>CM045894.1:37695570-37860570 GCA_025169545.1 Anguilla japonica
ATGGAGCTCGGCCAATCAGAGAGAGAGGAAATGAAAGAGAGAGAGAGAGGGAGATAAGGGAGTTCCCACTCGGTGACATCACCAGCTGGAAAGTGGGGTGGGGGGTGGGGGGGGGGGGGGGGGGGGAGGGGGGGTGAGTTTTTGCTGCTGTCAGGATTAAAGAGTTTAATGAAGTTGCCCTGTGACCTTGCGCTCAAGGCAGATCAAGCCGGCTTAATTTCTTGGCACGTATGAAACAATATGATGAAAAAACCCTTTTAGAAAAAAAAAAAAAAAAAAAAAAGAGACCATTTGTCCTTTGAAACATTTTAATCCATCCATCTATCATCTATACCTAGGGCAGGGTCACAGGGGGTGCTGGAGCCCATCCCAACGTGCATTCGAGCGAGAGGAATACACCCTGGACGGGCGGCCAATCTATCGCAAGGGCACACACACCATTCACTCACACACATGGGCAATTTAGAGTCTCCAATTAGCCTACCTGCATGTCTTTGGACCGTGGGAGGAAACCGGAGTACCCAGCGGAAACCCACGCAGACCCTGGGAGAACATGCAAACTCCACACAGAAAGGCCCAGGCCGGATCCGAACCCAGGACCTTCTTGCTGTGAGGCAGCAGTGCTACCCACTGCACCACCGTGCCACCCGAAACATTTGAATGCGTTAAGCATTTCACGCACTGGCCTCATCGACTTCTCCAGTATGTTCTGTCAGCTCCGGTTTTGTCCGTACTGAGATGACAATAAGTGGGTGAGGAACCCAGAGCTTCGCTTTGCACTATGTGAGCCCGTACACTGGTGCGAATGATACGTAGGCGTGCACAAAAACACCGTGCGAATGGATCTAATCTGGATGTTATTCTCAGTCCAGCAAACCCACGGACTCCCACCGATCGGGCAGCGGCGCACAACGAGCTCCCTTATCCAATGGCGAACCTCCGATTCCTCCCCGTGGAACTCAAATGGCGCGCATCGCCCCCCCAACGCAGCGCACATCTGGGGTGGACATTAGGTTTAATGAAACACGAATGTCTCTGTCTCGCTGGGTCCTGAAATGGTGCGGCTCAAATGAACCTGCCTCTCGGTTAAATGTTTCCACACTTCACACTCCATTATGGACCGGTTATGAGCCGAGGCGGGAACCGCGGTCGCGCGCGGTGGGGGCGGCCATCTTGTGAATGTAAATGGTCCACACTTCACTGGCGGAAGCCATGCTGGCTCTGGAAAGGAACGGGGGGACGGTTCTCATTAGAGACGGGCGAAACGAAAGGCTCTTCCTGGTGCTGAATGTGGCGTACTAATGCTTGAGTATCATTCCGTTTAAGGTATGTTTATGTGTCCTGTTGCATTGTGGGATAGCCCCACATTGTGGGTGATGCTTTCTGTTTAGGAGTCACGATACATCATACATTACTTACATTCAACTGAAGTTTTTATCCAGAGCGGGTTAAAATGTAAGAGAATAAAAGGTGCATTTGCTTGACCTTTATGAGTACAAGTGCTCAACCTGGCTAACAACACTCCCGACCTGCAAGAGTCTGCGTGTATGCAACATCACCAAAGCACCAGCAATGCAAGTCAAAAATCCAGAGAACATGCAAACTACAGCCATAACAAGGCCAAAAAATGAATGTAGTAACACCATAACCTGGTAATAACACCATAATTAATATAGATATGAGTGCTGTGGAGTAAGCATGGGGTTAAGAAGCAGTCTAAAGCAGTGGAAGAGGTGGTCTTTAGAGTTAGGGGTGTAGGATCCTTTGTGTGAACGAAGTAGTGACATCACTGCAGTCCTAGGATGCTATCTGTGATACTTTTGTTTTGGATCCTTGGCGTAGGACAGGATGGTGCCTGTCAAAACATGAAAAGGAAATTAATTCAGTAAATAGGCTGGTGCTTTGCTGAAAGAGAAGGCTTTGGGTGTATCAGTTGTGCAAAGTGATTGTTTCTTGAAGGCTGTGCTGGTGATATCGGTGGCAATTCTGAAGCTGTGTCAAGATGTTCAATTTAACACTTGACAATAATTGGTTTTCATCGGCGCAGAAAAGGAGAGTGTAATTTTACGTGCCTGCATTAAACGTTGAAGGGTTGTGCAATTAGCGTCCGTGTCTTTCAGAGAGGTTGCGATTAAAGTTTTTTTTAATTCGCGGGACATTAGAAAACATCCTCGACGGTGTGAAAAGCTTTTTTTGCAAGTGTGTTCCGGACGGCACGTATCAGCGCGTATCGAATAGTCAAACAAACCCTGCGTGACAAATCAGCCCTGGCTGTGTTCAGCCAAACTACAGCCTTCAGCACGAGCTCAGCCTCAGCCGAGCAAAGCCAACCGCGCTTCTCGCTAACATTTATCTGTGAGTCATTACTCTTCCTCAAGGTCCTCAAGGGGACCAAAAACACCCCCCTCCTAACCCCCCCCCCCCCCCCCCCCCCCGCCCCATCAGAGAGGCCCAGATAAGCGCATCCTGTAGGATGTTCACCTTTCCTTTGGCAGAGACTAATTAGGCGCTCCTGGATGTAACACATTAAACGGTGCGCCCCCTCTTTCCCAATTAAATGTCACGTGCAATTACTCTGGAGCGGACTGAGTTGACCGTCCTGCAGGGCCAATCCATTTCCTTCTATCTCTCCATCGCTCGCCTCCCTGCCCTCTTCCCTCTATCTTCCCTGCCATCTCTTTCTCCTTCGAGGGCATGCTTGTGGATGGAGTAATTGTCTGGAAACGCATGCTCCCTGGTTGCTGGGGAAGATCAAGTTTGATCGTTGCTGCAGTCCAGAGTTCTGTTGCGATCTAAAGACCATAACTATGGAATTCTTATGGATTTTTACCCACCGCATAACCAGTGCTTATAACCAGTCAGACGACCTTGCGAAGACCGTTGAAATAATGTTTTTTTACGGCTCGTCCTGCTGTGAAATAGTCTGGTGTGAAATAGTCTGGTTTGTAGAGAAAAGCTGTGACCGGGAGGAGGGACATTTAAGGGAGGGGGGGACAGTAAGGTAATCGGCGGATGTGGACTGCCCTGGCAGGAGTGTAAGGTTAGTTTATGGCCTGCAGGTTAGAAGGTTTTTTTCCCTTGCTGCACCATAGGCCAGGAGTAGAAAATCCATGCAATGTACATCAGGCTTTCACATACCCCAAGACCACCCCTAGGTCTTTACACTGGTTACAGCTGTGTGTGTGTGTGTGTGTGTGTGTGTGTGTGTGTGTGTGTGTGTGTGTGCCTGTGTGCACTTGTTTGTTAACCTGCCGCGTTGACAAGACATAATGACATAATTAATAGATATTGTCTGACAATCTGCTCTGTCCTTAAATCATAATGAAATGAGACAGGTGGCTGTTTATTCAGTGTATTATTTGACCTGGAAAGGCCAACCTCTTTCTCAACAACAGTCTATACACACCATGTGTATGTCTCCGGTGCATCCAGTCCCTCTGGAAAAAATCTAGTACAGAAGCATTAAAAAAAAAAAAAAAACGTCTCTCAGCAGGTAAATCCGACCCGTCCTCAGCCACGTTCATTAGTCAGGCATGGGAATGTCAGAGAACATGAAAAACACTGTCATTAAAGGCGCTTTTCAGACAGAATGTAAAAAAAAAAAAACAACACTCTTTTATTCGCTGACATTTTTATTGGAGGCGGCGTTTCGCGGCGCGGGGAGAGACGCGGCTCTCAGCCCCCGCACGCCACTCCCTCGGAGGCTGCTCCATTTTCACCGACGTCTCGTTTGCCTCTGGTCTCGTTGTTTTTTTTTTCAGCCGAAGTAACTGCCGTTCTGCCGCGTTAGCCTCCAGAGCCGGCGGCTCCCCCGAGCCCGTCCGCTCCCCCGCGTGCGAAACGTTAGCGCGAAACGTTAGCGCGAAACGTTAGCGCGAAACGCTAGCGCGCAAAACGCATTCCTCCGGTTTGAGGCTGGCGGGATTGAGTTAGCGGGGGAGGCGATGACGAACATAAGCCTGTAATGAGAGGTCCCTGATGGTGCAGAGTGAAGGGGCTGCACCCTTCCGAATTACAGTGAGGAGGAACCATAATGGATAGATAAGTGTGCGAAATACGGTAGACCCCCCCCCCCCCCCCAGGCCACTGGAATGGTGTGGTGTGCTCCAAGTCAGGGCTGCCCAATCTGTTCCTGGAGATCTACCATCCTGTATGTTTTAATTTCTGCCCTGATTTGGCACACCTGGCTTTACTAATTAGCAGCTCAACAAGATCTCTAGCTGCTGAATGAGTGTGGCTTTGTTAGAGTTAGAGTGAAATCCTACAAGATGGTAGATCTCTAGCTGCTGAATAAGGTGTGGCTTTGTTAGGGTTGGAGTGAAAACTACAGGACGGTAGATCTCTAGCTGTTGAATGAGGTGCTTTTGTTAGAGTTGGCAGCCTACAGGGTCTCCAGAGAGTTTGGCAGCCCTTAGAGAGCTGTAGTGTGTAGCAGTGAGCCTATTCTGTGTGATGTCATAGCAGGTGGTGAACCCTCAGTCACATTCACAGCACTGGCCCCTTCGCCTTTCCGATCCACCAAGTGCATCTTCAAGTCGGCCATTTGTTTTTTTAAACATGTCCACACTGCCCGGCGTCCAATAAAATGAGCACTCCAGTCCATATGCAGGTACTGGAGGCAGCAAGCATCCATATGAAGTATTAATAATGATATTTGTGGCCCCGTGCCTCTCCTCCCTGGCCCTGTGAGAGCTTTCCCCTTTTTTGTGTTTTGCCAAAAATGACATTCACCCCTTTTTCCTTTTGAACAAGCCACTCCAGAAACAAACAAAATAGAGTAATTTAATAGATTTGCAACCAGTGCCATCCCAAAGTTTTCTTTCTTTTTTAGTTTTATTTTTATTTGTTTATTTTTTTATTTTATTGTACAGTGAGATGTAGCCTGAGAGGGATTACAGAACCGGCTCATCTCAGACACGCAGCGGGCCCAGGCTGACCTGCCTTGCCGACAGGCCTGTTTGAGGCGATGCCGTGAAAAGCACTCTGGCGCTAAACCGGACCAGGTGTTTCTCTTTTCTCTCTCCCTCGCAGTTCTGAAAAGCTAATCCCTCAGACGCTTTTTTTTGTTTTTCAAATTGCCCACGCCTCCCCCCGATTCTCCCCCTGATTGCTGGGATTAACCTTCGGCCCTCCCCCCCTGGTCTCCGAGACCTGAGAAATGAAAACTGAGGGCTTTTCTGGTTGGGCGGGGGGCAGGGGGGGTGTATTTGGGGGGTGCAGATTGTGTTTTTAAAGCACAGTCTTGCCCCTCTCTGTGAGAGAATGCTGTTTTTTTGTTCAGCTAATTTATTCTCAGCCCTCTCCTTGAAGCTGTCAGGATTAATGGCCCGACGCAGCCTGGCTCTTACCTGAACACAGGCTGAAAATGTAGCAATTGAGAGTGAGTTCTGGAGTGAAGAAAATTGGACTCCTCCAAACCCTTCCATTCCCCCTTTTTTCATATCCTGAAGTCCTTATTCACTGTTCAGTAGGAGTCAGTTGAGGGTCCAGCCCAGTCTCCCCAGTGTGTGAGGGGGGAAATGGGCCAGTGAATTCCAGAGGGACAGCATTAGAGCAAGATTATCCTAACACACACAAACATGGACACATACGCACACACAAGAATTTATTTCTATGCTTGTGAGGACTTCCCATTGACTACATTCATTCCGTAACCTCTAACCCTAACCCTGACCCCAACCACTACATGCCTAACCTTAACCTAATTGTAACCCTAACCCTAACCCTAAGTTCTAACCCTAAAAAACCTCTTGAACTTGTGGGGACCAGGAAAAAGTCCCCACCTTGCGTAATTTTCCTCATCTTTCTATCCTTGTGGAGACATTTGGTTCTGACAAAGATAGTAATACATGTCCACACACACGGTAAATATGTAAAATGCCAGACCTGTGATGTTCCCACTTGATATAAAGTATCAGTCTTTTCAAGTATATTTCAGGTAGAGCTTAGACAGATACAGTGACTGGGTGTCTGTTGCCTTGAGGACCCCCCATTTGAGGGATTCACTTTGAGGATCCTCCCTCTGAGGGAGAGCTGGGAGTCTCACAACACAACACAACACAACGATTAGAACAGCCCAACAATGCTCACCATTTTCCTGACAATATATGTTCTCATAGTGGGCCCCACCCTAGGCAAAACCCCCAGAGTCCTCAAACTCAGCTGACTCCACTTGACCTTGTTCAGGAGGGTTGGACCATGCGGCCCCTTCCCACTCAAGATCAAGAAGAGCCAAAGATGGGGCCCCCGGGAGGCTCACGCTGTAAAGACACCCTGCGATTGGGTGTTTGGGTCCCAGTCATGCCAATGCTGGCACTGATGGTGCAACATTTGACCTACACCTTGCTGGCTAATCCTGTTGATCTCATCTGAATAAATATTTTAGGGCCAAAAGTAGTCAGTAGTTCCAATAGTTACAGTAACTACGCCTCAAAATGACAAAAAATAATTAACTACTAAAATCACCACATATTCGAATGTAGTTGAACTACAGTACCAGCAAACTGCTGCAAAATATAATGAAACTACTGTTTTAACAACATGTCATTAAACTAATTGCCAACACTGGAACCGGTTGTGAAACACACTGGCAAAGATAGACATATTGCTAATTCAGTAAGTGCAATCACTGTGAATGAGTGTGAGAATCATCCTTTTGTGATTTATAAAGGATATTATAATCTTAATATTATAATAAAAGGTGGTAGTTCCTTTATTTGTACCCACCCCCCCCCCCCCCCCCCCAGCAGCAAGCACCCCACTGCTACATATGTCCAGCTAGGAGGCAGCTGGTACTTACACAGCTTGGCTCTGAGGAATCACACTGAAGTAGCCGTTGCCAGTTTCTGTAATAATAATTATAAACAATAAAATATTATTTGTAATTATTAGTGCCAGTGAGTTGCTGCTTCCCTAATGTGCTGTGGCTGCTAATATTTCTTCAAAGGTCTGAGATAAAGATAAAGACAACAGCAGTCATTTAGGCGGGGGCTAGTGTGGGTGAAACCCTGGTGAAGTTCTTGCATCCCCCCCCCACTCTCCCCCCACACCCCAACCCCCAGAAGTGACATATGAAGGATAGGGTTGCTTTTTCCAATATCCTTCTGATCCTGAAATCTCTCTCTCCCCACATGGCAACCTCACCTCCCCCCGCCCATACCCACCGCTCCCCTTTCCCCAATAAAGAAACAGTCTGTAGGAGGGACCATCTTCTCTTCACGGGTGTAAATTCAGAAAAGATCTGCACACCTCCCGCCCCCGACACTCGCTCTATGCGCACTTCAAATGAATACTGTTTTTCCCCCCTTTTTTCTTTTCATAGTTATTACGCCTCAGCCCCTGCCTCTTTCCATCTGCAGTATTTCTTTTTTACCACACCCATTTCCGCTCTCTCTCCCTCTCTCTCTCTCCGCTCCAGTGCGGCTTGCTATAAACCCCCCAGGGCAGGTCATCTTGATGTGAACTTTGCCAATTTCCTGCCACTGACCCAGCGAAGCGTAGTGTACCTAAGACTCTCTCTCTCTCTCTCTCTCTCTCTGCTCCAGCTTCAGAGAAACCAAAGGTGGTTCCACTGTTGTGAGCTGGAGGGACCTAAGAGAGACTTTGCATTGTGTTTGTGGGCAAGGCAACAGCGATAGATCAACGTAGAAAGATGAAGAGAAAAATGAGATGAGAGACAAAGAGACAGGGAATGACACATTCCTAGCTGCCTTATTATAGAAGTCTACCACCTGTGAAACTGTTTAGATATAATTGTCTTATTTTTATCCATAAAACCAGCAGGTATTATTTTTCTCCCCTCTCCAAATTAACATGTTATAAGGACATCCATTGTTAATGAGATTATGGAACATGCCGGGAATTAAGTCTTTAATGAGGTTAGCAACAACTACAACTGCTAATTATGAAACCATAAATATTAATACAAAAGTTGGCATTGATTTATTTCCCAATTACTGAAATTAGCCAACAAAATAAAATAAAATAAAACAATAAAATAAAAAAAACCCATGTTAACATGGCTCAGAAAAGTAAGAAAAACTCATCATTAAGTATGACAAATATGAGATTCCTCCACTTTTATCTTTAATCTAAATCCAGGCGTTTAATCAGAAAGGGTTTTTAATGACATGCCTGTGATGTGCATTAATTCATTCTTCTTACCCTCCGTGGTAAACCGCCCAATTCCCCAAAGTTCTCCTTTAATTCGTCCCCGGTCAAATTAGCCATTTGCTCATCTTCCAGAACTTTCTATCCCGCTACCTCTCAGCGGAGGGGGGACCCCTGGTCTTCCCGCTTGGATTCTCGAAAGGAGAACAGGAAGACGCAATGCCGGCGCCTCACGCAGGAGATCAAACGGGTTTCGTTTTTAGGGGCGCGGCGTACTTTGAGGTAATGCGGACGTTGGCGAGATGCTGCTTTCCCGCGCGCTTAACTAACAGCCTCCGTCTCGTTTTATTTGAAGTGGAGTTTGTTTCCTTTTAGCTGCTTAGTGGAACGTAGCTCTGGCTCTAGTGAGGCCCTGAGTGAAACGCTCTCTCTCTCTCTCTCTCCTCTCTCTCTCTCTCTCTCTCTCCCTCTCTCTCTCTCTCTCTCTCTCTCTCTCTCTCTCCCCATCACTCTCCCCCCCCCTCTCTCTCTCTCTCTCTCTCTCTCTGGTGCATGCTGGGAGTTTTCGTGAGTGAGAGCGTGTGTTTGGTGCGAGTGAGTGTTGCTTGTTTAAAAGCTTTTTACGGCTTTTCTCTTTATTTCAATTTGCGTATTTTCACTGTATGATATAGCTAGGTTTTCTGTAGTTTGTGCTGTTAGTTTTGTGTTGGTAGGTGTCGGGTTTTGGTGCGGATGGCGTCCCAGGAGACGCCGTCCGTCTCCCTCCGACATGGAGTACGAATTTTGGCCGATCCAGGTGTCACGGTGGAGGAGGTTCTCCTCGCTGTGGGTGATCTAGTTGGGCATGACAACCTGTCATACGCCTCCAGAATGAATAAGGCGGTGGTTGTATTTTTAAAAGAGGTACGTTTTTTTGTTTCACAGTTAATCGAAAATGGTATTTTTATTAATGATTTGTTTGTGCCCGTTTCCCCGCTGGCTATGCCGTCAACCAGGATTACGATATCGGGTGTCCCCCCGTTTATCCCCAATGAGGCGCTGGAGCGAGAGCTTCAGCGTTTTGGAAAAATGGCGAGTGGTTTTAAAAATATCGGCTTAGGGTGTAAGAACGAAAAACTTAAACATGTCCAGTCTTTAAGGAGACAGGTATTTATGTTTCTGATTTCCCCTACACAGTCCCTAGATGTGTCTTTTAGAGTAAAGCACGAAAACGGGTTTTTTACATGGTTTATGCGAGCTCTGGCAGTATGAAGTGTTTTGAGTGTGGGGATGTTGGTCACAAACGCTCCACCTGTCCTCACAGACATCGAGCGTCAGAAAAAAACGCGGAGGCCGGTGGTGCTCAGCCACTGGAGGCTGATGCAGGAGAAGGTACGAGTGGACAGGGAGAAAAGGAAACGCAGCCACTTAAAACTTCGCCCTCTAATGCAAATGCATTTGAAAAGTCAGAGGAGCGGTTTCAGAAGGATCAGGCTAATTTAGATGCGACCGCAACGATTGTAGACTGCCCAGCCCCGAGTGGTGTAGGAAGCGGGGCTATAATTACAGATTTGCCGGGAGTGGAGCTAGCTGAGCCGCGTCAGGCAGAGCAGGCACAAGGTGCGGTGACTGGGTCCGGCTTAGGTAAGCAGGCTAGCGGCGAGGGAGCGGTGGCTGAGCCGCCTGTCACTGAGAGCCAGGAAAATGATGAAATGGAGTATGATTCCGATTCAGATGGCGTGTCAGTAACTGACTCACAGCTAAGTGGCGATGCGTATACGCTTGAGGAAATCAATATGTTCCTTGATGACACGTTTGGAAAATCGGTCAAGGTAGAAGACTACTTTCCTGATCGAGAGAAAATTTATTAAGACTGTTTCAGCTCTGCAAAAACTGGTTGGTTTAGATGTTTTAGATGAAAAAAAAAGCGCTACAGATTAAGAAAACATGTCACTGTTTTGAGGAAGGGATTTGAGCCAAAGAAAGGAAAAACTGTGAAAAAGCGGAAAATAAACTAAATGAATGAATGAATTATGATGATGTTTCACAGGGTGTTGTTTCTCTTCTATCTGTTTTTTCTATCTGTTTCTCTGTTTCCAATCTCTATTTTTTCCATGCATAGTTTAAGGGTTGGGTCTCTAAACATTAATGGAGGGAGGGATAGACAAAAGAGGGCTTTAGTTTCTGAATTGTGTCAACAGAAAGGATTAGATGTAATTTTCCTACAAGAAACACACAGTAACATAACCAATGAAGTAGAATGGGGTTTATGGTGGAGGGGTCAGTATTTCCTCAGCCATGGGACTAATTTTAGCGCAGGTATAGCCATCCTTTTTTCACCTGGTGTGAGTTTAAAAGTTATATCCACCACTGAGATAGTGAAGGGCAGGGTGCAGATGGTCAGGGCTGAGATCTCTGAAATTATTTTTTGTTTTATTAATGTCTATGCTCCGAACCAAGGTTCAGAGCGGCTGGAAATTTTTAAGAAATTGAGGGAATCACTACAGCAGTGTGCTCAAGGGGAATGTATTGTGATGGGGGGGGGATTGGAATTGCACAGTAAATTTTACTTTGGATAGGACAAGTGAGGAACCTCATTTACAATCATCCACTTGTTTATCTCAGCTCATTACTCAATCGGATTTAGTAGATGCATGGAGGGTCAAACATCCACAAGTTAGACAGTATACATGGGTAAAAATATTAAATAGCAGGGTAAGTGCAGCCAGATTAGATAGGGTTTATACATCACAAGTTTTTAGCGCTAGGTTACTAAATAGTTTCATTCACCCCGTTGGTTTCACTGATCATCACCTTGTCACAGTTGATTTTCACCTCTCACCTAACAGAAAGGTCAGCTCATATTGGCATTTCAATGTAAAATTACTACAGGATAAATTTTTTTGCGAAAAGTTTGGTTCTTTTTGGGAGGTCTGGAGGAACAGGAAAGGGGAGTTTGTCTCCTTGAGCCAATGGTGGGAGGTGGGAAAGACGCACATCCGTCTCTTCTGTCAGCAGTACACTGCTCATTCTACCAGTAGGGTCAAGTCAGCCATGCAGACTCTGGAGCAAGAGATTAGGGATATTGAGTGCAGCCTTATAACACATAACAACCCTGATGGTGACACATTACAGAGGAAAAGACAGGAGCTCAGCATGTTTTTACATGAGAGGGTGAAAGGGGCTATGGTTAGGGCACGTTTTATTGGTATCAAGGACATGGATGCACCTAGCTCCTTTTTCTTCAATTTAGAGAAGTCTGTGTCCCAAACCAAGCAGATGGCGGTCTTCGGCTCCCAGATGGAAGGGTGACCACCAACCCAGCTGAGATGAGGAGGCATGCAGTGGCTTTCTATACTGCCCTCTATAGGGCGGAGGACTCTGATGCAGCATGTGCTGCTGAGCTTCTTCAGGGGCTGCCTCAGCTGGGGATGGTGGAGCGCACCGCTTTGGACACTGACATCAGCCTGGATGAGCTTACTACGGCAGTAGGGCAGTTGACATCCGGTCGCGCTCCAGGCATAGATGGGCTACCTGCAGACTTTTATAAACATTTCTGGAGCTGCGTAGGGACTGACTTACTGGAAGTGCTGCAGGAGTGCGCTAAGAGGGGCTCATTACCAACTTCCTGTCGGCGTGCAGCTCTCTCTTTACTTCCAAAAAAAGGAGACCTGGCCTTACTTAAAAACTGGAGACCTGTGGCCCTCTTATGCACAGATTATAAGCTGCTTTCCAAGGTCCTGGCTAATAGACTGAAAGACTATCTGGAAATACTGGTTCATAAAGACCAGTCATACTGTATCCCAGATAGGTCTATCATGGACAATCTTTTTTTAATGAGAGATTTGTTTGATGTGTGCAAAATGTACAACCTTGACGTCGGTGTTTTATCCCTTGACCAGGAAAAGGCTTTTGATCGTGTCGACCATGTTTTTCTTTTCTCTACTTTGAGGGCTTTTTTGGTTTTGGGGAGGGCTTTATGGCATGGTTAGGGTTGTTATACGATGGGGCATCATGTATGGTCAAGGTGGGGGGTGGGCTGAGTCGTCCAATTCCTGTTGAGAGAGGGATCAGACAGGGCTGCCCCATCTCTGGACCAGTTATACTCACTCAAAATTGAACCACTTTTAAGTAGACTCAGAAATAGGCTCACAGGCTCTCCCTACCGGGGCTACCACAGAGCCCACCACTAGTGGTGTCGGCATATGCCGATGATGTTAATATTTTTATAAAGGAGCAGCAGGATGTGGATGGTTTAATTGAGAGTTTAGGTCTTTATGAAAAGGCCTCCTCTGCAAGGGTAAACTGGGAGAAGAGTGAGGCCTTACAGGTAGGACAGTGGCGGGAGAGGGCAGCTCCCAGTCTGCCAGGGGGTCTCAGGTGGGGAAGAGCAGGAATGAAAGTTTTGGGAATATTTTTAGGGACGGAGGAGTTTCAGCTTGCAGAACTGGGAGGGTATCGTGGAGAAGGTGTGTGCCAGACTGTCTAGGTGGAAGTGGCTGCTACCCCAGCTGTCATATAGGGGGAGAGTTCTGGTCATCAATAACTTGGTCGCCTCGACCCTATGGCACAGACTGATTGTCTTATCTCCACCAAGGGGCCTAGTTGAGGAGGTACAGAGGACTATTGTGGACTTCTTCTGGTCCGGCCAGCACTGGATAAGGGCATCTGCATTGTACCTTCCAGTTGAGGAGGGGGGGCAGGGCCTTATTGACATTCCCAACAGGATAAGGGCCTTCAGGCTGCAGGCAGCACAGAGGCTGCTTTACAACTTCGGTCTGAGCTGGCAGGATACAGCTCGACTGTTACTGAGGAGGGCTGGTCGCCTCGGCTATGACAAGCAGCTGTTCCTGCTCCAGCCTGAGTTGGTGGACCTGACTGGGTTGACACCTTTCTACCTGTCAGTCCTACACTCGTGGCAGGTCTTCAAGGTCCACCGGGAATCTGCAATGACACCGGGAATGTGGCTGTTTGAGGAGCCACTGTTCTACACTGCCCTCATAAAAACTCAGATCTTGTCCTCTGCCAGCCTGCGGTCCAGCCTGAGAGAGGCTGGTTGTGTCAAGCTGGGCCATTTGATGAAGACGTCTGTGGAGCAACTTGCAGAGAAAGCAAACATCAGATCCTCTAGACTGCTGGAAAGGTTGGTGGAAGAGGTCTGTGCATCCCTGCCAGGGCCCCTAAGAGCATTTGTTGAGAACCGTACTCTGTCTGACCAATGGGATGATGAGTGTGAGTATGTATTTCCTCCTTTGACTGTCTATCCTGCTGTTGGGGGGGAGTGGCAGGAAGAGAGGGGGCGCTTTCTGTCTTTCACAACCCCGGAGTTGGGGGAGTTCGAGACTGTAGGCAAGAAAGCAGCTTATTACACCTGTGTCAAAGTATCACACTTACGCTCTTTGGCAGGGATAGAGGCGTCGAGGTGGACTGAGTTTTTTGATCCAGACTCTTCCCCGAAAGGCTGCTGGCGGTCCTTGTACAAGCCCCCCATTGACAAACGGACAGGTGACCTCCAGTGGAGGATTGTGCATGGGGCCATAGCCACAAATAGACATCTGGTGCACCTGGATCCCAGTATAGGGGAGGGTTTGTCCTTTTTGTTCGGGGGGGGAATCCTTGCAACACCTTTTTTTTTGTGTCCCAGACTTAAGGGCTTATTTAGGCAGCTAGAGGGGTGGTTTCAGGGTTTGGGGGACAGTTTTTTTTTTTTGAGTTATTTATTTATGGTCCACGGTATTCGGCGGCTAAAAGGTCTGTACATGTGCTCCTCAATTTTTTATCAGGGGTGGCCAAAACTGTCTATATGGAAGACAAGAAAAAAAACTGCATCCAGGGTCAGGGGGGTCAGTTGACCCAGTCCTGATGATGAGTGGACTGCTGGCAGCCCGTCTCAGGCTGGAATTTGTATATTATAAACTGACGGATAACATGGATGCATTCATGTACACTTGGGGTATTGGGGGGGTGTTGTGCACTGTTCAGGAGGATTTGCTATTACTTCATTTTTGAAGTATTTTCTGTTGTATGGAATTTTTGTGTTTTGGTTTGTAAATTTTGAAATGTAAATAGGGAATTTTTATTTATTTTTTTCTCTCTCTCTCTCTTTTCTCTTTTCTTTTTTCTGCCTGTGGTTAGTTTTTTTTTTGTTAGTCTTTTCTCTTTATGTTCCTTTGTCTATGTTTTTTATTTTGAAGTATAGTAATGTACTGTGTGTTTGGAAAAAGTCCCAATAAAAGGGGGTTTGGTTTTTAATCTCTCTCTCTCCCGCCCCCATCTCTTCTCCCCCGCTTTCCCCCCCCTCTCGCTCCCTACTAATAGAATGGCGCTATCTAGCAGAGGTATCTTCCTCTGACTCTGACGAGATAATTCTCGATCCTCTCTCGAAGAGATCTCTCTCTCTCTCTCGGCTATAGATATATCTCTAGATCTCTCGCTCTAGAGAAGCTAGATCTCGAAATAAGCTAGATAGATCCCTATATCTCCCTATAGCTCTCTCTCTATCTCGCTCTAGCTCTCGCTATCTCTCTCTCGATCTCTCTCTCTCCTTATCTAGCTCTCTCTCCTCTCTCTCTCCTCTATTGAGAGATCCTCTCTCTATCTCTCTCTCTCGCTATCTCTCTCTATCTCTCTCGCTCTCTCTCTCTCTCTCTCTCTCTCATCTCTCTCTCTATCTCTCTCGATCTCTCTCTCCTCTCTCTCTCTCTCCTCTCGCTCTCTCTCTCTCTCTCTCGCCTCTCTCTCTATCTCTATCTCCTCTCTCTCTCCTCTCGCTCTCCCTCTCTCTCTCTCGCTCTCTCTCTCTCTCTCTCTCTCTCTCTCTCTCTCTCTCTCTCTCTCAATTCAATTCCATTTAAGTTGCTTTATTGGCATGAAATACAAACGTACTTATTGCCAAAGCATACATAGATAATACGTAAAATAACAATAATATTAAAAATAATAATGGTTAAAATGTAACAATACAAAAAAAAAAAAAAAAAAAAAATACAGTACAATATAACAGCATATATACAATAACAGCAACAGAAAGTAAATCAATAAATATGTACAATGTTTATATGGGGTGGGTGGTCACTCACTGTCCCTCAGGTTATGGCAGGCTAAAATGAACTGTGCCGCAATTGGGGCTGTTGTCCTTCCCCTAAAAGAACTGCACATTTTTTCTTCTTTTGATTTGTAACTAAAAATTATTATAATTTGGGATAATTTTGGAAATATTTTTTTCTAATTTGTAAATATTTTGTGCAAGTAAGGAGGAAGTGCATCTCTGTTTCCACCTCCCCTGTCTTGCAGTGACCACATATTCGCTCTTCTTTTGGTACCCATGAGTTTTTGTATCTGCCTATTTCAATTGCAAGCGTGTGTGGTCACTGAGCCTGTACTTGGTTCAGGATCCGTCTCTGCTTTGTATCTCTGACAGAGGAGAGATACTCTGCCTGTGTGTATTTTCTATTTAGGGCCCGATAACAATTCAGTTTATTTTGGGATTGTGTTTTCTTTGTTCCAATGGTCCAGATAGGAGCTTTTGATGTGTTTTATAATTTGGTTGACTCTAATGGGCTGTTGTGAAGCAGTGCTGGTCTGGAAGCTGGTTTGCATTAGTATGTGTTAATGTTAGTCTAGAGAGGTTCAGAACCAGCTGACTGAGGGGATACTTTCCTGGGCTGAGCTCTTGGGTTTGGAGTGCCAAGAATTGTAAGGAGTCTGTTGGACTCATTTTTTAGAGTTCAAAAAATTAATGCCCTTTTTTGAATTTGAATGAGAGTCGGAAATCTGCCTAATTCAGCCCTGCACGCATTGTTAGGGGCATTTCTATGTACTTTTAGTATGTTTTTACAGAATTCTGCATGCAGGGTTTCAGCTGGATGTTTCTCCCACTTGGTGTAGTCTTGCTGACTGAGTGGACCCCATATTTCGCTTCCATACAGCATGATAGGCTGGATGACACAGTCAAAGATTTTAACCATATTCTAATGGGAATATTTATTTTATGGAATCTCCTTTTAATTGCATTTAAAAAGCCCTGCGGGCTTTTTCTTTTTAATGCATTCACTGCTAGGCCAAAGCTCCCTGACGCACTGATTTTTTTTTTAGTCCTAGGTAATCATAGCTTAGTGTGTGTTTAGGACGGTGTTTTACTTAGCTAGAGTAGTTAAAGAGGTATCTGTTTTCCTGAGATCTGGGCTTTTTTTGGAAGATCATTCTCAATCTTTGTCTTTTTCAAATTTACTGTCAGTGCCCAGTTCTGACAGTATTGCTCTAGAAGATCCAGGTTCTGCTGTAATCCTTGTTGTAGTGGGTGACAGCAGGACCAGGTCATCTGCATAGAGCAGAATTTAACATCTGTGTTGTTTAGGGTGAGGCCAGGAAAGCTGAGATTGTTCTAACTAATTCTCTTGGACTCAAACTCTGCTCTCGTGAAGAAATCAGTTCTTTTTTTGGTGCCAAGTTTTATTCCGCACTTGTTTTTTACGTATATTGATTTAATTATGTCATACACTTTACTTGTCACACACACTCTCTCTCTCTCTCTCTCTCTCTCTCTCTCCACTCTCTCTCTCTCTCTCTCTCTCTCTCCTCTCTCTCTCTCCTCTCTCTCTCTCTCCTGAATGGGGGGGCTTAGATGGCTCACTCAGCTCGCTGAAGTGTGCCGTTCCGCTGAACTTTAATAATGTTTTATGTGATCTCGCGGCGGCGGCGGCGGCGGCGGCGGGCTCCCCCGCCTTGTTTCATTCGCTCAGGCGGTGGAAAGGTTCGCTGCGAGCCACGCCTTTCACAAAGGCTCGCAGCTTTACGGCTTCGATTGTAAAAGAGGGATTTGTAGGATCAAAAAAATAAAATAAAAAATCAAAGGGGGGGGGGGGGGGGGGGGGGGGGGGGGGGGTGGGGGGGGGGTGGAGGCAATCCAGGACTGGGAAGAAAAGAGGATGCCTGTGCTCAGAACTGGAGTACCTCATTTTGAGGACGGGAGGGGAAAGGGGGGGAGATTTCGTGTGAATGTGCTTGAAGCAGCTTTAGGCTGTTCGCGTTAGCGTGCTGTCCAAACCGCATGCGGTAACCTTACAAAGACCGGTAATGAGCAAGAGAGGAACTGGCAATTTAAAGGCACTTAATAGGGTGCCGGATCACAAAGTTTTTTGATTTTTCTACCGACAGCTATCGCCTCAGATTGAAATTTGCAGGCATCCGATCCGCGGTCGCTTGAATTGATGCGCCGTGATGACATCATATTCCTGAAATGCACACATCCACCACCCAATGGCCTTTGCTGCCGATGCTTTTCATGATGGCATCACCTCAGACGCCTGTGCTTGTGAAACACCGTGAAGTTGAGCTGCCTTGGTAACCAACGCTCCTGCCAAAAATGGCCAAAATCTCACAGTCCTCTTTCAAAGTCACTGAGACCTCCTGCAGCCATGTGAGTCATAGTTACAGTATAGGAACCAAGCCTGTCCAGCATTTTTATGTTTGACCTGCATGACCCGATGCATGCTGTCATATTATTTGCCAAATTAGTCAATGAGCCACACCTGTGTGTTACCTCTGCTTTGTGCTTTTTGGGCTTCAGGTGCTGCCATGTTTTTTTGTGCTCACTTCCTGAACATCTCCTCTAGTTCAATCTATTTATGATGTGGACCACACCCTCTGAAGGGTATGGTCAAGAGAATGCCACATACTTAGACTTCATGTCAATACTCTGATATGCTCACATACTCAGATTTCATACAGTTTCAGTACATAAAGGTGATCTTTCTCTGTCTTTCTCTCACTCACACACACTCACTCACACACACACACACACACACACACACACACACACACAAATACAGCAAAAGCACTGTTACTGTGTCACCAGTTGTCGTCGGGCCTCATAAATATTTCACTGTGCGTCACGGCGTTATTTACACGCGATACGCCAGCCGACCGGTAAACACATCAATCATGCCCAGGCGGCATTCGCACACACACACACGCACGCACGCACACACACACACACACACACACTCTCTCACACATACGCACGCACGCACACACACACACACACGTGCACACACACACACACACACACGCACGCACACACGTGCACACACACACACACACACACGCACGCACGCACACACACACACACACACACACACACACACACACACTCTCTCACACATACGCACGCACGCACGCACACACACACACACACGTGCACACACACACACACACACACACACACACGCGCGCGGGATGCTGGGGTGTGCGTGTGCGCAGAGGTGAGCCCATTACTCTTATGAGCGATCATTAACACGGGCCGGGTTAATAAATAACAGGCCGGGTGTAACTGCTGAAGAGGAGGAGGAGGAGGCCGGGTGGCGTTGGGCGGCCTCCGTGCGTTAAGCTCGGTGAAATACACCACGCTTTGGCGTCGATAGGGGGGGGGGGGGGGGGGGGGGGGGGTGAGGGGCAGCCACGTCCCCTCCAGGTGATGTACGCGCCTGGGCTTTTGGGAGCGACCCTGACGCGGAGGGCCCGACGGGCTGGGCGGAGAGTCCAGGGGGACGGAACACGAAGGGCCGGGGGAACGAGTTTACGATCTGATAGATGGAGGGAGGAGGAGGAGGAGGGGAGAGAGAGAGCGAGAGAGAGAGAGAGAGGGGCTTTGGCTTTTATGCCCTTTATTAGCTCATTATTGTCTATTCATTTCACTAGAAAAAAGGTCATTTAAAATAAATTATAATAACGATAAAAAAAGAACCATAAAACTAATACACAAAACATATCAAACCAAAAACAACATAACATAAATAAAAATGATCCCTAGTCACAAATCAACACCATTTTTTTTGGACTGACCTCGCCCGCTGCCCACTTATTGTGGCAATGTGATCTCAGAGAGGGGAAGGGGGGGAAGGGGGGGGTTGGTGACAGAGAGAGAGAGCGAACGAATGAGAGAAAGAGGCAGAGGCAGAGAGAAAGAGACAGAGACAGACATGCTCTGGAGGGGGAGATACGCATGGGATGACGGAGTCTGCAGATAAGGCCGGCCGGCCGGGGAGAGCTGCTCTTTTTTAACCCTGGCCGAAGCGAGTGACTCGATTGACTTCAGAATGTCCACTGGTGGTATAAATGAATAATGCACAAGGGGCAAAGCTTTCTGCAGTGAGCCTCCCTACCACAGGGGTATCGTCCACCAAGGCTGAATCAGCTGGAGTAATGATTGTTGATGTGGGGGGGGAAGGGGGCTGAGCTCTAAGGCTGAATCAGCTGGAGTAATGATTGTTGATGGGGGGGTGGGGCTGAGGGCTGAATCAGCTGGAGTAATGATTGTGATGGGGGGGTGGGGCTGAGCTCTAAGGCTGAATCAGCTGGAGTAATGATTGTTGATGGGGGGGGGGGGGGGTGAGCTCTAATGCTGAATCAGCTGGAGTAATGATTGTTGATGGGGGGGGGGGGGGGGGGGGGGGCTGGGCTGGCGTGAGCTGGGCAAATCAGCTGGAGTAATGATTGTTGATGGGGGGGGGGTGAGCTCTAAGGCTGAATCAGCTGGAGTAATGATTTGTCGATGGGGGGGGGGGGCTGGCTGAGCTCTAAGGCTGAATCAGCTGGAGTAATGATTGTTGATGGGGGGGGGGGGCTGAGCTCTAAGGCTGAATCAGCTGGAGTAATGATGTTGATGGGGGGATTGAGCTCTAAGGCTAGCTGGAGATTGTTGATGGGGGGGGGGGGCTGAGGTCTAAGGCTGAATCAGCTGGAGTAATGATTGTTGATGGGGGGGGGGGGCTGGGGGGCTGAGCTCTAAGGCTGAATCAGCTGGAGTAATGATTGTTGATGGGGGGGGTGGGGGTGAGCTCTAAGGCTGGCTGAGTAATGATTGTTGAAGGCTGAATCAGCTGGAGTAATGATTGTTGATGGGGGGGGGGGGGGACGGGGGCTGAGCTCTAAGGCTGAATCAGCTGGAGTAATGATTGTTGATGTGGGGGGGGGGGGGGGGGGGGGGGGGGGGGTGAGCTCTAAGGCTGATCAGCTGGAGTAATGATTGTTGATGTGGGGGGGGGGAAGGGGGCTGAGCTCTAAGGCGAATCAGCTGGAGTATGATTGTCAGGGCTGGGGGGGGCTGGGGGGTGGGGCTGAGTCTAAGGCTGATCGGTGGAGTAATGATTGTGGGGGGGGGTGAGAGCTCTAAGGCTGAATCAGCTGGAGTAATGATTGTCGATGGGCTGGGGGGGCTGGGGGGGGGGGCTGAGCTCTAAGGCTGAATCGGCTGGAGTAATGATTGTTGATGGGGGGGGTGAGCTCTAAGGCTGAATCAGCTGGAGTAATGATTGTTGATGGGGTGGGGGGGGGGGGGGGGGGGGTGTGGCTGAGTTCTGAGCTCTCCTCTCTTTAGCCTCTGCGGCGATCAGTGCTGAAGCCAAATGGGCCGTTAGGTCCGGGGAAATGGATGCCTCCGTGTTATCTCCGGTTCTGGAGCAGAGGTTTAAGTGGTTTGTTTAGACTTCATTAGTCTGTGTCTGCTTTCTCCGCTGCTGTGGGGGGGGGAGGGGGGGGGGGGGGGCGGACTCCGATTCTTATCGCCTCCGCTCTGCCGCGTCCTCTTCCTCACTCGCTCCCTCCTCTTCACCCGATCCTGTCCTGTAAACACGCTCCCTCATTACAATCGCCGCCCGTGTGATTAATTCAGTCCAGAAGTGTGCTAAAAGTCCCTCTAATGATCGCAGCCTTAATTAGAGCAATTCAGACACTACTATTTATTTTTTTTTTTTTTTATTTATTTTTCGTACTTTATTAAAGGAAGGAACTCGTGATCTCGTACCTTGATTTACGGGAGAGCTCACTGGGCCCTCGGACGAGGGCCGGTCGAGGGCGCGGGATTTTATTTAAATCCGTACCCCCTGCCACTTTGCCCCCGTGAGAGGACGACTCTAATTCTGTTTTAAAGTCAGCCCAGGTCCATATTTGGCAAGGGCTTTTTGTTGGAGTCGGCGAGCGTACGGCGTGTCACTACGCTTCAAAGGCTCACGTATCCATTCATTCCTGCCAAATCAGGTCCAGGCCTGGGTGGTTAATTCCACATTGACCCCCCCGTTGCCCCCCCCCCCCCCCCCCCCCCCAGGTGCCTGTTGATACAGCTGGATTCAGCTCTGTGGTTTTCCAATTCCTGTCCCCCTCCCATCCTCACTCTCGTCCGTCGCCCCCTGTTTGATTCGAGCGACACTGCAGCGTTTAAGTCGCCGCGGCGACTGCGGCTGTGACATCACAGCCAAAACGGTTTCGGAAAACGCATTAAAGTTTATGGGCACCTTGCAGCATTAGATACGATTGAATGCCGGCCTGCCAAGTCGCACCGGGCAGCCGAGGCGCTTGTTTCTGGTGCGGTGATGGGCCCCTCGGACCAGATAAAACTCAGTCTCTACCCCCCTTCGCCGTTCTCAGGGTGGGTCATAACAGTCTTCAGTCAGCTTGCTCTTTCCTTTACCCTGCCTCCACCCCTCCCACTGCACCGCAGACTCGTGTTCGAAGATTAAAGGAGAACCTTTGATGAGTTTTTAAGTTTTTACGCCGCCGCTCCTCGGGGACTCTCTTGCTCGCGCGTTCCCTCACGTCGCTTCTCCCGGTGCTGTTAACACCAAGCAGCGCCCCCTTGAGGATTGGAGCCCAATGCGCAATAAGGCAGGAAGTAGGACGGCCCGAGTCTAGATGATTGCAAACACGGTCAAGGGAGAATTAATTATTATGCAAATGCATTCAAACATTGTACGGGTGTGTGTGTCTGTGTACGCGTTGGGGGGGGGGGGGGGGGGGGGGGGGGGGGGGGGGGGGGGGGGGGGGGGGGGGGGGGGGGGGGGGGGGGGTGTGGCTGAATTGATGAAGAAGATGAAGAACTGCAGATAATTAGCAGCAAGGCATGTTGTTTGAACCCAGCCATTTCAACTTGGGATGCTGAAGTGGAAGCTGGTTGATAAACAAGCAGGAAATGCACGCAGAGGGACTTTGAAAAACCTTTCATCTGTAAACACAGTCAGATAATATAATTCCATAAAATAAGCAACTTTCACGTGACAAAACGCAGGCTCTGATCACCCAGCCAGCTTCCGAACAGTTTTACAGAGCAGCACATTATCATTAAAAGAAATAATAATAAAACATCAAACGCAGGATGTTGTAGCTGTTTAAATGGGACTGGAACCATCTATTGACTGAGAAAATGCTATGGTAACACTTTGTATAATCATATTTGTAAGCATACTGTACTGATCACTTAAAATTTAAGCTAATATTACTTTTTTTAAAAAGCCATTTTCAAGAACTTGTCCTACAATGAAAAATAAGACACTCTTAATTTGCCTTAAATTCATATTTTATGAAATATTTGAGTCACATTTTAACCACATCAAATATACCAGATAGTTCATGTGAAAATAAAGTTCTGTATCAAAATATTTTCCTATATTTGCATACCCACAGTAAACAGATTAAGTAGCTGCAAGACATTCTCTCTGATCCTTTATTTACACTAATAGCTATTGTGCGTTTTTGTCAAGATTCAATTTAAGCTACATTTATTTACCGCAGCTGTGAAAACTGACGGTTACAAATATTTGCAGTGAAAGGCAGCGATAGATAATCAGTAAGTAAAGAAAGATGCTCAAATACAGCGCTGCACAAACGACCGTGAGCTAAATAGCCAGCTGTTGTTGCTCGTGACTAAGATCTCACTCCACTCTGGCAACCCCGAACCCCGCATTCTGAAACAGTCCAGTTCAAATACCTTAAGCCCCGCCCAGAAAGTACCACCCCGAAACTATAAAGGAGGTTACCGATAATGCGCCCCTAGATATCACATCTCTGTCCTGGCTGCATATATCACATTAGGGTGTATGGTACCCAGAAAAAATACATATAAAAATAATACGAAGCACTGTACAAAGAAAGCGCGCGTCTGCATTTGAGCACAACCCCCCTCTTGTTATACAGATGTGCTCGCGCTAAGTATTTCATAAGAATTTCACCTGCGGGCGCGCCCCGCTAAGGGAACAGCACCCCACCTCGGAGCCTGGCATGTGCAGTAAGTTTTTCCTTTCGCCTAGCGTACTGTTTTATAACAGGTCCCCGATGTTTGACTTTTAAGTATAACAAAGCAAACAAAATTGATGTAGCACAAGAAGTTACTTGCAACCGTAGGTTATGTTATCTAAATACGCTTAACGCATTTGTACACACGATTCTACCCACCAGAAACAAAATGAGAAGCGAAGCACGCGTTTAAACGATAGTCCCCTGTGGTGCCTGTGTGGACCAAACGAGCCCACTTAATTAAATGGCGCTTGAAAATTTGAATTAGTCCCTGACCAGGCGTGCATAGAGGGCGTTTCACTTCAAACCACATCACCCCATGGCCATACTGCAGGAAAGTACAGTATAAACATGCTTGGCACAATGCAATGTATTTTTGTACAGTTTTACAGGAAGCGAAAATTGTCAGTAAAATTAATGACGACAAAAACAAGTTTTTAACAAGTCTTATAAACGTCGTCACCCTGTATTTCCACCGCGCTTACTTATTCGTTTCACAGCGAAACAACATGGATAATAAAGTAATTTATTCTGCTGTGTCCTGTATGATACTGATTTGCATACGGAGACTAGAACAATCAGCGGCGTTCAGAGAGGTGTTCTGTGCAGCCGTTGTCTGAAAGTTTTTGGTTTTCGTACAGTTGGTTCGGCGCCGTTTCCGGTCCGTTGCCCTCCATCCATCCGTGAGCTCTTTTCTATCCGCGCGGGCCCGGTCACGGTCACACCGCAGACCTCGGCCCGATCTACTCATAACATTGCACGGTCTATGTGTGTGCGCGCGCGTGCAAACGAAGTCCGAATTGAGCGGCGTGCTGATGGATCTATTTTGGTGTCAGAATAAAAGGCTCTTGTCAAAGAGAATCGCATTAGTTAAGCACAGCAGACCTTCAAAGCACCTTCAAGGCGCGGACGGCCAGACGAGAGACACCTTTTATCCGCTCCGAAACCCTGCCAAATCTTACAGGCAGACGGGGAATGTGCAGATCTATTGCTGCCTGACCATGAAACACGCCGCGAGACACAAGGGGAAGTGTGGCATGCACCAGCGTTAATCAAATAGACCATTTGCAGAATAAGGCATCCCTATGTATACAAGTTGCACAGCTGTGTTTTAATGGTTATATAACATGATAGGATGTTAGTAGGCTAAGTATATAGTATAAATGAATTTTACTCACTATGAGAACATTAGTCTGTGCTTACTGTACATAAAGCTGTTGCGTGTGTGTATCTAGGGTTTGTGCATGCATGTGTTGTTTCAAATAGTGAAGAACTAGTCGTACAGGTGTAGTGTACACAGTACCACTGATGTGTACACATTGTTTGCTTGCAATTACATCGCCATTTATTGCAGTAGCGTTTTTGCATAGTGGTAATTATTCAGAGGTACTGAATCAGAGGGAAATAAGCAAACAAACCAGCACAAAATGTACACACACACTCGCTCACACACACACACACACATGCTCTCTCGCACACACACTCGCTCACACACACACGCACACACACACACACAAGGTGGGGTGTGAAGTGATCCATCAGCGGCAGACACCCACGCAAACACACTCTCTCTTTCGTCTGCCGCGATGCCATCCATCAATAAAGCGATTTGTCTTTTTTTCTCCTGATGAACCGTTATGAGTCTTCATCCATTTAGCCTTGTACCTTTTGCTTTTATCTGTCTACAGATCACTTAATCCAGCAATTAGAGAGCTGAGGACGCTGCGCGTAAGCCTAAAACCTCTCCATTAACTCCCCTCCCCTCCTCTCCTCGTCCTCTGTGTCTCTCTCCCTCCCTTCCTCCCTCCCTTTTCTCTCTATCTCCCCCTCTCCTCTTATTCTTTCTGTTCTTGTTCTCTCTGCTTTCAATGCGTTGCTCCTGGCTGGCCTGGCCTCTCTATCTGTCTCTCTCTCTCTCTCCCTCTCTCTCCCTCCCCCCCCCCCCTTCCCTCTCTCCCCCTTTACCCCGCCCCCCCCCCCCCCCCCCCCCTTCTCAGAGCTTAGTTTCAGTGCTGGCAGGTCTACAGAAGAGCTGTGAAAATGTGGCCATTGATGGGAGCCCAGCTCCTCTCTCTCTCTCTCTCTCTCTCTCTCTCTCTCTCTCTCTCTCTCTCTCTCTCTCTCCTCTCTCCTCTCTCTCTCTCTCTCTCTCCTCTCTCTCTCTCTCTCCCTCTCCCTCTCCCTCCCCTCTCCCTCTCCCTCTCACTCCTCATCCCTCTCCTCTCCCTCTCTCTCTCTCTCTCTCTCTCTCTCCCCCTCTCTCTCCCCCCTCTCTCTCTCTTTCTCCTCTTGAAGATTAGCCTGGGCGTTCTGGAGCGTATGCTTTGTGTTAAAGAGCTCGCCAAACGACGGCACACAGTTGGAGGACTCATAATCACCTCCTTATTACTCTGGTCGTATAATGACTATCTCTATTATGAAACTCCAGTCAATTCATACATATAAAATAGCCGCGGCTACTTCCCAGTAGAGCTGTATTAAAAAAGAGGGGGGGGGGGGGGGGACAAATCAAGAATATAATAATGCTTCAGCAATAATGTATTCCCTCTCTTTGTCTGTATTATTAATCTGGTGTTTAAAGCGGTAAAAAGAGAGAATTGGCTGCTTCTGATTTGGAGGAGCCATTGAACTCAATCAGTGCCGTCGTCGGGGCCAACGCTTTAAACGGAAATGCCGGCGCTTTCCGCTGCCCCGACTCGAAACTCGTTCCGGCGTGAGATTTTGCGGTTGCTTGTCATTCGTACGAAGGTTTCTAATCGCGTTCCGCGGCAGCGTAGTTTTGCCGACGCTCAGAGTGAGTGCAGTGGAACTTAATGGCTGTGGGTAATCAATAATGTACTGTAACTTTTAGACTCTAAGAGGAATAACCTCTTCTTTGAAAAAAAAGGATACCGTCAACAGAAGGAAGAAAAATAAGGAGCCCCACAGCAGTCACTTGAGGCTGGCGACTTGCGCACCTGTGTAATGCTGTCTGCCTGGGGGAGGAGTAAGCACTCGGGGGGGGGGGGGGGGGGGCAAACCGGTTATTCTCTTTATCTGAGAAACAATGAGACCCAGCGGTCTGCTCGTGAAACGTGAGCTCCGACGTGGCGGTTGGTCACCTGACTACGGCGGAAAAGAGGGGCGGGGTTTTCGACGGCCCCGCCCCATTGCTTCCTACCCAGGATCCGGGCCCCTCATTACGGGCCGATGTGGGAGCGAGGGGGACGGGGGCGGGGTTTCGACTGCCCTGCCCCATAACTTTCTACCCAGGGTCCGGGCTCCTCATTATGAGCTGATGTGGGAGAGAGAGGGGCGGGGAGCGGCGGGGAGCGGCAGGATGATGAGGTCCTCCTTAACTCATTTCCAGACAGAGTAATTTCCCGAGCTCCACGCTCGGAAACGGCCCGGGGTGTGTGTGATAGGCTCTCGCGCCCCGGCTCTTCTGCGGGGGGGGGGGGATTTACGCTCGGAGAAAGGCCGCGTCTCTCCTGGAGGAGCCGGGTTCAGCTCGCGGCTTTATCTCCCCCCCCCCCCCCCCCACCCCCCGTTCCTCCCGCGGACGTTTCCCAAGCGAGCAATGAGTCAACGTCACACAAAACCGTAGGACCTGCCGCGGCGAGAGTGCTCTCGTTTCAGAGAGAGAGTGTGTGCGTGTGCACGTGCTCAGACGCTCCCGTACACGCATCGCATGCGGAAAATGCGCTCGTGCATGCCTGCGTGAACGCGCACATGCTGTCGTACACCCACGCG
Organism: Anguilla japonica; assembly: GCA_025169545.1. Classification (NCBI taxonomy): domain Eukaryota; kingdom Metazoa; phylum Chordata; class Actinopteri; order Anguilliformes; family Anguillidae; genus Anguilla; species Anguilla japonica. The sequence goes on from CM045894.1 coordinate 37,722,454, forward strand.
AGTGTGCTCAACCGTGCGTATTTACGTGCGAACGTGTGTTCCTACACGTCCATGCACACACTGTACGCACGCACAAACACACGTTATTTGTCTGCATGTACACGAGCGGACTACAAACGTACACAAAGCAGACACGCCTGGAAGTGGAGACGGAGCGGCGGAGGATTGTGGGACGGGGGCTCCGACGGAAAGACGGAGGGGCGAGCGGCTGTTTGTCACACGGCGGTAAATGGAGAGAAGCAGCGGGTTTGCGGGGCTGCGAACGGGCCGGTTATTAACGCCATAAATCAGAGGCCGCCCTGACGGAATGCCAGCGTGCGACTGCGCAGCCGGTGCGCTGCCACGCCCTCTGGGGCCGTGGCCCCGCCCCGCCTCGCAGGAGAGGCGCCTACACGCGTTTACAGAGGGGGCGCGGCCACCGGACGGGACGGTAAAAGCGTGCACCATCGCTTTCCCGTCCTGCTCCGCTCGCTTTCTCCATCACCTACGTCCGAGCAGAGATGGCCACGAGGAAGGAGGAGAGCGTCGGTGGCGGGGTTTAGCTACACTGCTCTGCCCGGCTGTGACTTTTCTCCGGGGGGGGGGGTGTTTGAGATCTGTCAGCTTTCACAGAGTTTTGGAAGCCCTCGTGGTTCTGCGACAGATAGGGCGGGGCTTAAGCTGCGGCTGTGGTGATGCACCGAAATGGGGAAGGAAAGAAGGAAGGAAATGGAGGGAGATGGGGGGAGGGGTGGAGGATGGAGGTGGAGTCATCTGTCTAAACCCAGCAGCTCTGTGATTGTGATTTAAGAGGTCAGAAAGGAAAGATAAAGGCCTGTGAATTATTAAAGTAAATGTGATCTAAGTGAACGTGAGAGGGAGGTTTTACAATCTGGCTTGTGGGTGTGTGTGTGTGTGTGTGTGTGTGTGTGTGTGTCTCAGTGTGTACTTCTCTGTACAGTACATGTGGGGGCGGCTGGATCACCCTGTCATATGAGCTTGGCCAGGTGCCATTCTCCAGTAGAGTAGAGAGTTGGCTTGAGTCTCTTCAGACCTAACATTGTGTTTTCCTGATTTTATCTGTCAATCTTTAATGTGTGAAATACACATTGGCTTACTTCACAATTTAATTATTAAAAAAAAAAAAAATTCTTTATTTTTTATTTCCCAGACAATGGCCTCAGTTAAATTGGCTTTTGATAGTGACCAGGATTCTGGTCACACGTGAGGTAGTGGGGAAACATTTATTTTGCTGTGATTTTTTTTTTTTTGGTTTGAGTGGTGTTCATGTGGCGTGGTGTAAGTAGGAGTAGTGTTGAGTGTGGAGTGTTGTGCACGTGAAGGGCTGTATGTTAGAGTGGTGTGAGTGTGGAGTGGTGTAAGTTGGAGTAGTGTTGAGCATGTAGTGGTGTGCACATGGAGTGGTGTATGTGAGTGGTATTGAGTGTGAAGTGGTGTGAGTATGGAGTAGTGTTGAGCGTGGAGTGGTGTTGAGCGTGGTGTAAGTGGGAGTAGTGTGTGAGCGTGGAGTGGTGTTGAGCATGGTGTGTTGAGTGTGGAGTGTTGTGAGCATTGGTGTTGAGTGTGGAGTGGTGTTGAGCATTGTGTGTTGTGAGTTGGAGTTGTGTTGAGCGTGGTGTTGAGTGTGGAGTGTATGTGAGCGTTGTGTGTTGTAAGTTGGAGTAGTGTTGAGCATTGTGTGTTGTGAGCGTTGTGTGTTGTAAGTTGGAGTAGTGTTGAGTGTGGAGTGGTATTGAGCATTGTGTGTTGAGTGTGGAGTGGTATTGAGCATTGTGTGTTGAGTGTGGAGTGGTATTGAGCATGGAGTGTTGTGAGCATTGTGTGTTGTGAGCTGGAGTTGTGTGTTGTGAGCGTTGTGTGGTGTCAGTTGGAGTTGTGTTGAGTGTTGTGTGTTGAGTGTGGAGTGGTATTGAGCATTGTGTGTTGAGTGTGGAGTGTTGTGAGCATTGTGTGTTGTGAGCTGGAGTTGTGTGTTGTGAGAGTTGTGTGGTGTGAGTTGGAGTTGTGTGCGCTGTCGCCCGAGCGCAGGATTGATGCTTCTCAGACAGGTAATTTATGACGTCTCAACAGCAGGCAGAGAGGCCCGTGACAGACGACTTTCCCCACAGATAAATAAGCGTTTGACGAGTGTGTGTGCGCTTGGAACCCGGGTCTCTGCTCCTTCACCCTCCTCCTCCTCCTCCTCCTCCTCCTTTCTCACCCTCCCCCTCCCCCTCCCCTCCCATCCTCCTCCTCCCCTGGCCTCTTCATCTCCCCTTCCTTCCTGCGCACACTTGGGTGCAGAGGGCTGACAAACGCTCGCCGTAATTCACAAAATGGCGGCAGGAAATGGATCATGAAGGCGCTCTCATGCGCTGTAAATTTTGGGCCCCGGTGAATTTGTTTTTGTTGTTTTTTTTTTTCCCCCCTGTGTGTAATATACAGCACTTTTCCAGGCTAGGCGAGGGCGTTATAAATAAAAGAGGTGTTTCATAATTTATCACCCGGGGAGCGTTCTCTTGCCGCCGCTTTCCACCTCGGTTGACGGGGACGGGAAGTGACGACGGCGGTGGCGCTTCTGCCGCCAGGGAAGTGTCAGGTCCTCCTATCTGTGGCACTTTCCGTCCCCGTCAGGTCCTCCTATCCGTGGTTCTCTCCATCCCGCTGATTTGCCCCTAGAGGTCTCACACCCTGTCAGGACTCTGGACCTGGGTAGCAGGAGGGGATAGGGATGGGGAGGGGGGCTGGGTAGGAGAGGTGATGGGACGGGAAGGGGGGTGTTCTGTTGAGGGAAGTGTTTTGGGAATTGGGAATTGGGCTGTAATGGATCAGGAGGTTATTACACCTTGTAGAAATTGTCAGTACAGCAGTGGCTTCCTGTCTCTTGCAGCTCCTGTTTTTTAACATGGGCACTGTCAGGATCTGAGAAAAAAGGGTGGGGGTGACTTATTAATTTTTTTTCATTTTCTTTTTTGTTTTTTTAGCATTTAGCAATGGCAGAACCCCACCTGGGAATCTAGCCCAGTTTTCGGTCATGTGCATGGTGCCACACCCTCACCTTTCAGCCCCTCTTCCAAATATTCATCTCACAGGTTGACCACTTTTTACAATTTTTGACAAAAATTGTTCACGTAGGAAGGAATGCCAGGTAACAAATCCCCTGATGTAGAAGGTGTCCCCAAATAACTTAAAGAACCCCCACGCGAGAAGCAGCAGTGAAATAGTTGAAATGGCCGGAAACATCTCATCACGGTTTTCTTTTTTTCATCACACTGCGATTTGGTCGGGGGCTAAACAGCAGCAGCAGTTCAGAGGTGGGTTTTTAATAATATAAAATCCCCCCCCCCCCCCCCCCCCCCTCTCTCAGAGCCCCGGCGGTGACTCTGGCCGACTGCATGTATTATTGATGTCCTCAGCCTCGCCCCGTGTTTGTATAGGATTCGGGATTCGGGGAGGTAGGAAGCAGGTCAGCTTTTCGTTCCGCGGAGAATCGGCCCAGGCTGAAGGCTGTGTTATAATTACACTTTTTTAATATTTTCATTATTATTATTTTTTCCCCCGCTCACCTGTGATCCACCGGTGAAATATCCTGCAGGCTCCCCATAAATACATAAGTCACCTCATCTGCCATGGCTGTGTCCCCTCTAAAGTCCACCTCATATCTCTGTCTGTCTCTCTCTCTGTCTCTCCCTCTCTTCCTCTCTCCTTCCCTCCCTCACTCTCTCTCTCTCCCTCCCTCCCTCCCTCCCTCCCTCCCTCTCTCCCTCTCCCCCCTCTCTCTCTCTCTCTCTCTCTCTCTCTCTCTGTCTGTCTGTCTGTCTCTCTCCCTCCCTCCCTCCCTCCCTCCCTCTATCTCTCTTTCCGGCATTCTACTTGGAGTTGTACTTCCACACCTATCTTAGAATTTCTCATGGGAGGTAGAGACTTTGCCCTTCCGTTGGTCACCTGCTGATACACAAAGAAATGAGCCGTTTCCCTTCCCAGCCCTGCTGAAGTTAACACTGGGCTTTTCCCTTAAACAGGCCAGCCCTCAAACAGACTGTCGTTTCCCTTGGGGCGAGTGCCTCACCCCCCCCCCCCCCCCCCCCCCCCCCCCCCCCCCCCCCCCCCCACCCCCGTTTCTCTCTCCCGAATTCCACCTTTCTCTCCGCCGGACCAGGGGAGCTGTTCCGGGGCTGCAGCATCTCCCCCAAAACAGCAGGGTTCCCCCTGTTCACGCGGCGAAAAGAACATTTTCAGGAATATCACCCAATTATTCTCGCTCCGCTCCCCCTAGGCTTGTGCAGTCTGTGAGGAGGACGGGGGGGGGGTGGTGGAGTGGAGTGGGGGTGGAGTGGGGGGGGGGCTTCAGCAGGGAGACCATGGTGTTTTAAATGGATTAAACCCACTCCACCACACTCATTTAGCTGGCTGTTGTTTAATCCATGAATGCATGAATAGCTTATCAACAGGCTTATGCACACGCATGCATACACACACACATACGCACACGCACGCATGCACACACACGCATACACGCACACGCACACACGTATGCACACATGGAAAAACACATTTACACATCTATATTCTGGTATATACGTGTTTTGACATGTGTCATTCGTATCACTGGCAGTCTGTTTAGTCTCTGTAGGGGGGGTGAGGGCGGGAGTTGCACGTCTGGATATGATGTTTAGGATGGTAATTGGCTGGTTACGTCTTCATCATTGCCCCGTTTCAGGGAAATGAACGAGCGCGAGGAGAAAACGTTTAGCATTTTCAGCACGTTGTGGGTGAGGAGCGGAGTTGCATATCTCTCCAGCAGAAAGAGCAGTCGAGAGGGTAGGAGGAAGAAAGGAGAGGGGGGAATGAGAAAAAGACGTGGGTGGGCTGTAGAAGTGAAAAGATCGGAAAGTAAGGAGAGAGAGAGAGGGAGATGAAGAGAAAAGAAGTGAAGGAAAGAGAGCAAGACAGCGAGCACAGTGCCTGAATGATTGCTTTTGGAAGGAGCAGCTCTCATTCCGTAGCCCTGAATGGGCTGAGAGCCATCGGCAGTTAATATTCGAAACTGGGAGCGTTTTAATATTCAGAACTCTCCGGCTCCAGCTTAATCTCGAGCTCTCCCTGTTTTTTTAACGTTTTTTTTTTTTTGATTGGCCTCCGTGTTCCGGCGGCTGGGCGCCATCGTCAGTATTCCGGAGGAGAGCTGGCGCACGCCGGGTCTCTGTGTGTAAATCTCCTCGGCGGCACTTGAGTGTGTTTGAACAGCGACGCGGCTCGTCTGCAGGTGGAGGGGGGGGGGGGGGGGGGGGGGGGGTGGGGGGCGGGTGGCGGAGGAGGAGGAGGAGGAGGGGGGGGGGTGGGGCAGAGCCCGACGCGTGCCTGACGCGGCCGCGGCTGATAAAGACTCGGGAGCGGTGAAGCACCCTTGCAGCGGAGTGGTGCTCGACCGGCGGGGCGCGGCGGTATCTCCCCTCCTCAGACCCGTGCCTCCCCAAACGCAGGTGGAATGTTCCGGAGAGTTAGGCTGCCCCGCGGCTTACAGGCGGACGAGTACGTCCGATGATGCGATTGCCGTGTGTGTGTGTGTGTGTGTGTGTGTGTCTGTCCCTGGTGAAGATCTGCGCTAAGGCCCACTGCTCGTGGAGCCAAGCCCTGCATCGCTACATCGGTTCCAGTTCACCGTTGAACGCCTCAGATGTTCAGAAAGTTCCGCCATTTTGTTCAGGAGCTCAGTGCAAATTGATAGAAAACCACAGGAGCTCTTGCACTGTGACTCTTGGATTGGCCTGGTACATGCTTGTGGTTGCTTTTCGTGATGAAACGGATGAGTCGCTCGTGACCGGCCCAGTTCAACCTGACTCACGTCCACTCTCTGTCAGTCCCGTCCTGTGTGCCCATATATGGGCACAAGGAAGCGTTTGTCTGTGTAGCCTCCACACCCATCCCTCACTGTTCCCTCCCTTTCATCTACCAATCCGGTGGTGGGTTTAATGGAGGGTGAGGGGTGGGGTTGACCCCTGGCCCAAGGGCTTCGGGTCAGCAGTAATTATCCAGCTCTGGGGCTGTATAAATTGGGGATGGGGGGGGTGGCAGGTTTGGGGGGGGGAGTTCTTCTCAGTCTCCGGCCTCCCGGTCGTAATGGCCCATCCTCGGCTAACGCACGCGGCAAGAGCGGGAGACACTTAGTGGTGCTCGGTGACCCCCCCCCGAGAACGAGCCGCCATAAAACGCAACGCAACCCCGAGGCGTGTTCCGGTGACGCCTCCCGTTTGAAACGCTCGCGAAACATTCATTTTTTTTTTCAGGCGATAAGCGCCTCCGATGCCCGCGTCCTTCGTCCTCGGGCTCCTACCGAACGCGCCTCCCCTCGCAGGCTGCGGGAGCTCGCCTCATCGGGAGTTTCCAGGCGCCGCTCATAATCCCCTCATTATGCATGTAAAATACAGTTCGTCATTATTAGAAACCTATTTACCTAAGTAATAATAATTGATAGTGTCAGAGCCGGCGCTGCGGGGGGAATGGCTAATGAGAGAATTCTAAGGGAGCGCCGTCGCCTCTGACACCGTCCATGGATCACGGCTCTAACTTTGATACATGGCGCTAAGTGGCAGGGAGACGTCTTGTTTTGCATTTATGATCATTACCGCGGCGACGAGGCACTCGCCACTTTGCGTGTGGGTGGGGGTGCGGTTTTAGTGAATGTGGAGCGCACCGGTGGGGGGGGGGGGGGGGGGGGGGGGGGGGGGGGATGTACGCGCGCCGTGTGTGGGTGTTCTTGTGTTCACGCAAGCAGGCAGGCGGGGCTCCCCAGTACAAGAGCGAGGTGGGGGGGGGGGGGGGGGGGGTGGGGGGGGGGGGGGGGGGGGGGGGGGGGGGGGGGGGGGGGGGGGGGGGGGGGTGGGGAGGGCGGCGGGGCGGGGAGGGGGGGGGCTCATCACAGGCCGTCAACATGTGCATGCTAACGCTAACGCCGCATGCATGCTAACGCTGTGTGCATGCTAACGCTAACGCCGCGTGCATGCTAACGCTGTGTGCATGCTAACGCTAATGCCGCGTGCATGCTAACGCTGTGTGCATGCTAACGCTAACGCCGCGTGCATGCTAACGCTAACGCCGCGTGCCTGTGCAGAATGTGCGCAGGATGAAAGCCGACAGAATGACTGCTGCTGTCGGGGAAGAGCGGGACGCGCTGTGCGTGGATCACACGCGTAGCTGTGTGATACCCTGCTCACCTAAAAAAAGAGGTGATTTCGGTAACACAGCGTGCTCGCCTGCCGGAGGGGCGTGGGCCCACGTCAGCCTGCTGTCACGCACGAGTTCCCCGCTGAAACGTGGAGGGACAGAGTCATCGCGTCTGTTTGGAAACAGACTTTTATTTCCCTCGTTGTTAAGGCGAACGGCCTGCTCTCCATTCTGTCCGGTTTCAGCACCGCGGACAGCTCCTTGCTCTCAGCTCCACTCTGGTCCATGGGCTGAGCTCACTGTGGCCTCCTGCACTCTCCAGCCAATGAAAAGTGCTGGTTCTCTAAACCCCCTGTTTATTAAACGGCCGAACATTCATACAGGCATTTTCTTTATTTTCTTTTCTGTGGCTGTTATGTGGAGATGTTTTGGTCGTCTTTTCCGAAGCTGCCGCAGTGGCAGCAATAGTCCTCCGTGGCGTTTCTTTCATTTCAAGGTTAACACAGAGTGATTAGGATAAGCAGCTGAGTGGTTGCCATGGGGATAGAGAAAGCCATGTGGCTGAGGGCGGAAGGCACTGTGAATAGCATATGTCCATTCGTTTTCCACTGAAGGAAGTGTAGTCATGTGACTGACCTCTTAGTTGCAAACAAGTTATCGTGTATGTCGATTCTTCTTTATCCGATAAAGATTCTGTTTTTTTTTGCTGGCAGTCGATCTGTTTTTCTTCTCATTCCAAAGACGAGTTCCAAGTGGATATTGCCTTCTGGGAATTTCAGTTGAGGCTAAACATATTATCTAAAGCAGCGAAAATGGATTCTGTCACTCGGATGAACAGCTATATCGGCTTCTTACTATATTAGTAAGTAATGAGATGTCTGATCTCGCTCACTCTCTCTTTGGAGAGTTAGTTTGAGCCTTGTGCCCCAGTCATTATCAGCAAGCAATATAACCTGTGTTTACTTCTCAACCATCGCGATCGCCGCCATGCCGCCAAAGCCCATGCACAAGAGGCACGCCGTTGAATCCTGTTTGAATCCTTCCATGCCCATTCTCAGGACCCAGGCCTGTTCCCCAGCCTGAAGGCCCCAAGACATGTGACAGGGGATACTCTGCTAAATGTGTTCAGTCAATACTATGACTGTATTTTCATGTTAGTCAATACAGCATGGCTTCAGCTCATTGTCAGGTCACGTTTGCGTGGCTGCACACAGCCTGTTAAGTGGCTGTTGCATGTCGGTACTTCTGTCTTTATGTATTTCCTGCTCGGGTCTGGAAGAGGACGTGCCGTTCTGTCCAAGTTCCTGGGTCTCGACCACAGCGTAACGGTGTCATAGGGGCTCTGTTATCATGGCCTGCACCAGCTCTGCCTGCTTTCCTGCCTTCGAGATTCCGCAATGGCAGAGTGCAAGAAGCTGTCGAGTCTGTAGGGCCAATGTCTTTAGAAGGATGTATCAAAAAGCCCCGAGATATCCTGATGGCTCCTGCATACACCCTCCGCCCCCCCCTCTCCCACCCCCCATCCCAAGCGCCCATCCCCACATACCCAGCCCCCCCCCCCCCGGTCCGCACAGCGCCACGTCACTTTGGCTTAGGTCGGCGCTAATTTCGCATAACTTAAAAGGCAATTAGGAAAATGTGTTTCCCTGACAGGCAGACGGATTAGGGCCCTCCGAGGCCCCCCCCCCCCCCCCCCCCCCCCGTTTGGCGGGATCCCGTTATCGGTCATCACTCTAATACGCGGCACGTCGCCCGTCTCCCACTGATGTGCCTCTTTTAATTAAAGTCGGCAGAAGCGTTACAAATTACTATGTAATTGGAAATCACCTTTTAAACAAAGTTTTTTTTTTTTTCTTTTTCTTTTTTTCCTTCTCCTTGAGCTCCCCATAAGTTGCCAGCCAACTCCCAAGAAGTCTTGATTATCTGGTCAAAATGGTCAGTGTTCAACTTTGAGTTTGAGTGTAATACTTTTTGTTTTTTTAAACAAGACCCCCAAAACACCCCCCCCCCCCCCCCCCCCCCCCCGCCCCTCCTAGCATACAGTAGTTAGTAACGTTGTGCCTTTGGCAGGGCTCTGTGCAGCTGTGTGAAGATCCATGGCAGAAATGTTTGCTAATCCAGAACGAGCAGCGATCAGTTACGGGAATGGACCTGCTCACACTGCTCCAGAGCTCGTTTCCTCTTGCCCAGCGTTGCACGTGCTATTATTGAAATGTGAACAGTGCGTCAATAAATCTATAAATTGCATAAAAATGCACTTAATTCTCTCGCTGTTTTTCGCAGGGATAATGAAATCGCGTTTGAGCGAGCTGGGGAGTGTTGCTGTCTGCGATGGGGGGGGGGGGGGGGGGGGGGGGTGGGTGGAGGGGGGGGGGGGGGGGGGGGGATTTTCCGGTTTGTGACGTTCGCTTTATCAATAGCGCCATAATTTGACGTTCTGCGCCGTACAGAAGCAATCAGGGCATTGTAATTTTACGGATAAATGCTCAAACGAAAAGCACCGCCTAATAAATGAGGCTGTCTTTGGGCATATAATTCATTGTAATTGAATAATGCGGTGGATTATGAGGCATAGTGGCTAATGTGGTTGCCTGTCACCAGGCTATAGTGATATTGGTCCAATTTCTTCACCGTCATCCATAGCCTTTGTCTAACTGGCTTAGCGGGGGACTGTAAACATATTATTTTCCATCTCAATAAATAAAGGGAAGGTTATTAACGGTGTCTCTCCCAGCCGCAGTTATTAAAGGAAAACTGGAACTGAAGCCGATGGCTGAGGCGTCAGAAATGATTCGTGTCACGAGTGATTTGGAACTCACGACTCTGTCTTTATTCAGTGTGTTATGGATTGGCATCTTTGTTTTCATGTATCATTTAAACTATTATGGTGAAAGATTTAAGTGTGGGAAAAAAAGAACTCAAAGGCTTTTTAAGCATGCTTTGATAATCAGTATCAAAATACTGCACCGGTCCACTGCTAGCCTGGAGTCTGATGGGGAAATTTAAGCACTCAGTAAACACTTAAGTAAATACTTCAGTTTGACAGTGTCGAGTGAGACAATTCAGCCATACTTCCATTGCTGTGTGTTGCTTTTAAGCCAATAGTCATTTACAGAGGTCAACCGTTATGAAGGCCATTGTGTATTTGTAGATATATGTAGCCCATATAATAATAGCAAATGATCATTCTAGATCAGCACTATGAAACCATCTTTACAGCATTATGTATCTTCTTTTGGGGCTGCTCCATAGTAATGATTCAGAAGCAGTCCTTAACGACAGGTATGGCCAAACTGGTGTCCCTCCCTAATTATAGGCTATGCAGTTGGCATATATCGTCAAATTGAATTTTGGGTGAAACGGGTTTAGAATTAGTGCATGAAATGTTGCATTACACCAGATAAATTACATGAATGCATTACACCAGATAAACTATACTTAGATTACCATCTTTTTCAATAAATTAAATGCATTAGATATTTTGAAACAATTTGCAAATTTGAACATCATAAATTAACTTCCTTTACAACATGCATATTCATTCTTTTTTTCTGTTTTTATACATATTTATACATATACATATAATACATATTTGAAAAATACAAATGCAATGCAGTGCCCTTTGTCACCATCAGGGGGGGCCATCTCAATCCCTCCCCTTTTAAAAAAAAAAAGTATTTTTCCAGTTCCCTGGCTTGAGTGGGATGGGTTACGCAGAAATAGAACCGAACAGCACAGCGGGGGCGGTGGGTGGCCTGATGTGTGGGCTCTGTTTTGCCCTGTGTGGTGGTAGAGGGGCTCCAGCCCTGGACCGGGGGCCCGTCTGCGGAGAGACACACACACACAGGAGGATGGGCACGTTTCTGCTCCCCCGGGGGACCAGAACCACATCCTCCCGGGCTGTGGTCGATTAGCTCTGCCCTCGTGATAATGCACGCGTCTCAAACAGGGTGTGGCGATGCAAGGGGTGAGAGGGGTGGTGATGTCATTCCCACATTCTCTCTAATTTGTACCATAGAGAGAGTGAGAGAGAGTGATCGAGAGTGAGAGAGAGTGAGAGTGAATGTGAGAGAGTGTGAGAGAGAGTGAGAGTGAATGTTAGAGAGTGTGAGAGAGTGTAAGTGTGTGTGTGAGAGTGAGAGAGTGAGTATTTTTAACACAACAGTGTCCTCTCATTTTAGGCTGTTTGCTGATTCCAGCAGAAGAAACAGCTTCTATTTACGGAGGTATTATGAGCGGCCTTATCTGTACCCTGGGTACCCGCCCCCTTTCCCTGGCGTGTAATGGCCTCAGGATTTAAACTGATCCGTCCTGAATGCGACGCTGGCGCTGCGCTTAATGCGCAGGCTAACTCTGTGCATTTAGAGGCTTACCTGCGCGCCCATAAGCTGCGGAGCGGGAAACACAGTCCCTGTTACGCAGCGTTTTTTTTTTCTTTCTTTCTGATGAGACTGCGCATGTTTAGGAGACTCCAGCGGGACGGGGGGGTCTGTACGGGTGCTGTAACTGCCACAGTCCGCCCGGGTAGCGGCGGCTAGTTTGGAGAATCCCGCGCTCTTCAGTGAGAGAGTGCCCCGGTACCGCCCCGCCCCCCCCCCCCCCCCCCGTCCCCCTTCCCCGTCCTCACTCTGTGTTTGCCGCCCTCTTACAGAATCGCAGTCCCCCCCCCCCCCCCCCCCCCCCCCCCCCCCCCCCCCCCCCCCCCCCCCCAAACAAACAAACAAGTTAACAGAATTTAACTTGCGCCTGATGTCAAATTATACTTGGATTCAAACTTACCTCGAGCGGGGTACGGAGTGGGGTGCTGCAGGAGGGGGGATTAGGATTTCCCCCCCCCCCCTGCGCTGTCACGTTCACTTATTTATTTTCATATTTGGTACCTCGTGCTGTTTGGTAATGACTCGCTTGAGAATGATTTATGCAACAATCGATTTCTTTGTCAAACATAAGATTAGATTCCTGGATGTAATGCTATTCGTCAAACGCATTGGCATGCAATCAAATTGTCAGTTTGTGTTTTATGGCAGTACACATTTATTTGATATTAAAACATGCTGTGACATTGTTTTGTGTGTGGGTGCGTGCTTGCGTGTGTGTGTGTATGTGTGCATGTGTGTGTATGTGTGTGCACCACTAGTATTAAATTCCCTCATGAAAAAATGGAAGGTGGGCAAAACTAGGCTAGAAAGACAGACGTCGTTTGCGGGGGTCAGAGGTCAAGGTTCAGACGCAGCTGAGGTGCACTGGGAGACACCAGCGTGTAGAGAGCAGAGCCATTCTGTGTGCTACTGTCTCTCTTTTTCCTCTCCTCTCTGTCCGCCCCTCTCCTCCCCCCGTTTCTGGGAATATGGATGCTGTCCCAGCGCATCCATATTTCAGGGCAGACTGGTGTCTTCAGTGTCGCTCCCTGTCGTGTCTGTGAAGGCGGGAGAGCAGGTCCCTCGTCGTGACAACTGGTTCCTGACCTAGATGGGTGTGCTCAGCCAGTGCGGGCTCCCTGAGCAGGGCGGGGCTGCACTAGACCGCTCTCCACTCCACACACAGACGCATACATGCTCTGTCTCTCACTCACTCACACGCGCGCACGCACACACACACACACACACACACACACACAGATGCATACATACTCTCTCTCTCACTCACACTCGCGCGCGCACACACACACACACACACACACACGTGCGCATGCAGACACCCATGTGTGTACAATGCAGACATGCCAACACACACATACATATTCACACACACACACACACACACACACACACACTTGGGTACAAGACAAACATATGAGCACCGACACACACACACACACATGTGCAGATGTATACACGCTCCAGTAGGTAGAATGCATGTGCAGGATACCATACTTCACTCAGTGAGGTTTAATTTCACATTGAATGTGTATGAGCCTGTAATGCAGGCCATTTGTTCCCAGACCGAATCCACACTATAGCCTGTTTGTGATTTAAGGGTGATTATGGACCGGATCCTGGTCAGTATGAAGGATATTTAGTGGAGGGAGGGGGGCCATCGGGGGAGGTATTACTGTTCCATTTCAAACCCCGGTATTTAAATAATGGAGAATAGGAGCCATTAACTCCCTGTAGTCGCTCAAAGCAGAGGCAGGGGCTGTCAACACTGCTGTTACCGTGGGATACGAGAAGGAGAGAGACACACTCTGGAGGTGCCCCGCCCATTCGCCTCTCGGCAGCCGTACCGATCACTCATTGGCCGGACTTTTGGAGCATTCATCGTCAAGCCTTTTGCCCCACCCCTGTCCCTAACTGCCCCCCCCCTCCCCCCCCCTTATCTCTAAATCAACATGGGTCCAGTTGGGGTGCAATGGAGCCTCATGTTATGATGAGGGGTTATTTAGATAACATGCAATTACAAGAGTCCTACATTCCAATAAGATGTTTGCCTTAAGTATGATAATAACGGTTATCGTTTTATGTTACGTTATTATTTACGCTACTCGTTTGTCCTTAGTTTCTCTTAACTGCGTGTGTGCATGTGTGAATGCACGTGTGTGCTTGGCTGGGCTTGGTTTTAAGTGACTGTTGTTCATTTGAATGTTTGGTAGCTGGGACCACGTACACGGGCTTGTAGTGCATGCATGCAGATGGCTGGTCTGCCTTAATAAAGAAGAGATTGCTGTGCCTCAGTGATTATCGGAAATCTGTCTGTATGAAGAGATGCAGCTAGTGTCTGTGCCCTTATAAACCTGGTATGTGCATGCATTTCCTTACAAACAGAAAGGGACACCAGGTCGCAACATCTTGTATGACATTCATATTGCTTTTCATTTAATAAAGTTTCGTTTCATATAAAAATACATGTTTTTCATGTCTTGTATCTGTGTGCCAACTGCATAGACTCATATTGAGAAAAACGCAACCTGTTTGACCTCAGGAAAAAAAAGGCACTGGACACAGAATAAGATGATATCATATTTCTCTGTCATAGTCATGTTATGAAAATGATGATATGCAGGGTGTGAGATATCGGTCTGCAAATGCCTTTTTTCCTTCCTTTTTTTTCTCCTCCTGTGTTATATGGTGATTTTTAGTGGTGTGAGAATGAGGCTTCAGGAAAGGAGAAATATGTGGAGGCTCTTTGTCTTTCACAGTGCTGGGCTGCACGTCAGTCACTTCAAACGGGTCACTGATTGACAGCTAATTGCGCTCCGCCCACTGTTGCCTTAAAAAAAAAAAAAAATCGAACTTTTCCCACCATTAGTGATTTTATTTCCTACTTTGTTGGTTTGAGGGAGAACCGTATAGAATATGACCTGAAATAAACGTTAGGTTGCAGAGCACAGGCTTCTCTTTGTGCGATAGAGACCCTGCTGTGCAGAGAGTGTTCCACTTCACCTTTTTCCATTACATTCCATCACTGGCATTTAGCAGACGCTCTTATCCAGAGCGACTTACACAACTTTATATATTTTTTTTTTATTTTTACATACTATATTTATACTGCTTGATATTTGCAGAAGCAGTTCAGGTTAAGTGCCTCGCTCAAGGGTACGAAGGCAGTGTCCTTCCTCGGAATCAAACCTGCAACCTACAGGTTTAGTTTCCGAGCACCACACAACACTTACTGTCCACTTACAGTAACGCTGCCACTGTGTATTGGATGCGAACCTTTGCAGGTCACCTTGCCCAGCCCGGTATTATTCAATCCGAAATGTGCTTTGTTGTCATGACCGTAAAATGCAGTGCGGTCTAAGAAATGAAATTAGTGTGAGTGTAATGGACTTTATCTGGTTTCGGTGGCCAGGGTTCGGTCACTCAGCTGCAATCGGTCTGTGCTTTCCCGTACAGGAGACACGCACCCAAGAAGCTGATTGGGGTCCATATTGTTTGGGTTGAGAAAATGTAAGTTTATTGTGGAAAACAATTATTTGAGTCGGCAATAGGAGTAAGTAAATTTAGTATTTACTCCTATTGCTGATGGGAGTTTTTGTGTTACTGCATTTTCTCCAATGTTTAGCTCATCTTAGTTTATGAATAATGTTTTGTATTCTTGGATTTTGGCCTTTTCTCCATGTTTGGAATGGAAAAATTTAAATGTAGGGTCAAACTCATCTTCTTCTCTTTTTATTTTTAATAATTGGGATGTATTTTATCGTACGGGAACAGGTCTTCACTTTTTATTTTGTCTTCGGTACTTTGTATAAGTCACATCAGCATTAATCGTCTGTCAGAAGCTGTGACTGACTGAAACAAATTACACACCTGCTGCAGATTAAAAATGACAGCTTAGAAGCAGTGTGTGAGGGGAGCAGGAGGCCATTTTGTAAGACAAAGGGTTGTGTTGACTTGTGTGGGTTTCCCTTTGTGGTTTTTTTAAATGAATGTGTTTTTTTTTCTAATGCTCCATATCCTAGATGTTTTTAAATCCCTCTGCAAGGGCAAACAGCAGCACTCCGTCACTTTCGGGAGAACCCCGATGAGAAATGAAGCTAGCCCCGCCTGTTTTTCACTCTATCCAATACACCAGCGGAGCTGTGCAAATCACTCTTCTGAGGTTAGATGGACTGCGCCCTACTAACTGAGAACCCTGCTCCCTTGGCGACGCGATGACCAATTGGATCTCCGGGTAAACAGTCGGCACTAAAGCCTGGGTTCCATTCCTGGTTTTGTTGCGGTACACATCGCTGTACCAGGAACTGGTACTTTAGCCGAATGTGCTAACGTGCTAATTCTGAAGGAATTCTCAGTGGTGCTTGGCACCGGAGCCTTTGTGGTGGGTTTATGTGGTGTTTGTAGTTTTATATGAATACTGGCAGATCTGTCCACGGTATGAGGTATTCATAAAGGCCCCACCATCTTTCCGTTCCATCTTTTGAGCACAGCGTTCAGAAGTGCCCTCTATTTCCTTTCTAGGCTGACCGCATCACGTGCCGTGCAGTTTGTAGTTCTGTGCCAATGACTCATGTTTATAAAACAGCAGTGTGTAATCCGGTCTTATCGCTGGAACGTGTCAGGCAACTCTACCCTGTCTGTTTTCTGAGTAGTGTTGATGGACGCTGCAGAACGGACTCAATAGAAGATCCTCTCCGCGTTCCATTATCAAGACTCACAAGGCCAAGCGCGTTTATTTTTTCCTGTTTATGTGTTTTGGTGCAATATAGTACTTAAAAGACTGACCTGGTTTTTTTCTCTTCAGTGTTAGTATTAATCTGCCCGGCTATTTCACGGCATTAATGTCTTTGCCCGATTATCATCTCTCTCAATATCAACCCTGGCCACTTGTCAGGAACAAAATTGCCTTGACGTACAATACCAGTCACTTTCTCTCCCTCACCTTTCAACCTTTCCTTTTATCGGTGTCTTTCTCCCGTTCGCTTTTTTTTACTCTGCCTCTTGTCTTCTTTGTTTTCGGTCTCTCTCACTTTCTCTCGCGACCCTCCCCACTCTTCACTCTCTCTCTCTCTCTCTCTCTCTCTCTCTCTCTCTCTCTCTCTCTCTCTCTCTCTCTCTCTGCGTTTCAGCCTCTGGAGAGAGAGAGAGCAGGCGGGCATAGCCTCACCCTTTTACGAGTCCTCTCTTTAAAATAAAGCGATCTGGTCATGCGGCTTGGTCCGGGGTAATTTCGGGGGCCCTGTGTGTGCTGACGCCGGTGTGTAAGCACCGTGTTATTGTCTATCAGCGGCGGAGCTCAACGCCGTCTTTCGGGAAGCCGTTGTAAAAACCCGGAGAGAGGCTGAGGCGGCTCTCTCTTGAATATTTGTATTTAGGGAACTCTGTTCCACCGTCAGCAGCCCCAGTGTGCAGCACCGGAGCTGCGTTTGCCTCCGAAGTCCTGGTTTCCGAAGTAATTATAATGCGTACTTTCAGGGGCCTGGCATAAATATGCTAATCCGGTGCTATTAATCTCATCCCCTTGCATGTAAACGCCAGGGCCAGATGCCGCACCAGTTGCTTCTCTCGCTCGAAACACGTTTTTTTTTTTTTTTTCTTTTTTTTTTTTTTAACACGCTCCCCCTGTTGTAGCGCGGGAAGCCCGCGCATCCGACTGGAAAATGGGACCGCCCATCCCGGACATTACTATGGCAACTGTCCTCAAACCACGACCGATCAGCCGCTGTAAAGGCTGAAGGATCCTGTGGTTTTATTGAGAGCCGCTGCATTGGACACCGCCCTGCTCCCCCCTGCCCCCCCCTGCACCAGCAAAGCTTCCTTGTCCTGGCCACTTGTGAGAATCACCCACTCCAGGAAACCCCCACGGCAGGATGTGGGCATTAAGCCGATGGCCCTTGAGATGGGGCTGAAGGAGGGTCGGGGAGGGGGTGAGATATATTGTCCGTGAGGTCTTTGGCCTTGCCTCTCTCGCTCTGTCTCTCTCTCTCTTTCCCTCTTTATCTCTGTGCTCTCTCTCCCTCTTTATCTCGTTCTCTCTCTCTCTCTCATTCTCTCTCCTCCCTCTTTATCTCTCGCTCTCTCTCAGTCGTTATCTCCCTCCCTCCCTCTCTCTCTCTCTCTCTCTCTCTCTTTTTTTCTCCCTCTGGGCTCACTCTGTGTCTGAACTCTGATGAGGCCGGCCTACCTGCAGCTCTGTGTAATTACCTCCTCCTAGGCTGCGCAGGCAGGCCTCAGCGGGGGGGCGGTGATATCTCCTGAGCTTCAGCTGTGCGCGGTGTGGGGGGCTTAAGGGAACCCCAAAATGCAGTCTGCAATACTCCCCCCCCCCCCCCCCCCCACAAAAAAAAGAGAAGTCATACCTGCAGTGTGGAGGCTCTGGGGAACCCCGAATGCCTGTCCGCATCACCTCCCCGGCCCCCTGAATCATACAGCAGGACGGTTTTGTTTTTTGTTTTCTCATGCGATGACCTTGTCCCCCTTGGCGTAACACACGCCTGTCCCGGGGGCATGAGGTTCTGTGTCGGGGCGGCTGTCAGGGCTTCGAGGGCAGGGGTGTGGAGGGGTGTTTTCACGCCGCTGAGGAAGTTCGGCCGTCTCTGGTCCCGCCTCCAGGTTGGTCGGGACGATTCCGTCTGCGGTCGCTGCCCCTCCCACTTTTGAGTCTGATTGACAGCTGCTGTCGGTGGTCAGCAGGCTGTGATGGGCGTACACGTGACAGGGTCTGCAAAAGTAAAACATTTAGTTTTTTTTGTGGGGCCTCACAGGGAGCTGTCTGTAAAGAGTGTTACTGGGAGCCAGAGGAAGATTCATTTTTTTGGGGGGGGGGAGGGGTTGGTTGGAGCGCTCTCACAGCTGTTTCTTCCGCCAACACGCACCTGACAGGCTGTTACAGAGATGCGGCGGTGAGGGGTGGGGGGGTAGGGGGGGTGATTTTCTGTCAGAGGAGACACAAGATCCGTCTCCACCCCTGATTACTGACAGCCTGGTGGACTGGCTTCCTCAACCTCGTGTGTTTTTTATTTATTAATTATTATTTTTTTTTGTTTCTTGAGTTCACGGTCTGGTGCGCTCGGCGAGGCGTTGCCGGGGTCTGGTTGTCCTCTTCGCTCATTTCCGCTGGCGGTCTCGGTCCGCGGGACTGGGTCGCGTTTCAGCCGTGGTGTGATCGACGAATCCCTCTCGCCAGATACGAGCGCATGGCGTGTGCGGATTCCCGGACAGCGCACACGCACACACACACACGCACACACGCACACACACACACACACACACACACACACACACACTCATACACACACACACACACACGCACACACAGACACACTCACACACACACGCGCACACACACACGCACACACACGCACGCACGCACGCACGCACGCACGCACGCACACACGCACACACACACACACACACACACACACACACACACACACACACACACACACACACACACACTCAGCGACGCGTCCTGTACGCCACTCGTGCCTGGTGTGCACCCTGGCACAAGAGCACCCAGCCTTGGACGTGAGCGTGAGCGCGAGCGTGAGCGTGAGTGAAGGTAATTGGTTTCTGTAAACAGATTTGGTCACTTGGCTGGTATGTCTGCGCAACGTGGGCTGGGCAGGATCACTAGGCCGTGATTGGTGACTATTGTCCATTTTAATTGGAGAATTGATTAGTGTCTGTCATTCTGCCAGCTCTCAGCCAACCTTCAAAGAGGCAGTGATTCAGGGTGGAGGGTGGGGGGGGGGGGGTGGGGGTGGGTGGGTGTCAGGGGGAAGTTTGTATGCATTTCTTTGAGTGCGAGTGAGGAGATTAGTTTGTGAATCGGGTGTTTGTAAACTACTCAAATAGCCCTCCCGCCTCTTCCCCCACCTCTTTCACGCTCTCAGATCATTTTTCTTAAACTGGAATTAATCCAGGCCTCATGTCCCAACTGTCAGTCATGGCTCACCCCCCCCCCCCCCCCCCCCCCCCCCCCCCCCAAATCCACCCACTACCCTCCACTCTGCTCTCCCCTCTGTCTCCGGCGTCAACCCCAGCCGTCTAGCTCGCCTCTGACCCGTGGGCCCCGCCCCTTACCCAGCATGCACCGCTCCTCTCTGCATGCTCCGCTGCTCCGTCAGCTGCTGACAGGCCGTTTGGGATTTAGCCGCCGCCCGTCTCGGTACCTCCCCCCCCCCCCTCCCGTCGCCCCGCCCGCCTCTCCCCGGCTCCTAATCCCCTCCTCTTCAGGGCAGTAATTGAGCAGCAGCAAGGCATGCTGGGATTATCGGTCGTTGTTGCGGGTATTATTGGTACAAGACAAATCTGGTGAAAGTGAGGGTAAATGAAACCCTCAAATGCCTGGGGTTGGGTCGCGAGCAATTTGAGAGATTGTCGGCGGGGGGGGGGGGGGGGTGGGGGGGAGAGAATGGAGCTGCCTTTGGAGGACCCCCTGTTCTGACAAGGTCACCGTATGGGTCACCGTTGATGGGCCAGTCGACAGGACAAAAAAAAAAAAAAGATCTATTAAATGATTTTGGAGAAGAAAAAAGATACAGAAAAAAAGACAAAAGACAAAGAGATCGCAAATATTGATTTGACAGGAGGGGTGCGCGCTCCGTCTATCTGCACCCGGCCGTTCCCACTGATCTGATTTTAGGTGTTCGATACGGTGAACAGCGTGTGTTTTTGATCCTTTTTTCTCTTTACTGCCGGTGTCAGAACTGCCCTGCAGAGCTCAGCTCTTCTGGAAGAGGTAGTTGACTCCGAGGGGCACCGTTGGCACGCGGGACAGGTGGATGGGCGGGGGGGGGGGGGGGGGGGGTTTCTAATGGACTTGCCTGGAGGAATTTTAACAGGAAGGACGGCTGTTCTTGCCGGTCTGTGCCGAGTAGCACATTGATCAGAGGTTGCCTGACACTCCACCACCGTGAGATTCTGTCTCCTGCCAGCACATCAATCAAGATCCTATAGCCTGTTCTCCTTCAACGAAAGAGCAGGATTGAAGAAAAGAATGTGAAGTGTGAAAGAAAGATGTTACCTGCTTCTCCCTCTTTTCGATTGGTTAGTTTAATTTGGGTCGGCTCCCCACTCTGGATCAAAGCAGCGCGTTCACCTCCGACTGCTCAACCGGATTAGAACTGGAAAGCGATTATCTGCCAAGCTAATCAACTCAAGATCGACTCCGGTCCCTAATCCAGTTATCGTCTTGGTTTTACTGATCCTGCATCCATGGGCTATTTTGGGATAAGAATTGGCAATCAAGTTAGATATGCTTGTGAATCATATTAGATGTTTTGATTAATATTTTTTAGCAGCCTGTCAGTGTGGGTATCAGCCTTTTTTTGAAAAAATTTTTAATTAACAGCAATAATTTCCCCCCACAACATCAAATAGGCGGTGAGAGTTGAAGCCCAAGTCCCAAGCATTTTAAGGATAAGAGTGAGGTAGGATGTGCATTAAACTCTGTGGGATTTAAGAAGACTTTCCAAACTGCAACAGAATCAAGTTTATTCCCCTCTGCTTCATAAGCCTCTTAAACCCGTTAGCAGCTTAGCCTTGCCTTATTAGCGTCATCCGGCGCGACAGCCCCCGACAAATTTCCTGCTTTCTCTGCCGGCTCGGTCTCCCCCCCCCCCCCCCCCCCCCCCCCCCGGTCTCCGGTGGAACCGCGGCTGCCTCCGCTGCTGTCAGGCGAAGCTGTCGTCCTCGCCTTTTTTATGATTTTTTACATTTTTTATTTTTTTGGCTGCTCGGGTGTTTGAGTAGAAAAAACGCTGCCTTCGCAAGAGTTTGTCGGTGGAGAAAAAACTCTCTCTGTCTCGGGGGGGGGGGGGGTGTCAGCTGAGGTCAGGCGTGGAGTTGGCTGCCCCCTGTCTCCCTGGAGGAGTCATTGCGTTTTACGGAGAGCGGACGGTCGTAGGCGAGGGTGGCGGTGCTGGGGCTGGTTTCTCTCTGGAAGGGTGGCGTTGGGTTCACATTGGAGTGGACGGGCTGGTGGTGTCTCAGTGCTGAGGGTGGGGGACGGG
This sequence comes from Anguilla japonica, assembly GCA_025169545.1. NCBI lineage: Eukaryota > Metazoa > Chordata > Actinopteri > Anguilliformes > Anguillidae > Anguilla > Anguilla japonica. Next base: position 37,743,989 of record CM045894.1, read on the forward strand.
GGGGCACGGGGGGGGGGGGGGGGGCGGGCTACTGTTCAACCCCCTTTGGACGATGGAAGAGAGGGGATTACTAGTGAGCTGCACCCTCGGGGGGGCTCACAGCCTCCCGGCCCCGCCTAAAATCTCCGCCAACTCTCTCCTCGCTGTCAACCAATCCGAGCCGTGCTAGGGAGACCGCCTGGAGACCACACTCGGCTTAACCTCGCGTTCAGCACTTCTCCCAGGCTAAACCTAATCGGCACCAATAAATACGTTTTTATATCAGCTGCGGCCATATTGAGCCAGGCCAAACCGCTGCGCCTCTCCTGGAAGTGCTGCAAAGTTTTCCACACAAGGTCTGGGCAAAAAAAAATAAAAGGGCGGGGACTAATTCCATAAGGCATTGAGATGAGAAGATCATGTGATGGAGCGGAGCCAATCCCAGGTTCCGATTTTATTTTTCTCCCCCTAACGACAACTAAATATAACCCCCTGGTAAGCTCCTTAGCCGAACGGAGGAGCGATGTCGCGGCGGGCTTTCTGTAGCGGTTGCGAACGGCGGAGTCGTTTTCCCGCCACAGAAAAAACGTCGCCGCTGAAATACGTTTATCTGTCAGCTCTGGTTTCTCAGGCAACGGGGGGAAAAAAGGCTCATTTTGGAGGACGATAAATAAAACTTTATTCACGGCAAAGCGCCACGGTCTGTTGTAGCGATATTTGTGTCCTGTGCCACACGGAGATCTGAGGTGAATCGCAGATCCAACCCGTGCTCCCGTTCTCCGTTCGTGTTTACGCGACGCTCAGCTAGGCGCTACGCTCCTGTGTTTACTCTAGAGCGGTTTTGTGCGTCACGATTCCTGCACGATTCCCACTAAACAGAAAATGGCTTCTGGAGTGCTTTTGGCGAAGGCGAGGTGTCGTTCGTGAGCGAGCGGGTGGAAGTGGGGGGGGGGACAGACGCAGGTTTGTTTCTGTGTTATTAATAACGTGCGAGACGTTGCTACTCTGGGTAATGAGAGCGTAGCAGCGCTGTGAAGACAAAAACTCCCCCTCTTCGCGTGTAACACGCTGGATGTGGCCACGCCTCCTCCTAACACACAGGACTGAGGCCACGCCTCCTCCTAACACACAGGACTGAGGCCATGCCTCCTGCTAACACACAGGACTGTGGGCTGGGCGTAAGCCGATGTGCATTACACTGAAATATGTATCCTGCTTCTCTAAATCAGGATGGGGGGGTGTGATATAGGGGGAGGGAGAAAGAAAAGCATACAAGTTTTCCAGGCACAACGCTGTCTCTGTCAGTCTCACTGGCTCTCCCCCTCTCATGCTTTCTCTTTTTCTCCTTTCTCTCTCCTTCTCTGTCTTTCTCTTAGAGAGGTGGAGTTTGTCAACTCCTCTTGCTCTCTGTTTGCTCTCCCTTTCTCCTTCTACCTCTTTTATGCCCCCTTTTCCTCTCTCTCTTGCTTCTCTCTCTCTGTCTTCTCTCTCTCTCTCTCTCTCTCTCTCAGGAGGAGGTGTAAGAGGGGATAGGGAGTGTGTCTGTTTCAGTCCACAGGGTGGGGTAGGAGGACGGTGAAGCAGGACTCAGCAGTAGGGCTGTGCCTGGAGCTCTGTAATCATTAGTAAGGACTGTGTGCACAGTGGTGAGACTCTGTGCTCAGCAGTAGGAACTCTGTGCTCAGTGATAGGGACTCTGTGCTCAGCAGAAGGACTCTGTGCACAGCGGTCAAGACTCTGCGCTGAGTGATAAGGACTCATCAGTGTGCTCAGCAGTAGGAACTCTGTGCTCAGTGATAGGGACTCAACAGTAGGGACTCTGTGCTCACCGGTACAGACTCTGTGCTCAGACTGTGCTGGGTCCTGGAGGAGGAGAAAGCCTTTTGTTCATGTTTGTCCACGTGCCAGTGTGCACTTGTGTGTTTAATTTCCGCACGTTCTCATCTAATCCAGGCGGTATCGTTTTGGTAGGAAATACTGACCGTTCACTGGAAAACATGCATGCGCATGTATGCGTATGTGTGTGTGTGTGTGTGTGTGTGTCTGTGTCTGTGTGCTTGTCCATGATTGTGTGTGTGTGTGTGTGTGTCTGCGTGCATATGCATGCGTGTGTGTGTGTGTGATTGTGTGTGTGTGTGTGTATGTGCATATGCATGCGTGTGTGTGTGTGTGTGTGCATGTGCATTGCATGCGTGTGTGTGTGCGCGCGTGTGCTATTGTTTTCTTTGTGTCCCCTGCCACTCCAGCTTCAGCTACGGGCCAAAGGGGAAAGGCAAACACGCTCCAATATAAATTACGTCTCCTGTTGCCGTGCATGTCAGAGAATGGCGTTGGTTCAATTTATTTGGAAACGTATATATTATGTTTCCCTTTGCGCGGTTATTACGTTTGCTGGTGCGTGGGCGCTTTATTATGCCCTGGGGGGGACCGGGGGCTGACTGATTGGCCCGCTAATGTAAACAATGTGCTTTGATAACAGATCAATCACGGGCTTGCTGAGCTCCTTAATCTGCAGCCAGAGTTTCCAGCCAGACGTAAGCCCCCCATAAACCAGGCAAGGGGGCTGATATTAACACCCTAATTCCTCCTGGAGCGGACGTGGTAGTCAGGGTCCGTCCCACACACACACACACACACACACACGCACGCACGCACACACACGCGCACGCACACGCACACACACACACACACACACACACCCCAGGCTCCTGATCAGCAAGCCTGTCACTGTACTACCATTTAGAGATGAGTTACACTGCAAAAAAAAAACAAAAAAACATTACGTATTATCGACTAATGGCTTTGGTTTTCCTGTCTCTCAGAGTGCAAATGTATAAACAATTATGAATAACACTGACGACGCCAAAAAAAAAAATAAAGAGGAAGAAAAGGCAAGTGCTGAAGCAAATGGATGATAATTGTGCAGGGAATGTACAGGCAGGCAGGTGGCTGTGAGGCAGCTGACCTGTAGGGGGCAGCAGCGTACAGCACAAACGTTATACCAGGCCAGTTCAGAGCTGTGGCTGCGGAGTGCACGGAGGGGTAGGGGACCTCTGGCGACCGAGAGGAATCTAAGCAGTTTATAAATCACCCGTGTCACCTGACCTGCGTGTCAACCGGACGCCGGTCGCCGTGGCTTCCCCTGCACCTGCCGCGAATTACGGTCCCCTCTGTTCCAGTGTGAGCTCTGACTCTGTCACCGGGCCGCCTCTGACTCTGTCACCGGGCCGCCTCTGGGGCTGAGATTGGGCTGGGGGGGGCAAGATGCTGGGTCACACGTGTGTACACATACGCACACACACAGTTACATTCATACACACATACACACTCACACACACTCACACACACACACAGAAACATACAGGCACACATACACATACACACACACATGCAAAATGGACATGCAATATCTGCATATTCACACAAAGGCTCAAACACAGACACACAAGCATCCTGTACACAAACATGCCTGTACTGTTCCACACACCAATGCCAGTACGCATAGATGCACGCACGCACGCACACACACACATGCACACACACACACGCACACAGACACGCACAAACACTCACACTTAGTGTTTATCAGCCGTTTAGCCCAGAGAGCTTTTCCGTCTGTTGGAATGTGACACGCCTCTGTCCCCTCTCTGCTGATGATCACACCCGCACAGATGGAGGAGAGAGGATGGGGGGATGGGGGGAGGAGGGTGGGGAGGAAAAAAGAGCAGAGCATCATGCAGGAGAGGTGACTGGAAACCATTTCGTGATTCAGGGCAGGCTCCAGGCAGTGCAGTCGGAGGGAGAAGGAGGGATGTGTGAGGCTTGTCAGAACCCACGGCTTTGCTGGATGTCATCAGCCGTCTGACGCCAGGGTGGCAGATTCACATCACCCAGAGAGCTGAGACTGTGACAGGTTAATGAGCACCGTGCATTTATATCACCCTGGAGCCATCTGCACACACACACGTGGATACACACACAGAGGATACACACACATTTACACACACACACACACATTTACACACACACACACACACACACACACACACACACACACACACACACACACACACACACACACGTGGATACACACACAGAGGATACACACACACACATTTACACACACACACACACACAGGATACACACACATTTACACACACACACACACAGAAGATACACACACTTTTACACACACACACAGAAGATACACACATATTTACACACACACATACAGAAGATACACACACATTTACACACACACACACACACACAGAAGATACACACACATTTACACACACACACACAGGATACACACACATTTACATGTACATGCACATGAATACACACACATTTACACGTACACACACACATACCCACACACACACACACACACACACATTTACACTCACGCATACACGCACACACAGGATACACACACATTTATACATAGACACATATGCACACACACACACACAGGATACACACATTTACATGCACACATGCAAACAAACAGAAATCCATGTGTGCTCACATACACAAACACACACACGCACACACACACACACACACACAAATCCAGGTGTGCTCACATACACACACACACGCACACGCGAGCGCACACACACACACACACACACACACATTTCCCCCGCAGACGTCACACTTTTCCATCCGATGGATATCATTCTGAGGGTGGTGTGCCCGACGCCCTGCTGAGCTGCTTAAGACGAGGGGGGAAGTGCGCTGATTTGACAGCCGTCCAATTTTGCTTTCAATGCGATTGATCGTCTTCCTCGAGGTCTCTGAGTGGCGCGCGTCACTCCAGGAGGGGGTGCCGCGCAATTTAGGCCTCGCCGCTACGTGCTCCGGCCCTCCGTGGAGCATTCAAACCCTGATCGGTTTCGCCCGGCGGCGCGTCCGCCCCGCCCTACCCTACAGCTTCCGCCGCTAGACGCAGAGCGGACTCGTTATAGTTGACGAAGTCGGCTCTCGGCTTCCTTTTATTGCGTCCATATTTTCTTTTATGTTATTACGCGTGTTGTGTGGGAGTATTTAAAATGAAGCGGTGGGGAAAAAAAAGCAGAATAAATGAACAACATAAATTTGCTTCAGTTCCTTGTTTCCCCCCCCCCCCCGCTTTTTCCCTCTCGTACACACTCTCTCCAGTCCAATATGGCCTCCTGTAATTAAAATTTGACTGCCTGTTTGAGTTATTCTCTCTCTCTCTCTCTCTCTCTCTCTCTCTCCTTCTCTCCTCTCTCTCTCTCTCTCCTCTCTCTCTCTCTCTCTCCCTCTCCCTCCCTCTCTCCATCACATGCGTGAAAGTGGAGAGTAAAAGACTGGAAATCTTCGTCCCCAAGGACCAGTGCGCCTCCCGCAACTCGCTGTGGTTTTATTGTGTTTACCCCCCCCCCCCGTTGGGGCGCTGTGGCACTGCACCGCACGGTCGGGGGACGCTAACAGGATTAAGACCTTCCTCATCCGTTTCCAGCGGGCCCGCTCGCCAGAGATGCGCGAGAGAGGTCTATCTCTATGGAAATGCACTGTTTGCATGCATGGGAGGAATCCATTATGTGCTATTTGGGCCTCTAAAAAGAGACTGAAAAGTGTGTTGTTTTTTCCCCCTCTCTCTTTCGGGATTCCTATCAGTGTTTTTTTTTTTTTTTTACTCATCCAGAACAAAACAAATTGATGTCCTTACACTTGATAAAACAGACCCGCGGGAATGCTGGATAGCCAATCTCCACTCCCATCTCCCACCGCTACATCCACGGGAATCCGAACGTCTTCCTCACCGATGAATTTATTCATAAACTTTACCTGAACCCCTCAGTACTTTCCTTTCCTTCTGCAGTGTGCTCCCCATCCAATCCCCCCCCCCCACCCCCCCGCGAAGCAGTCTGCCCCCAGCTGTGCGCTCAGAGTGGGGGGGGGGGGCGAATCTGAAGCCTGAGCTTTGCGAGCTGTTTGTTGTTTTAACAGGCGTGAAATGGCACGGGTGCTTTTAATTGGTCAGCGGCTTTCTGCAGAACGGGGGGTAGGAGAGCGCGTGGGGAAGGGGGGAGTGGCCTCTGTCACTCAGGCTGATAAAGACGTCTCTCTCTAACGGCGCTGCCGCTGAATCTCTCTCCCCAGGTTGGCATGACGAATAATGTCATTAACTCCTCTTCAAAAAAAAAAAAAAAAAAGCGGCCATTTTGATTGATGCCAGGCGGCGATGGGGGGGGGGGGTGTTTGTTGTTTTGTTTTTGGGGAGCTCTAATTCTTGGTGACCATCCGGTTGCAGCCAGTTGGCGTCTCCATTAGCGAGGGGGGGGGGAGATTGTGCAATCCGTAATGGAACAGGGATCACCTGATCACCTCCTCTCAGATACGGTAACCGGTTCCACCCACCGTGCTGCTGGTGCTGCGTGTCTCTCTCACACAAACGAGCTGTTGGCTGCGCCGCTTGGCTTGGCTGTGAAACGCTCAGGCCAGATCAGCAGGTGGCAGCACTTCTGCAGATAATGCTCGGTGGTTTCTGCATGCGTACCCTTCTGATTTTGTTGTGGATGATTTGGTAGGGGGGTTTTTTCTTTCTTTCTTTCATTCTAGCGACATTCTGCCACTCCTACGGCTGGTTGCTGCTGTTTTTCGCTTTATACAGTAAGTTGCTATTAGAAGACGAGACAAAAGCCCATTAAGATTAGTCATAAGGGTTGGCTTCTCTGTGTTCACATTTTCACCATTTTTCCTGTCGGAGTCTGTCTTTGTGTAACATGGCGTCTGCTTCTTCTCTGCTATGGGGAGAGATGTCCTTCTATTCCTTGATTACACTAGCATTATATGAATAAGGCTCTCAGTTCCTCTCTGCATGTTTTCCTCCTCAGGCACTGCAACAAAAGTAGTGTTGTGAGACGTGCTGCAATGGTTGCTGGGTAATTACTGAACCCAGGAAAACAGGTGTTTTCTGAATAAAAAAAAGTTCAGGGGAAAAAAATTGTTTGGTTTAGAGCGCCAAACGTTTTTCAGTCAGGCTTGGAGGTTCCATCTGCTCTGCGTGCGCCTGGTACTTCCAAAGAAGGATTTCCATAAAACACTTAAATATGTATGGAGCCTTTTCGAGTGTTTGTGTGTGCATGCATTTGTGTGCGGGCATGTGATAAATTGTGAAATAGTCTTGATCGCATTTCATTGCACGCTCCTCAGTACCCATGAAGCACTTGCGTTAGCTGGCGACACCACAGTAAATTATCACGAGACTCTTGGCTCCTTCAAGCAGAACTCCACCCAAAACGGAAAATTTGTGTGTATTATGTCTTCCCTTTAAAATGGCCTATATCCGGGCTGTCCATCCCTGTTCCTGGAGATCTTCCGTCCTGTAGGTTTTCATTTCAACCCTAATTTACCACACCTGATTCTACTAATTAGTAGCCCAATAGCATTGCTAGCTGTTGAATGAGGAGTGCTTTGTTAGGGTTGGAGTGGAAACCTACCATAGATCTCTATCTGGTGAATGAGGTGTGCTTTGGTAGGATTGGAGTGAAAACCTACTGGACGGTAGATCTGTTGAATGAGGTGTGCTTTGTTAGGGTTGGAGTGGAAACCTACAGGACGGTAGATCTCCAGGAACAGGGATGGGGGCAGCCCTGGCCCAGGACACATCCGCTGGGTCCTTTCATTTTCTTCTGCTTTAAAAATGTATCAAATCTCTGATCTTTTGATCGTTGAAATTTTGCACTTTCAGGTATCAGAATGTTAAGGAGGGGAAAAAAAGGAAATGTGTGTAAGCTGCTAATGTTTAGTGCAGAGTGCAGTGGGGGTCCGCACTGTGACAGTGCCACAGCTGCTGGACTGCGTACCGAAGCTAACGCTATTCTCACAGCTCTGGAACTGGAAGCGATGGCTAACCTGCGGCCTGTTTGTGAAGCTCCGTGAAGGAGAACCACAAACGGAATACAAATGTCGGGAGCAGATTAAACCGCGAGTCTTGTAATTTAAAAAAAAAAAAAGGAAGGATATTTAGCGCGAATGTAATTTTAATGGTACGTTAATAATTTAGCACAGCAGATGGACTGTTTGTCCATGCCCGTAGTCCCGCCCTTTCAGTCTGTGCTGGTGTAGACGAACAGCTCCTCAGCCAAGAGGCGGGAGCTTTGGGTCGTGAGATTTATCACTGGGCTTGTGTGAGGTGCTGCCGCTCCTGTAGTTTTTGGGGCGTAGTCACTGCCGTAGTGTTGGTTGTCGTTACGGCTGTAGTTTTGGGGGTATGATGTAATGTAAAGAACTGTTGTTGTATCATGGGTTCTTTCTGCTGTAGTTTGGGGGTGTTGTTTCCACCGTAATTTGGGTGTAGTCCTTCCCTGACGTGAGGTGGTGTAGCTGACACTGTGATTTGGGGTGTGTAATTCTTTCTGTCTGACTCCTGCATGGGAAGTGTGGCCCGTCCAGAATTTGAGGTTTCCTCTGCGTTCCATTTAGGGAGCCGTTCGCGTTCGAGCAAACCTCGGGGCCCGTTTAGTATGTGGAGCGCGAGGAACCACGTCCGGCGCCAGAGACTTCCGGCTGATGGTTCCGCCGACCAGCTGTCCATCAGCGCGTCCAGGATTCCGCGGTGTTCAGCTCATGACAAACGCGCGTTGTTGTGGAATCGCACGGTAGTCTGGCTGCTAAAGGGCACCTTTTGACCTGTGTTACTGACCCAGTACCTGTGGGTGACACACAGCGAATTTCACCCCCTCTTGCTCTGTCTGGCTCCGGGTAATTGTACGATATACTGGAGGTGACTGAAGACTTGGCTGTCTCCTAAAAACGCTACAAACACATCATTAGGGACCGTGCCTGACAAACCTCTCCATCCTAATGTGGCCAGCTGGTCAGAACCATCAGCGCTGTTGTTTTCTCCCCACAGAAAAAATAAGGGGCGTAGAAAAAAAATACAAATAAACGAGTAACTCAGGGAGCCGATGGCTTGCTTGTGTAACGAGGAAGCGCTAAATTGCGGTAAGGGTGCAGGTGTACTGGGTCATAATGACGGACGTTCGTGTGATGGCACTGTGGAATCTCTGTGAGCCGACTGGATCAGTCGTTTCCTGAGAGCTAGAGTTGGTACGGCGAAAGGGAATCGGGCCCCGGCAAAGACAATGGGTCACGTGACCCGACGGGGGTCAAAGGTCAGTTGCGTTCTCCCATGGCGGCGGCGGCTCGTCTCTATTTCTTAGGCCGTCCTTATTGGATGCTTCCCTCATCGACTGCCCCATTTACTCACCTTATTGATGAAAGGCGTGCGTGTCAATAAGGATGAGAGTGAAGGAGGAGAGACACGACAGGCTCCTGAGTCCGGACAGGAGTGTGTGTCTCTGTGTTAGACTGGTGATCACAGGCAGAGACTTCTCCTCATATATGCGCTATAATACCACAGCAGCAAACACTCACACTCGCACACACACGCACGCACAAGCACGCACTCACACACACACACACACACACGCACAAATACGCACACACATGCATGCATATATGTGCACACACACACACAGCCATGTACACACGCATGCAAACACACACACACACACACACACATACACATGCATGCACACAAACACGCACACACACGCGCACAGCCATGTGCACACGCACACAAACACACACGCAGATGCGCACGCACACACACACGCACACACAGCCGCGCGCTTGTTGGCAGTTGAGCGCAGAGTGCTCGTGTGACTCCGTGGCTGTGTTTATCCTCGCTGTGTAAACTGTCATTTAGCGACTCGCCAGCCAGAGCCCCGCCCCCCCCCCCTCTCTCCGAACGTCCCGGGATCGACGCGCCGTGCATTTCTATCCCCTCCCCGCTTTCATAAAGGAAATTGCAGCACTGACACATTGCACCCAAATCAGATTCGATTATTATCGTCCCTGCCCCCCCCAACCCCCCCCCCCCCCCCCCCACACACACACACACACGCACTCACTCACACGCACACAACCTACATATACACACACACGCTCACGCACACAGACACACGCACACTCACACGCACTCACTCACACACGCACAACCTACATATACACACACACGCACACACACACTCACGCACACTCACACGTGCACTCTCTCTCACACACACACGTACACAGACACACACACTCTCTCTCTAACACACACGTACACAGACACACACACAGACACACACACTCACACACACACACACACGCACACTCTTTCTGACACACGCACACACACGCATGCACACACACACACACACGTACACACACACACACACACATTCTCACACACACACACGCACACACAGACAAACACACACTCTCACATATACGTACACACACAAACACACACTCTCTCTCACACGCACACACACACACACACACACACACACACACGCACCCTGCCCTGATGAAAGCCCTTTTTTTGTCCAGCCCCTGTTGGCTGCTGTTTGCTGAGGATTGATTGCATTAGGTCCTGTGAGTCGCTCCCCACGGGGGGAGCCGGACGCCCCTCTCTCTCAGCTCAGCCGCATCCCAGATCTAATATGCCTGCTGTCCGCGATTGAGTCCTCCCTGGGAAAACTCAATTGCCCCGCACCCCCCCACCCCCCCCCATTGTCTGCTGGAGAGATGCCCCCTCTAAGCCAGGAGACAATGGCTGGACACCCAGCACAGATATTAAACCCATGTATTCTGGCCTCGGTCTGTTTGGACAGGTGTCTGCTACACCCCCCCCCAAACCCCCCCCCCCCCCGGCCACTGGACATCTGTCCCTCGCCACGCGATCGGACCTCTCGTCTTGTTTTGGGGGGGGGGGATGTTGAGGGTGAAAGGGCTGCGATTGTGATGCTTTTAAAAGTGCCGACAGGCAAGCTAGCCGAGGGGAAAATGATCATGGGACTGGTTATGAGCCTGTTTTTATACATAGTCTCTCTCTCTCTCTCTCTCTCTCTCTCTCTGAGCAACTGGGTTTTAATGTTGGAAACAAGATGGTGAAGCGACTGATGTTAATTCGCCCTCCCCCCCTTACCACCATCCCCCCACCCCCACCTTTCTCAACAGGCGAACGGAAACAAAAGCATGGCCGCTTCATCAGAAAATTTGCGCCTATTTGTTTTTTTTTGCCAGGAGCTTTTTTTCGGTGGTAATGGGGCCCAGGTGACGGCGGTTCGAGGGGGCGAGTGCGGGAGATTTATTTGCCCTCCAGTTAAAACGCGCGGAGCCAAAGCATCCATTAGTCTACGGCCGGGGTCTGCTCGATAACGTCGCCATTGCGCCCTACAACTGCGGCTCCGGCAAAAAACAAATAAACGAAAAACCACCCCCCCCACCCCCCCCACCCCACCCCAGCCCTTTCCCAAATCGCATTCAGTTACTCTGTGGGTACGGTTTGCTGCTCGTTTCAGTACCTCCAACCTCGGGCAGATGGTCCTGTTCTGAACCCTGTTCCTCGTTTAGCTCTGGCGCAGCGGAGCTCGTGTTCGCTGATCGCCTGTCGCCCTGTACGGCGTCGAGATCACACGTACGTGGTTAGAGTGTTCTTAAGTCGACGTTCTAATGCTGATGTCACAATCACCACTGATAATTAAACGCAATGTGGTTCTAGAACACAAAAAAATAAACATTCCAAAAAGCCTTCTCTTCAAAGGCTTAATGAAATTGGTCCCTTCCTGCTGTGTTGCACAGACCTCTGTGGTGTAGCGCCTTTTATGAAAGACAAAAGAGCTCTCTGTAATCACCGCATTGTCTCCAGGTGATTCTGTTATTGTTATTAATTCTCCGGGAGTGTTCAGGTTGATATGTTGATGGAGCAAGCAGCTATCCCCTGCAGTTAGCGGTGTCTGTTAGCGGTGTCTGTTTGCAAACAGCTGGTGAGAGGGGCGGACCAAGCTCTGATCCGTTTGGGTTGCTGGGAAACAAAAAAAAAAAAAAAAAAAAAAAAAAAATGTTTGAGAAATTAATTTAATACTGGTTGTGTGTGCTTTTTAAAACATAAAAATGCTCCATCAAAATTGATTTCAATATTATATAAAAGGCTGTACTTACTGGAATAGTGACCATGACATTGACAATGAAAGTGAAATGGGCTTAACAATCCAGTGAGTTTAACAGTTATGACAGGGACATTTTGCAGTTGAATGTTTTATATTGGCTCAAGGAACGGCCATTATTATATGACTGTTACAATCAATAAAAATCGTGTAATAAAAGATTTTAAAAGCTATTTTTTCATGGCCAACATTTAGCAAAGCGGCTGTGTGTTATGTCCTTCTTTCTTCAGTGGGGGGCGCTGGTGGCCACAAGGGCCATAAGAAGTCATTTTTCATATTGAGCACACCTGTGGAGGACCATGTAAGGACTTCCTCTGGAGAAGCTGCCCATATAAGGAGTTCTCCTTGAGAAAATGCCCATATAAGGAGTTCTCCTGGAGAAGCTGCCCATATAAGGAGTTCTCCTGGAGAAACTGCCCATATAAGGAGTTCTCCTGGAGAAGCTGCCCATATAAGGAGTTCTCCTGGAGAAGCTGCCCATATTAGGAGTTCTCCTGGGGAAGCTGCCCATATTATGAGTTCTCCTGGAGAAGCTGCCCATATAAGGAGTTCTCCTGGAGAAGTTCTGGGTTACTCTCTTCATTTTCCCTTCCCCACTAGGACATATGGTTGTTTGTATTTTCTTTAGGGGCCTTTTTGTGAATAAAACCCTTTTTTGTATAGACCTGATGACAGCTTTGTTGTGTTCACTGAGGCTGTGGTGTAGCAGTAGCTCAGGGTCTCCATTGGCTGGCTGCTCACAATTCTAAGAAAAGTGAGAAAAGAGCCTGTTCTTGCATTACAAAGCATAAAATACCTTTAAATTAAAGCATGCGCCACTGCCACTTTCTCCTGAAGAATTTGAAAAATATGCTGAAGTGTTTGGGAGGATTTTTTTGTATGGACTTTGTTAATGTGGTTAAAACACCTGCTCTGTTTCTTGTCTTCAAAATGCTCAGATATTGATGTGTTTTAATGATGATAACCTGGAAAAAATCAATATTTTCCTGCAAGGTCGTAGGTTTTTAAAATCTGTTGAATGAAAAAGGTTTCTGGCCTTTTACGTGTCAACCACAAGCCAACAGCTTCAGTGACCTAAAAAAAAATCTTTCAGTGTTTGCAGTTGCACAGATATGGGAGTGCTACAGGTGCCTGTCTCTTTGTGTTTTCAACACTGTCAGTCAAAGAATCTACATCACCACAAGGGAGAATCTCTGCAATTACAAACAAACTAGAATGCATCTACATATTCATGCGCATATACATATGCTTACACACACACACAGGCACGTACACACACACGCATACACACCCACACACACACACACACATCCACACACACATGCACGTACACACACACACACACAGGCACGTACACACACACGCATACACACACACACACACACCACACACACACATCCACACACACATGCACGTACACACACATCCACACACACACACATGCACGTACACACACACACACACAGGCACGTACACACACACGCATACACACACACACACACACACCACACACACACATCCACACACACATGCACGTACACACACATGCACGTACACACACATCCACACATCCACACACACACGCACACAGGGTGAACAGAAGCGCCTGGCCGTTATCTCCTCAGTGTCTGTGTGAGAGGGAGAACGCACCAGGCGTGCAGTGCACACAGTGAGAGATGGAGCCGCAGCGGACTGCCTGCACCACAGTCCCACAGTAACCGCTGCATGAGGGGAACACAGCCGTACTGCACGGGAGGGCTTAATGGAGCCTGAATCTGCTCCCTCATCAACAGCCAGGCACTGGGCCAGACATCAGGGCTGGGGGGGGGGGGGGGTGGGGGGGGGGGGGAGGTCTGTGTGGATCTGTCCCATCGCATAAAGCCGAGGGCGATTGGGTTTTAACTGTGTTTACCAATGTGATATTACACACGTTTTCGCAGCCCTTACCCTTCCAGGGAAATGGGTGGTGGGGGAGCGGATGAAAATGAGTTTGCCCCGTTACCAGATGTTCTGCCCCTGGCCTGATGTGTTGAACCCTGGCCCCCACATTAACCCCCCCCCCGCCCAGCTCAGTATGAGGGGGCAGCACCGGGGCCGTTTCTTGGTTTTGGGCGCGCATTCGTCCAATGGCCTCGCCCGCTCACCAGCAGCTGGTCAATTAGCCCTCCGCCTACGAGTCCAGCTGCCCCGGCCAATCAGACGGCCTCTCCCCGCTCCGCTTCGCCAACCGTCCGCCAGCAGCCAAAATACCCCCCCGACCCCCCCCCCCCCCCCCGACCACCGGGCACCATTAATTATTCAAACCCCGCCTCCGGATTTAAATACAAAATGGCCGCCGTAGCCATGCGATGACCTTCGGTGGACGGTGAGGCTGGAGGAAGCCTGCAGGGTGGGGGTGGGGGGGTAAATGAATCCAGGGCATTTGGGCCCATTTAGCGGGCAGATGTTTGATGGGAGTGGAAGGGGGGGGTGGGAGGGGGGGTGCGGCCCATGCCAAAATGACAAAACGACCCAAACGATCATCACCTCTAAAAGTCCCCTTTTTTTTCGCCAAAGACAAAATCCGAGCTGTTTTTTTTCGTCTGGCTCGTCCCTCGTCGGCTTGTTTTCGCTGCCTGTGAACCCGACAGCTTGGGGCGCTGAGCGTGTTTGTTTTCGATCATGTTGTACGCCTTCCCTCCCGAAGAAAATAAGAATATAAGACTGCATAATAATGAGGAGAGGCCACTCGGGCCGTCTAGACTTGTTGTTTACCTACAAACTAGAGTCCGCCCCTAATGGGTTTTTGGGAGTCTTGTGATGTTAGCTATGCCAGTGTGCACCTCTTTTCAAAGGGGTGCACGCAGTGACAGTTCCCATGGGCTCCCGTGCTCTGATTGTGCCTGTCTGTGGTACTCTGGGGAGTCTCTCTCTCTCTCTCTCTCTCCTCCCTCTCCTCCTGTCTCTCCATCTCTCTACCTCTCTCTCTCCACCTCTCTATCTCTCTCTCTCTGTGTCTCTCTGTCTCTCTCCCTCTCTCTCTCTCTCTGTCTCTCTGTCTCTCTGTCTCTCTCCCTCTCTCTCTCTCTGTCTCTCTCTCTGTGTCTCTCTGTCTCTCTCCCTCTCTCTCTCTCCATCTCTCTCCCTCTCTCCCTCTCTCTCTCTGTCTCTCTCTCTGTGTCTCTCTCTCTCTCCCTCTCTCTCTCTCTCACAGCTGTGGTACTGTGCAGATAGCTCCGTGGCGAAGGCGCTATTGAGCCTCTAATGAACTCCTGACTGCATTGTCTGCAGAGTCTCGTCTTTCGACGATATTTTCTGGAAATTCAGACAACCGAGCTGCGAGCTGAACCTGTTCCCTTTTCCGCTCAGGTAATCTCCAGCCTGAAGACAGTCAGTAGAAATAAATGAAAGAAATGAACCGCGATTGCTGCTGCCGTAATCCTCCTGAAATGAGGCATTCTGGGGGAATTCGTGGAGTGTGCGCCCCACGGTGGTGTTTATGTTTCTGGGGCGCAGATGTAATCCTCCTCCGGTGCGCCAATTACCCAGAAACCCCTCCGATCGCGATCCCGTCCTTTAGTTCCCGTGGCCCGTTGGCGTCGCGCTTCTCCAGAGCGCACGATGGCGGGTGATACCGTTTGACATCAGCCTCTTGTGCCGGATCGTATTAATTAGACCTGCGCTGTTGGTCGGGGGCTGGTCGGGGGGGGCGGGCGGGGGCGCAGGGGCTTGCTCCCCCTGTGGGGACGAGGGGGACGGTATTTTTTCCCCGCTCACATTCACTTTCTCAGTCCTGCAGTGGCTGATATCTGAGCTTGGAGAGGGTCTGTAACGGCTGCCGCTGCGGCCTGTTGATGGCGCACTTGGCGATGGCCTCTCTGGACTCTCCCATTCGGTACGACATACAGAGGTGCGGTGTCAGAGGAGGGCACCGTGGAGTGTGAACTGAAACAGAGGGGGAAATGGTACAAAAAAAACTAAACTGCACAGATAATTAAGAAACGGTTTACCCAAATATTAATAAAAAGCAGCAGGAGAGCAGCTTTTATTTCACCGAAGGTGCATCATGGCTTTCGAAGGTAGATTTGGCAGACAGATGGCAATATAGAACAGGTGGACTGCAGTGAGAATGACACAACATGAACGAGTAGTTTGTGGTTTAAGGGGTGCAGTTGGTAGCCAAAGAGGTGAGAGAGAGAGAACACGAGGGATGGAGAAAAGAGGAGAGGAGAGTGAGTGAGTGCACACCCCTCCATTCCACCGAGCCCGTTGCACGTGCTCAGTCATGTGTCACTGTCATAAAGGATAAAACGGGCTCTTTGTTATGGCTGGGTGTTAGAGCAAACACTGGCGCACGGTGCTAGGCTGGGTTTTCACTGCTCGGCCAGGATGCTGCAGCTCGTGTCTGGGAGTGTGTGTGTGTGCGCGTGCGTGTGCGTGTGCGTGTGTGTGTGTGTGCGCGCGTGTGTGTGTGTGTGTCTGTGACTCTGCGTCCGCGGTCTCTCCCTGGAGGATAAACTCATTACAGGGGCCTGGTCTGTGTTAATTACTGCTACTGATGGAGATGATGTCACATTGTGTCTGTGCCTGCGTGTTTGCCGAGGGGCAGTTCTGCACGGGCGGGGGGGGGGGGGGGGGGGGGGGGGGGGGGGGCAGAGGGAGGGGGGCTGATGTTTGTTTGGGCAGAAATTTTTGAATGTCACTGTGCGGCCCCCGGGCTGAATTATATGAATGCATAGCTGTTTATTTAGGAGGTGGGGGGCTGTTGTTGGTCTGTCTGTCTTCTCATTGCTTCATAAAACCACACCTCCAGGATATATAGTTTTTTTATTTTTTTTTATTCTAGTAGCCCTTGGAATATATTTAGATGTTTTTGATATTTTAAAATGTTTATAAATCAAAATACATGTAATGGCAACCCCTCCATCCACATGCACACAATTAATAATTTGATCAGAATAATGTTCTTTTTGTAAACCATAGAGTTTTTGGTCGAAGGGTTTTTTAAAATTATTTTTTTATTACAGTAACCACTGTGGGCTGTCGTAATTATTTCAAGTGTTTGCGCAGGTTTTGTGTAATATTTCTCAGGGTTGCCCTAGCGACACTGCACAAATAAGCGGTAATGTTAATGAGGCGTCTTTAATTAGGTTTTTTGAGAGGGAGAAAAAGAGAAAAGGACAAAAGGGAGGGATGATCCTTGAAGGGGACGTTCGCAGACGACACACTTACCCGCCAGCCACCTCTCCACCACAGCAGATGCTAATTACATTAAAGAAGAGCAGAGCAGGGTGGCTTCAGTGTGTTGGAATCAAAGTATAGACGTGGATAAATACATATGGATTCATTCAATCATTTTTCACTGATGACTGCACATGTATAGCATATGTACAGTACCGTACAGTAAATCCTTCTTCATTCTGAAACGGTTTCCTCGTTAATATGCCAAAACCTATTGGCTGCAATTGGGATCAGTGCTGCTTCTCTGCTAGAACTTGTTCCGATAGGGTAAAATAGAATTCTAAATCCAAATTCGTATATGAACTTATGGAGTGGGACCATTGCCTACCCCGTGCTTGAATATATATATATATATATCCACAGAATCGGACAGCCTGTCATGGTTTTTTTTCGCTTAAATATCTGGTGGCAGGTCAGGCCATATTGAGTTGTGTAAGTAGATGAAAATGAAATGCAAAGCAGATTGGCTGTGAATTAGAAATGGAGAGAGGGGGGTGGCATTATTTATGTGTTGTTTTATGGGGGTTTGTTTCAGTGAAAAGGGAGCCTTAGCTCTCTTCCAGTTCATTTCATCCCTTCTTTCTCTCTCTCTCTCTCTCTGTCCTTTCAGCACATTGGGAGGCGGTGGTGCTGGTGGTGCTGGCTCTGGGTGGGGGGGGGGGGTGGGGGGGTGGGGGGGGTCCGTGACGACCGTACTTTATCTCAGTTCTCCAGCCGGGCTCTGCTCTCATCCAGTGAGAGAATGTGATGGGATTGAGGTGAGCTGCCGCGGTGTGTTTTCCGCGGGTTTGGCCGCTGAGTGCTGGGAGCAGGTCTGACACAGGCAGGGTGACAGAGAGAGTCTCTCAGACAGAGGAGAGTCCCTCACCTTCAATAAGCACAGAGGAGAGTCCCTCACCTTCAATAAGCACAGAGGAGAGTCCCTCACCTTCAATAAGCGCAGAGGAGAGTCCCTCACCTTCAATAAGCACAGAGGAGAGTCCCTCACCTTCAATAAGCACAGAGGAGAGTCCCTCACCTTCAATAAGCACAGAGGAGAGTCCCTCACCTTCAATAAGCACAGAGAGAGAGTCCCTCACCTTCAATAAGCACAGAGAGAGAGGCTTCACGCCGCTGCCTGTGCCACTCAGAGCGTGGCTGAGTGCCTGCGATAACTCCATGTGTCTCTGTGTCTCTGCCACACACACACACACACACACACTCGCTCTCACTCGCACGTACGCACACACACACACACACTCACACTCACTTGCACGTACGCAGACACACATACACACGCATGCACACACAGTCGCAAAATAACCGCACGCACACACACACACACGCACACACATTCACACTCTCGAACGCAGGTCGCAAAATAACCACTCACACGCTCATGCACGCACACACACACACACAATCGCAAAATAACCGCACACACACACATTCACACTCTCGCACGTAGGCGCAAAATAACCACACTCACACACTCATGCACGAAAACCTTGCAGTGGTCTTCTGTGTAGTGGAAAGCATGCACATACACACACAAACACACACACACACACAAACCGGTTAGCAGTTCCCTGTCGCCACTCAATCCGCCTCACATTAAACATTAAGCAGCTGCCTCCACTTTAATTAAAGCCCACAGTCCTGGACCGGCCCGTCCCATGTGTGCTTAGACCAGACGAGGGGGGGTGCAGGGGAGGGGCGGGGTGCTGGAACGGGGGTAGATTAATGCCCTCTCGCGTCCCCAGTCAACAAGTTAATTAAAGAATTATTAGCGCGGCTCAACAGTCCTCCACACAGTCGGATGATTAAAACGAGAGAGGGAGACGTCCAAGTGCGTTTTCCTTTTCATCCAAATCTCCACGCGCTCTCAGGGCTGCTGTGGAATTAAATGGCCTGTTTTAAGGAGATTACAGCCTCACGCTACCACAGCCCTGCAATGGGACCCACCACAAATCCGCGGGGCCCAACACAGATCCGCGGGACCCAACAGAACCGTAGCGGATACGTCTGATCTGGGTGGTCAGAATTAGGTTTGAGGGATGATAAATGGCATTTAATATATTTAATTTAATATACAAAAAAATGTATAAATTAGTGCACGGCTTAATAATGCATTGGAAAATGTAACCATCTAGTTTGTGAGTGGCATTTATCCTGAAATCTGATCAATCACCTGGTTATTTTCATTTCCGACCGCTGACTATAATGTATATGGTTCGTTTGAGGACTCTTTTAAACCATATTTGCCTGTTTGAATTGTGAATTGTGAGTGAGGCTGCCTGTTCAGTTTTTAAATGCTTGTTAAGAATTCCTTCATTTGCATATTGCTGATGAGCAACATTATGTAAACATTTAATCAAAACCATTATTAATTGTCCTTTTTGGCTTATTGTGGGCTATGTTGGTAATAATTCTGTGATAAGCCATTAATAAGCCCGGTATAACACAGTAATAGTCTTTCACTTTTTCCCCACACACTGCATTACATTATAACTGTGAATATTATTTGGCGCTATACAATACGTTTGGGTTGCCAGTTTTCTACAGTGTTTGCAGGCTTGTTTTCATGCGACTGACACACCTGTATGTACCTGCAGAGGTGAGGTCGGAGAGACTGACAGGCCCATCTGACAGCGCTGGCTCTGAGCGCCCCCCACCCCCACCCCCACCCCACCCCGCGTTTCTGCCAGAGCCTTGTCTGTGACATCACGCTGTGACATCACGCTGCCTAATGACTGCAGTGCTCCTCTAATAGTCCATTTGTTTTGGCCGTGTATCATTATATCTGCTTCCTGACGAGGTCTCAATTAGTGGTGCCAAGCGACTGGTCCGCTAATGGCTCCTGCAATCGGGGGGGGGGGGGGGGCGCACCCCCTGGACACGGGCAGGACTTCAAAGCCCTCTGGATCGCTTCAAACGGCTTTTTGAAGTGGGGCAGGACAGCCGTAAACAAGCCCAAACAAGCGCACGAGCAGAGCGAGTGATCTGGCTGTGCAGCTCCCACAGGTGAGGTAGTGTGGTCTGGCCCTTCGCAATGGGACCGGACCGGACAGAACGGCCAGGCCTCCTCCTTCCCCGGGTCCGTGCCTCGCCCCAAACCTCAATGATCTGCAGAAAAGGACTCCCCATGTGTAACGGCATGCTCTGAGCTCTTGGGGGGGGGGGGTCATTTGAATGGATTTTTCATTTTTTTAGACCTGGTTTATCAGAAAACCTGATTGCATCTTTATTCATGTTTGGATGAGCAGTTCATTTTTTGTAATATTTTTTAAACTAAGAATTTAAGAAAAGCTGAGCGGGCAGTTTGGTCTGCTTGTGTGTGTGTTTTTTTTCCCCCTTTGTCCAGACAGACAGGCGGGCCAGACAGCGGAGGGGTTCACCAGCACAGATGGTTTGGCAGTGCCGTCGGTGCCCAGGTGGGCAGTGGAAACGCGGGCAGCGGACTGGTTTTTATTTGGGCTGACAGTCGGCCTCGCCCTGTGGACCACGTCGCTCTGCGACGACCCGTCCTGAACGGGGAACCTGAGGCGCGTTGCGTTCCTCCGGGCGCGTCGCTGTGATGCCGCCCGCGCGCCGCCGGTGTCAGACGCCAGCATTCCCACGATGCCCTCTGTTCGCTGGCAGGACGGACGCTGATTACGCCTCGCTCCTCGCCCCACGCGACCCGCGGGCGGACTCAGGGGTGCTGAGGGCAGGTGCCGTCCCGCGCAACGGACCGCGGGTTCGGGTTCGAGCAGCTGTCGAGCCCGGAAGCCCGCGGACCCGTCTCCGAATCCGCTCAGGCACCCCGCGCGCGTCCTCTCGCCTTCCGCCGTACGACCTCAGGCTGCTGGGGCCGTCAGAAGCTGCGCTCCTGCCAAAACGAAACCCTACACGCCCCCCTCTGATTAACGTGAGATTATCACCTGATAGACAACACCTCCCTTTGAAGATTTTGGGCTTTCGGATTTAAAACGGAACAGGAAGTCCCGAGTTGGCGATCCGATTGAAAAACGGGGCGAATCAGTAAATGAAATATAAACATGGCTTCTGAAAATCTGTTGAACCTGTGCTGCTGGATTTGCACAGGGTAATTTTAGCACAGCGATTAAATTATTTGGTTATTTAAACAGAACAGGAACAGAACTGCACTCACATATGCACACACACACACACACACTCTCACACCCTCACAGATGCACACGCACACTCTCGCGCACACAGACACACAAACACACTCTCTTGCACACACACACACACACACACTCACTCTCTCTCTCACTCACTCACTCACTCACTCACGCGTGCACACACACACTCACTCACATGTACACACACAAACACACACACTCTATTATGCTTCTTTATTTACTGCAGCAGATCCTGGGGGACCAGTGTTAATCTGGCTGGTGAATATTTATTTGTGTCGGACACCTGGGACCCCCAGTTGCCTGTAGCCCCCTTGTTGCCCTGGGACACCAGGGAAACTGCAACCTGCTTGACACCACGTGGCTCCCGTGAATCCGAAATGTCTGGTGTAATGCTTGCTGAAAATTTGCTTGCACGTTGAACATCATTACACAGAGGCGCACACATGCACAGGCTTACAGACGCACACTCACACACACACACAAATACACACATTGATTTGTTTTGAAGCAAAGGAAAACAAAGCAAACGACCCTTTTTTAATGACAGTAAACACTGCATATAAATGTGGTCGTAAGTGTAAAAGAGTGTTGGTAGAACTGAGGCCTGCTGTTTATAACACTACAAGTTGTTCATTGCCTTTTGTATGAGGCTTGTAACTTACACACTCTCTGTGTAGATAAGAAGGGGGATCCCTCTTCTGCGCTGACAGTTACTATTTTATTTTGTGGTGGGGAGGCCTCACCCCTGCCACTCATCCCTCTCCCGCGTCGGGTCCCGGTCAGCCTGTCAACCCCCGGCTAGTTTTCCCCGCACCAAGTGGCCTTTTATGGTATCCGCGTCAATCACTCACCGTCGCTATGCGGATCTCCAGGGCCCGAGTTGTCACCTGTTGTTTTTGCTAGCGCCGATCTTTTGTGCTGATGTGCGTTGCAGCATCGGACATCATGTAGTTAGCTTTTTATTTCTCCCTCCCCCCCCCCCCTCACCCCCCCCCCCCCATCCCCACCCCTGTTTTTCTGTCAGGCATAATTGCGGTCACCCCGCGAGTCACACGTCCTCCGTGCGCGTGCTGTTCGCTCGGATTACGTTGATCTTGTTCAGAGTGGAGTGAATGAAATGCGGCTTTAGCCCCTCGCAGTGAAAGGGGGGGGCTCTATTGTTCAGGGCGTAATGATGACATCCCGGGCTCTCAGAAGCCCATTTCCCCTTTCGGATCGATCCTGTTTTAGGGCCTCTCCTTTTTGCCTGGCGTCCTCTGGCAGGGAGCCGTATTAATAACGGTATTGGCGGTATTGATTGCTATCGGCGGATGGCGGTTGGGGGAAGCCGCTCTGAGGGACAGGACGTGACTCGGGCCTCCGCGGCCCTAAATCAAACCACATCTCATTAGAGGCGGCGGCGGCGGCGGCAGCGGCAGCGTCTCTTAAACAGGCTTCTGCCGATCGTAAAAAAATGGAAATGCGATTGGTCGGGAGCGTGAAAGGTCGATCGTCTCTCCGCTCGTTTCCGATACCGAGCTTTTAGGGGGTCATTTAAAGGTGCCCTGTTGAGAGTTTGCACATTGCTGACTGTTGTCTTCAGAGCTCTATTCTAATATTTTTATCCTTTAAGGAGCACGTGCTCAATTGAAGTTTTTTTCCAGTTAGCACACATCAATCAGGGGCAAATGCATCAAAAATGGGAGCACTGTAGAGCCCTAGTGTTTTGTTCAGTTGTCTTTTTGCAGGTTTGTTAAGGGCCCCCAAGTCAGTCAGTAAAGGCATTCGCCATAAGTGCAAGCTGGGCCTTGCGGGGACATGCTTAAATCTGGGCTGTATCACCTGGAAATTATGACAGGTTATGACCCGGAGTGTACAGTGGTGGGACACAATGACCTTGTCCTCCTGCCTGGTGAAGGGTGAGTTGGTTAGTCGGCCAGGGTTCCCAGGGTTACCGTTACTCAGCAACGCAGTGGCCTGCGGGCTACCTCATGTTGTCATCGTGAAATATGCCCCTCCTCTGCGCTAGCTCTCCTGTATTACTGTGTGACCTCTGGAGTGGAAAATCATGTGCTTGTGTGTGCATTTGTGTGTGTGTGTGTGGTTGTGTGTGTGTGTGTGTGTGTTCCTGTGTACGCGTGTGTGGGTGTATGTGTGTGCGTACGTGCGTATGTGCGTGCGTGCGTGTTTGTCTGCATGTGTGGAAGACTGGTGTTTCAAAGCAGAAAATGGATGAAGGGGAAAGACACAGAAAGTACAGAAAGCATTTGGAGAAGTGGCTTAGAAGTGTGGACTGTGGGGGTTCATTCAATCTAACTGTTGTGTTTTGTCATTTAGAAACAATATTGTGCAGTATTGTCCATTTTAGTTTTTATTTTAGTTTTGTTTATTTTAGTGACTTCTGTGATCATACATAGGAATTGTTTTCCATGTTTAAGCAAGGTAATTAACCTGCATTGCTTCAGTATATATCTAGCTTCATAAATGGATACTATGAAAAAACAAAAAAAAGCAAAAGCTTTGTAAGTTGCTCTGGAAAAGAGCATCCTCTAAAAGTCAGTAATGTAATTTTTTATATTGTAATTCTGATTGCAAACCTCACCTTATAGAAGGTATAACACTTCTCAGTAATCTAATTATCAGATTGCTTGTTTATCTGTCCCAACCTTTTATGGGAATAGGGATGCTTCGTTCAGATGTATTGTTTTGAAACGCATAACCCTTTTGTGATTTTAATTCTATGTCTAGCCAGAGATCTAATTGCTGCTGTCTAGTCAGGTCTTTTGTCATTACATTTGGCTGTAACAATTGCATTAGGAATCTGATCAATTCAGTGTGAAAGTGCTGAGCACTTGTATCCCAAAGTAATAAAACCCAACACTAACCATCTCCTTTTCTCTCTCTCTCTCTCTCTCTCTCTCTCTCTCTCTCTCTCTCTGTTTCCTGTGTCTTCCTCCGTGCTTCCTGCTGCTCCTTGGACTGCCTCTATCCTGTACAGGTGAGTAAATGAACATATCCTATTTCTGTCTGCAATATGTATAAATAATGCACACACACGCACACTCACACACATACGCAAGCGTACACACACATGTTCCTGTCTTCTACATACCCTGAAATAAAAGGAGCACTTTGGACCTCTCTACAGTGTTATCACCCAAACATGTGTGCACACACACACGCGAACACAGACAAACATACGCACACACACACAAACACACACACACACGCACACACACACATGCACAAACACACACACACACACGCACGTCCCCTTCTTGTCTAGCGTCCTGTGCCGGGCAGGGTTCGGTTTTGGATCGCGTGTCCCACACATTGATAAGTCACATGTGCAGAAGGCAATAAAAGCGCAATTCCTCCAGAGACCCGGCTGCCAAATGATCAGATAGCACAGACAATGGGGGGTAAAGGCCTGCTGCTGAGCGAATCCATCATATCTCCCCTAATTCATGTAATCGGGCGCTGCTAGTTGTCCGTCCCCGCGGGGTCAAATTTAGCCGATCGAGCCGTCGCTCGACCCCCCCACCCCCACCCCGCCCCAACCCCCAGTGCAATATTGGGTTGCTAATCTTTTGATAAATCTTTTGATAAATCGGCGGTTTGTGATGCAGGGCCGTGGCTCCCCCTCCCCCCATCGGGGACGGGGCTGGTAATGGGGCGGTAATGACATTTAGGCTGAGCGCGCGGGGGCTTAATGCGGGTAAGCGATGCGCGAGCGGGCGCTGGGCGCGGCGGCCCGCGGGCGGCCCAGCGGCGGCCCGGGCGGCTCTGATTGGACCCCCGCAGGTTTAATATGGGGCCCTCCGGCTGGCGCCGTGACCGGACCCGGGCCTCCAGGAGCCCGTCTTATTACTCCCTGATAAAGCATTATTGACTGGGCCCCCGCTCGGCCCACGCTCCGGCCCGGCCCCCCTGCGATCACTCCCCCCCCCCCCCCCCCCCCCCCCCCCCCCCCCCCCAGAATTATTTATGAGGTAAATAATAAATCTCATTTCTCAGCTGCTAAATAAATCTCTTTAATTTAACAATATGGCTTGGTGGCCAACTCCCCCCCCCCCCCCCCCCCCACAGTCCAATCTCACCCCCCCCCCCCCCCCCCCCTTCTTCTAAGTCCACACCCGCATCCCCACATCACTTTTCCCCTCTTTCTTTTCTCCTCCTCTTCTGCTGACGGCGGCAGAAAGAGGCCTGCTGGTTTTCAGGTTTAATAGTTATTAAATTTGCGGCGGAGTGGCAGCTTCATGAATCTGGAAGGCTTCTTTATCCTATTAGTATTCTCCACCTTGTAAATTCCTTTGTGGCTCTCTGCGAATCGAAGGCGTCGGCTACGCCGCCGCGTGTTTGGGGGAGAGCGCTAATAAATCTGGGCTTCCGGGGGTGACGTCCGTGCGCCTCTCCGCGGCGTTCCGAGTCACGGCCGCCAAAACGGCCGCTTTGCCCCCCCCCCCCCCCCCCCCGCCCCCCGCCCCCGCCCCCGCCCCTGCCCCCCCCCCCCGCCTCGGTTCCCATATCCAGAACACGAATGCATCGCCGGGACCGTGACTGACGGACGACGCGACGGGTGAAAACTACTTTTCGTTTAAAAACCTTAGGTGACGCTTTTTTTTTTTCTCTTTTGCTTGTTTTATTCTAAGCTGCTAATGACTTCGTGTAGCGCTCCTCGCTCTCTCTCTTTCTCACGCCTTTTCGTTTTTTTTTGATGAATGTCATCTCTCAGTCTCCTAATGTTACGTGAAATTAATTTATTGGTTGGCTGCGCGCCTCAATTTGTTCTCGGCCGCGCCGGGCTGACAGGGCACGCTGGTAGTCAGGCGCCCGTGGTGCTGCGGGAGGGGGGGGTGGGGGTGTGGGGGGGGGGGGGGGCCGTGATCCAGGTGTGCGCGGCAGGCTGGGGTTCGACCCCCAGCCTCTGATTGGTCCCTGCAGGCGTCCGCTCGGTCGCGCCGGCGTTCCCCTGCCCCCCTCAGCGCCCACGCCGCCGGCCGATTGGCCGGTTTCGCCCGCTCCTCCGGGGGACCCGCTTGCCGTGATGCCGTGTCGCGGCTCGGGCCTGCAAAGCGCTCGCGGGAGACCGGCGGCGGAGGTGGCGGGAGAGCGGGGTCACGGTTTTCGGGGTGGCGGGGGACCCCCGGTAATGAATTGTTCGGGGACTGGGATGAAGGGGCCAGAGAGCCCGGCAGGAGGAGAGGTCGCCCCGGTGTACGAGGGGGATCGTGCTCCCACAATGCCCCTGGGGTTTTAGATCAGAACCAATTACAGCGACCCGGGCGGCCCCGCGGTCGGCCCGGCGCCGAGCAGCACGCCCCCCCCCCCGGGTCGCGCGCGGGTTCAGAGAGCACAGCCGCTTTAGCTGTGACCCAAGCTCCTTTTCTTATTTCCCCGCCTTCCTGTCAGGTGACCGAGGCCACTGTTAACCGCCGGCAGCGGTTACCGCGGTAACGGCGGAACTCCGGCGCGAGTGACTGATGCCCTTAATAAGGCTTTTCGCCGAGCTGCTCCCGGCGCTGCTCCCGGCGCTGCTGTGCCCGCGGGTCCAGTCCAGCCCGGCCGGGGACGTCCACGCGCACCTCGCCTGGCGCGGTACGAGCCGGGGGGGTCACAGAACCAACGAAAGGCGTCCGCTCAGACTGCAGCGGCTGTTTTTCACCACTCACGCGGAGGGCAGGGATTACAGACGGGAACATTCTGGTTCTGTTTCCCCCCCCCCCACCACACACCCCTGGGGGGTTTGCATTCTATGTAAGAGCGCTGCAGATAACGAGCGTGTTATGGCGCTTTTTTTAAGAAACATTTTCCACCGCGACGGTACTGCAGCCGGCCGACAAACAGCGGAACGTCCCCGCTAATCCCGGCGCCTGCGTGGGTCCCGGCGCAGCTGGCGGTGCCGCGCGGAAGCCGCCGGAACAATGCCTCGGCAGCTTCCTGCCGCGGCCACACGGTTCCCCCTGCGATCGCGCACGCCTGCGAGGAGCCGCTCGGCGCTCGCCTCGTCGGGTCTGCTCCGGCATTGTGTCCGTTTGAGTGGTCGCAGCCGGCTCCCGGGACACTTACAGGCGGGCCATTGTTCCAGCGCCCACCTCCCAAAATCCCTCTTTCACCAGCTTTATTTTAGAGCATGCTGGGAAAAAAAATATTTATCAACTGTCCCTTTTGTGTTTATATAATGCACTCGGCGCAGGACACCGATTTCACGTTTTTTTTTTTTTTCATCTCTTCGATTTCTTAATCCCTCTTTGCTCGTCGCTGACCCCGAGTGGAGAGGATTTTGGGGGACGGGCACGAGTGTGGTGGTAGGAGGGTTTTTTTTTTGGTTTTCCCCTCAGCGGTGGAACCCGCCGGCCGTCCTGCGTTCGATGGCGGTGCGCGAGTCGGCTCGGTATGGGGGAGGGGCTCCAGCTGCGGGCGGAGACTTGCGTCCTTAAATGGCGGGTTTCGCTCGGAGAAGGCCTGGATTAGTGCTGGCGGAAGAGGGAGGTCGGACGGGGTGGGGGGGGGGGGGGGGGTGGTGGAATGCGGTTGGGGGACGGCCAGCTGTTTGGGAGCAGTAAAAGTTTGGCTGATGTGGCCCCGCCGCATTTGATAATGACGACCCCCAGTTCCATTAGAGCAGGAACTGGGGGGGGGGGGGTGCTGCCCCTCCCCGGCCACCAATTAAAGAGCAGAACTCGTCAGAGAAATGAGAGGCTTCTCTGTGGGGTAGGAAGGGGGGGGGGACTGCAGGGTAGCAGCCTGTCCTGGGGGATGTTTCGGAGGGGGGGGTGCAGGGTAGCAGCCTGTCCTGGGGGGAGGGGGGGTACAGGGTCATGCTCTCAGTAAACAGTCGGCACCTCTGCGTCATCCTGCTTATGATATCAGGAACCATGTCTGGCCTCTGTTTAAGGTTTCCCACACATCCACAGGAACTAGGACCCTGAACCTCCACTTACCCACTCGGTGAGATAAGATGCTTTGGAATGTTCACCTTTTTCATTTCTTTAGAAACATTAAAACTGTAATTGCATAATTTTATGTATTACAGTACATCAAGGTAAAAGGGGATATGGATGCAATGTGTATCTAATGACGGTGGCAGCCATTTCCAGTACGTCGTTAGCAAGTCTTGTTGTTATTTGAGATATTCATGAGGGCTAACGGTATTGAGCTAATGCGGATAAAATGAGGCAATACCCTACCTAAGGACACGAGAGACATATCCCACAGCCCACTGGGGCAGAAGTAAAGCGCCGGAAGGCTCTGCTTCATTTAATCTGCAGGGATATTTCCCATGATGCACCAGGCCGGCTCCCAGCTCCGCGCTTCGGCGCTGGAATTCTTCAGGAGCTCAGTCACAGCGCAGGCTAGCCCCAGGGCGTTTCGCCGAGGAGGGACTTGCGTCGGAAAGCAGACTAAATTATCCCCGGCTGTGTGTGTATATCTCTGTGACCCGATTTCAGGCTGCTGGGACAGATTGAATAAACTTAGCGCTCAACTGCACCAACCGTTTTAATAAAAATGCAATTCTCTGTCTGTTTTGTGAGGGGAAAACTGATGACGAAACAAAAAAAGAAAATGAATAAAAGTATCGGTACCATGACTGATATCTTCATGTGAATAATTATCTGTGGCTGGAGATGCAGAGGTAATGCTTAGTGATAGGATGTTAAAGAGCCAATCGTATCGTATCCCCAAAGACCAGAGTTTGAGCTGGAATAGTGAGCGTGTTAGTAATGCAAGAGAAGTCAGGCTCTGAGACCAAAAGTGCCTGACTGTGACTCAAAAATACCCACAATCCAATGCAGTGGCAGGGGCCGCTACGGGTTTGCGTGGCGAGAGAGCGGCATGTGGACACACACACACACACACACACACACACACACACACACTTCGTTCAGCGCCTGACCAGTTCCAACTGCATTTCAGGGATTAGATTTTTCTCTCTCTTTTTCTGGGCTCAGCTTTTTTTTTCCTTCTTCTTTTTTTTTCTGTTATTTGAAATTCCATCTCGGCAGTGACAGTTGGGGGGACGGTTGATAATGCGGTTTATTAAAACCCTGCTTCTGTGCGGCAGCGAGGGGGGGGGGGGGGGGGGGGATATGAGGACTGTAACCTGCGTCATCTATAATTCATGGGCGGGAATATGCTCTTCTTGGCGGGATTAAAGTTTAATAAGTCCCAACACAGGCGCAGTAAATACCCCTTTGTGCGACGGCTGCCTGCCCGGACGATGGACGGTCCCAATCCCGAACGGGCCGGTGTCCCCCCCCCCCCCCCCCCCCCCCCCCGGACCTCCGGGGTCGGGAGCAGCGCTAAGCTCTGGTTCAAGCGCTCAGAATCCTCGGTCAGCGCCGGTTAGCGTCGGGTGGCGGCCGCTAAACGTGTGCTTCCCGGCAGATAAGGGGCAGGGGATTGGGGAGGCCGGCCCGTATCCGTGGCGACCGTCATTGTGCGCGGAGAGAGCCGTTAGATTGCTGGAAGTGCAATCCCGCCGTCTGAAAAGGAGTCGCTTTACAGGAAGTTTCCTCGAGGGTGGGGAGGGCAAAGAGGTGCAGGACAACCGTCTCGCTTCGGTTTGCTCTTCCCTCTCTTGCTGTTTCTTTTTCCAGGGGGGAAAAAAAGAAAAAGAAAAGAAAAAAAACAGATCAGCTTTCCTTGTGTATGAATAGAACCAGATGTCCAAAGCCTATGCTCCTGTATTAAGACCAGCTCTTAGCGGTCCTGAGGGGTGCTCGTTTGGGAGGTGCTGAGGAGTGCTGGTTTGGGAGGAGGTGAGGGGTGCTGGTTTGGGAGGTGCTGAGGAGTGCTCGTTTGGGAGGTGCTGAGGAGTGCTGATTTGGGAGGAGGTGAGGGGTGCTGGTTTGGGAGGAGCTGAGGGGTGCTGGGTTGGGAGGAGCTGAGGGGTGCTGGTTTGGGAGGTGCTGAGGGGTGCTGGTTTGGGAGGAGCTGAGGGGTGCTGGTTCGGGAGGAGCTGAGGGGTGCTGGTTTGGGAGGTGCTGAGGAGTGCTGGTTTTGGAGGAGCAGAGGGGTCCCTGTTTGGGAGGAGCTGAGGAGTGCTGGTTTTGGAGGAGCAGAGGGGTCCCTGTTTGGGAGGAGCTGAGGAGTGCTGGTTTTGGAGGAGCTGAGGGGTGCAGGTTTGGGAGGAGCTAAGGGGTCCCTGTTTGGGAGGAGGGGTGCTCGTTTTCCCCCTCCTCTGTCGTTCTCACAGCGGCTCTGTTTGGCCAGCGGGAGACGGGCGGGTCAGGAGCCGGACTTACGGCCCGAGCCAGAATTACAGCCCAAAACTTAGCACTGCGCTCTGTCATTAAGCCTCTCAGAGACTCCAGACAGGTGGGCTTCCTGCTCTCCCTCGCCCCGCCCTCCTGCCCCCCCCCTCTCAGCCTGTCACTGTGTGCAATTAGTGTGTCCCGGGTTCCCAGCTGTGGAGCAGCGCCTCCTGTATGATGGTATATCTTGACGGTCTGACAATATATCTTGTATGTAGGATGGTAAAAAGAAGGCCTAATGCGGTGAACACCTGTAATGTAACACTCAAATGGCAAACTTTATCCTCAGTTAGCACGATACTGAACAAAAAAAAAATACAGGTTTTGATTTCCTTGGACCCGTGCGCTGATCACCCATAATGACTGGAAGTCAAAATTGAGAATCCCTTCGTCCTGCTTGCGGCGGGGTTGGGTGGGGGGGGGGGGGGGGTGTGATTGGGACAGCCGGCCCTCAGAGGGGCAGGGCGGGGCGGGGGCAGTGAGCTCCCAGGGGAGGTCCCACGCTGGCGATTTCTCATTTCTCCCCCTTTAAACACGTCTTTAAAATGCCTTATGAGACTGCAGGCGTACAGATGTACCCCGCACCCAGTTTCCCCCTCGATGGCCCCTTTCATTCCGGGTTTACCGACTGGATTATTGCCGAATTGCTTCAATTCGATCCGGCCCAGTAAAGCTACGGCCCATCTCCTACAGTCGAGCCTTCTGCTGGTCTGCACTGTGGGCTCCACAGCCACTGCTGTATGAAAGAATGCTCTAGCCTCTCCCGGATTTATTACTACAGCTAATGTAACGAGCGCGACTACAATCGCTAACGCTCCGGCTACTGCTCCTACTGTCACTACTACTGTAACTGTTAGCGCCGGCTATTCCTAATGCTAATGCTCCCGCTGCTACTGTTACTGTTAGCACTGGCTGCTTCTAATGCTAATGCTCCTGCTGCTACTGTTACTGTTAGCACTGGCTGCTTCTAATGCTAATGCTTCCGCTGCTACGGTTACTGTTAGCACTGGCTGCTTCTAATGCTAATGCTCCTGCTGTTACTATTACTATTAGCACTGGCTGCTTCTAATGCTAATGCGCCTGCTGCTACTGTTACTATTAGCACTGGCTGCTTCTAATGCTAATGCTTCCGCTGCTACTGTTACTATTAGCACTGGCTGCTTCTAATGCTAATGCTCCTGCTCCTATTGTCACTATTAGCACTGGCTGCTTCTAATGCTAATGCTTCTGTTCCTACTGTTACTATTAGCACTGGCTACTGCTAATGCTAATGCTCCTACTCCTACTGTTTCTGCTACTGTTACTGTTAGCGCTGACTACTGCTAATACTAAAGCTCCTGCTCCTACTGTTGCTACGATTAGTGCTGCTGCTACTTCCACTGATATGAGCACAGCGATCTGCAACCTTGAACCAGTTAAGTGCTGAGTATCAACAGCCACTAGCTGCCCCGGTGGCCCTCCAGGACCAGGGTCACAGACCGTGAATGTGGTTACTGTTGCTTCTGCTCTGCTTCTGTATCAGAGCTGATTAGTGTGAGAGAGCACATCAAGGTCTGCTCGCTGCGGAAGGTGATGCCTCTCTCACGAACCTGAATAAAGGACGCCTTTGTCTTTAGTTCATCGTGAAAATTGTACTGGACAGACTACAACTAATACTATATGTCTGCTGCTGTGACTGCTACACTTAGTGTTACCAACACCACCATTACTACTATAAATAATAATAAGTTAATGGAACCATATGCATGGATATTAATGTAATTTGCTATGCACAGATGAGAAATATTCATAAAGTGAACGTGTTGATTGCATTACTTAAGTACTATGCGTGCACGCGTGTGTGTGTGTGTGTGTATGTGTGTGTGTGTGTGTGCTGATATCAATTTGCTTCCCTAATTAAGGTAGCGACTGGGTGCTGTTGAATAAACAGGAGGGTGTACAGAATGTAAAATTTAATTAAAAGCTGATGGCTCTCTTCACTGTTCTCTCTGGAAGTAGTTTGTGGCGGGCTTTTGACCCGGTAGCCCCAGAGAGAAGCTGTGCTGTATATTTTCATAAAATCTCCCTGAGACAAAGAAAGAAAGAAACATGCACAAGCGTGCACACACATATATATACACAAACATGTACACAACCGCAAATCAAATTAATGTGCATACACACAAAGACAAAGACAGACAGACAGACACACACACACACACAAAATGCGTGCACACATACACACACACACACACACACACACACACATTCACTGCGCACACATACACGGTTGAACATATCCACGATCAGCGATTTGTCCACCTGAGCCGGTTAACGGATGAAAAAGAAGGAACCGTGAGCGTGAGACAGACTCTCGGTCAGAGCGAGCCTTTGTGGAACAGTGTGGAGAGCTCCGTCTCTTTGTCTGGGTGCGAGTGAAACGCGCAGCGTAGCTTCGCCGCTTCTTCTCTCGCCGCGATCTGCAGACAGTTTCAGACCCTCTCCATTCATCTCAATTCCGAGACCCCATCGCTCTAACTGCTAAAAAAAAAAAAAAAAGGCGACTATTTTACTTCATTACCCCTGAAAAAGAAGAATGGATTTGAAAACATGAGGGATGACATTATGAAATATTTACCAGGTGGAAAGTGGCTCTCTGACATGATAGATTCATTTTTTACTCCGCAGGCTTTCCCACATCTCACGATAATGGATTCTTTTTAAGTTCGGCTCGCTTTCTCACTTTTTATTAATCTAAATTTCCTAATCTTTGTTATTTTTAGAATAGAGCAAGGAGGAGGTGCGTAGGTGTCAGAGAGAGAATTGGAGCCCAGAAAATTGAATATCCTCATTCCTAACACTTGGCTCTGCACCCAAAAAGTCAAATTATTTCAGTCAGGAAATATATATATATATATATATATATATATATATATATATATATATATATTTTTTTTTTTTTTTAATATAAAGATTACTGCAAGGTTTTGTGATGATATGCACAAATGCCAGTGACTGATGTATTTAAAATGGAAAATTGTCATGTAATGCATTACCGCAATTCTTCCAGCAGAGGGCGCAGTTCTGCAGTTCTCTCAGACAGATGTTGCAAACAGCCCTCACAGAGGAGTTGAACTTATAATTTTACGTATTACAAAAAGAAAAAAACATTTAGAGAGAAAGCATGCTGCACCCTTGTCTTCTACATTTCTAGATTAAATAAGAAGACCTAATAAAACTGTGACTGGAAAGACTCTAAAATTGCTTATACCTCACTGGAAAGAAGTTTTTTTTTTTTGACCCCCCCCCCCCCCCTCCCCCCCAAACACAAATTCATGATCGCCTCTTACATTCATGGACTGGTTTAATTGTGGACTGGCATGGCTGGTTTCACTGGGAGCCGTGCCCCTTGATGTCCGCACCAGTGAGACACGAGGGCTCGTTTTTACGGGGAAAACGGAAAAAAAAAAAAAAAAAAAAGGTAAAAAAAAATAAAAAAAAAAAAAAAAACGAGGAAAAAGAAGCAGCAAAGGGTTGGGGGGGGCACGTTTGGGGAGGGGGGCGCACGGATAAAAATACTCCGCGTTCTTCAACCCCATGCCCTTCCGGAGACCGAGCGTTTACCCCTGAGGGATAAATCAGTCGTCGTCTACCTGTGCGCTGCGAGCAGCCGAGCCCGTTAAGCACAGTCTGTCTCTAGCCTGCGCCTGTCTGCGCCCGGGCACAGGAAACACAGCTCCTGTAACTCCACCCCAGATTCATCGAGAACGAGGCACGCGTCCATAACCACGCAGACTCCACTGCGCTTCAGAGAGAGAGAGGGAGAGAGAGAGAGAGGAGAGAGAGAGAGAGAGGGAGAGAGAGAGAGAGAGAGAGAGAGAGAGAGAGAGAGAGAGAGAGAGAGAGAGAGAGAGAGATAGAGAGAGGAGAGAGAGAGAGAGAGAGGAGAGAGAGGGAGGAGAGAGAGAGAGAGAGGAGAGAGAGAGGAGGGAGAGAGAGAGAGAGAGAGAGAGACAGAGAGAGAGGGGAGAGAGAGGTGAGGGGAGAGAGAGGGGAAGGGAGGGAGAGAGGGAGAGAGAGGAGACAGAGAGAGAGGCGGAGAGAGAGGAAGGGAGAGAGAGAGGGAGAGAGAGAGAGAGAGGACAGAGGGAGAGAGAGTATGAGGGAGAGAGAGAGAGAGAGAGAGAGGGGGTGTTAGAGGAGAGAGAGAGAGAGAGAGAGAGAGAGAGAGATAGAGAGAGAGAGGGAGGGAGAGAGAGAGACAAAAAACTGAGAACCACCTTGACGAGGTACAGACTCAGCGAGCACCACTTAGCCATAGAACTGGCAGGCCAGAAAAATCATGGAGGAAGAGCATACATTTACACACAGCATACACGCGTACAAGCAGGCACATAATATTCACTCATGTACACAGCACACAGATAGTCAGACACACACACACACACACCTAACATCACTTACTGATGTTTTTGTATATATTTTTATATTTTTTATATAACGGATTCATTGTATATAGTTGTATGTTATAACCACTGCTTTGGCAACACAAGTGCCTATATTTGTCATGCCAATAAAGCACTCTGAAATTGAAATTGAAATTGAGAGAGAGGAGAGAGAGAGAGAGGAGAGAGAGAGAGAGAGAGAGAGAGAGAGAGAGAGAGAGAGAGGAGAGAGAGAGAGAGAGAGAGAGAGAGAGAGAGAGAGAGAGAGAGAGAGAGAGACCTGACGCTGCTGACATTTGAGCCGGGCCTTATACCTCACCCGTGCCAGAGACGCAGGGGACCTTTTTTTTTTTTTGTCTTGTAAAAGCCGGCGTTGTGATGCTTCTGATTACTTTATAGCCGCGCGATGTAGCCGGACTGCGGGTTTCTGCCTCCAACTATTAAACACAGGAGGGGGGGGGGGGGGTGGGGGGGGGTGGTCGCGTGGCTTAATAGAGTTCATGGCACCCATTACCGAGATGCTGTGGCCTTTGGGAGGGTTATTTGTCTGGTTTTCCCTGCGTGTCTGCCCATGTCGTAGGATTACGGCGTGATTTTAGATAATCACAATGTCGTTTTGGTTTGGGGGGGGGGGGGGGGGGGGCAGAGGGGGGTTGATGATGACACACGCGGGCTGACCTACGCCAAAACCTCGCCCGCCCCCCGCCCACCTCGCCTCCGGTCTTCTGTACCAATCTAATTCTATTCATGAGCAGATAAAAGCCGTGGCTGTGGCGAGATGAATCCCTCCAATCTCCTCTCCTGAAAGGTTAAGGCTGAGCGATAAGGTGCTTAACATGCACAGCGCGCCTTTGAAGTGAAAAGTTCTAATTTCGTAATACTGAGGGTCGAATTTTAAATTCCTCGCCGCAATAACTGTTTACATGACTTTAGCAGTCTGCGTGTCCCGTGTCTTTCTCGCCTGTTTTGGAGGACTTGGAGATATCGGCCGGCCGTGAAAGAGGTTAGGCTACGTACAGAACACAAATCTGTGGCCTGAGTGCTGTGTGTCTTGGTGAAAACGTGGTGTGTGTGTGTGTGTTTGTGTGTGTCTTGCGTGGGACCAGTTGGAAAGGGGTGCGCTTGTGGGTGAATCTGAAAATAGGACTATACAGGAAGACAGACCCATAATGCATTGCCGGTGACGTGCTAACTTAGTGCCATCCTGACATGGTAAGACTACCATCACAAAACCCCGTCTTTCCCTGCCAGGATCATTCCAATGTTTGTCTTTGCTTTATTATTTTTTTGTAGGAATTTTCATGGCATAACACTCTGACTTAAAATTGTAACTGTGCATTGTAAGATAGTGTGGAGGACGTGTGAGTGGGCGAGTGCCATGTGTGTTGCGAGTGGATGGACGGGTGGGAGAAAATACGAGTGTGTGCCAGAGAGATGTACAGTAGTGTTCGCTTGCCTCTCAGTGCAGGGGAGTGTATTGCAGTGAGACTGTGGGGAAAGTTTGCCCAGTGCTATTCTCAGTGTTCTCAGTGCAGAGGCTTGTGGGAGGGTGGGGGGTGGGGGGGGTCAGAGGTCACCGGTGAGAGATGTAGCGAA
The DNA here is from genome assembly GCA_025169545.1 of Anguilla japonica. Lineage (NCBI taxonomy): Eukaryota > Metazoa > Chordata > Actinopteri > Anguilliformes > Anguillidae > Anguilla > Anguilla japonica. The sequence goes on from CM045894.1 coordinate 37,780,610, forward strand.
AGTGTGTGGGTTAATACCAAACACCCTGGGGGTCGCCCCCCTCTGATAAGGACCTCCATCCCCCTCACCTGCTCCCCCTGAGACACCTATGAGACAACGTTCCCCCCCCCCCCCCCCCCCCCCCCCCCCCTTGTCCCGCACCATGCCGGCACAGGGGAGCGCCGAAAATCCTAGCCGCCTTCCCTGCGGCTGGATGCGGCGTCGTCGTGGCGACCGTCGTGAGGAGAGCATTGCCGTGGCGATGGTTCTGTCCGTCCTTTGACGTACCGCTGCCCTCGCAGCTGCCCTCGCCTCTGATTGGCCCACCTTCCGCTAGCAGCGTGCGCTACGGTTCGCAAAGAGCGAGAGTGAGTGGAAACAGCATTCCTGACCAGAGGCCAATCCAGAGCAACCAGCGTAGAGATGACAGAAATATGAAATGTGGAGCCTGTGTGTGTGTGTGGGTTTCTCTGTGTGGGGTGAGAGTGTTTGCCTCTGTGTGCATGTGCCAGTATTTGTGTATATATCTGTATTTGCTTGTGAGGGAGAGAGTCGAGTGTGTGTATATATGTGTATATGTGTTTGAGGGAGAGTGTCTAGTGTATGTATATTCAGTATGTGTATATGTGTGTGAGGGAGAGTGTCTAGTGTATGTATATTCAGTATGTGTATATGTGTGTGAGGGAGAGAGTCTAGTGTGTGTATATATGTATGTGAGGGTGCGATTCTATTCCTCTCTCTGTCATCCACCTTCTCCAGCATCTATCACATGGTGTGCAGGATGAAAAAGGGCATTGTCTACACCCATAATTTAACGTCCTCGGGGGGGGGGGGGTGGGGGGGGTGGCGAGGTGGGACGCATGGGCGTGTTCCCCGCACACGTACGTACTGTAAGGTCTGTGTGCTCAATGCAGCCGCGCCACTTTATTTATTTATTTATATATTTATATGTTTTTTTTCCCTTCTCCATCCGCCCCAGAGTTCCATACGTCGCCGTCACCATGGAAACGGGGCCCGTGTTTAAAGAGAGCCATATATTCACTTAATGCCTCCTGGCCTCATATCTGCGCCAGAGCCATTAGTCTTTCAGGGGCAAAGACGGGGGAATTTACTGCGCCTCTCGCCGGAGCCTAACAACTCCTAAACGACTCCTCCGCAGTCCTCCTCCTCCCAATCCCCCCCCCCCCCCCCCCCACCCCGTTCCTCTCCTCTGATGATCTTCACACATGTACACAGCCACGACGAGGTTTTCAGTTACCACCGATGTGTATGTGTGTGCGTGTGCATGTGTGTGTGCGTGTGTGCGCGTGTGTGTGTGTGTGTGTGCGTGCGCGTGTGCGTGTGTGTGTGTGTGTGTGTGTGTGCGTGTGTGCGTGTGCGTGTGTGTGCGCATATGTGCGTGTGCGTGTGTGTGTGTGTGTTTGTCTTGTGTGCAGGTAAGTGTGCGTGTGTGTGTGTGATTTCCAGACTAGGATGCACTTCATTTATAAACCATTATTTAAACCTTTTTTTTTTTCTTTTTTTTTTTTTAATCTGTAGGGTGGGTATTGGTCCTCATGTGTTTGTGGGGTTTGGGGTGGGGTTATGGGGAGGTGGAGAGGGGGGGGGGGGGCACTCTTAGCATTTGAGTGTCTCTTACAGGTATTTTGAGGAGGGCCTGGGTCCTTAGAGCAGTTTGCCTTGTAGCGCCCTAGATTCTTACCCCACAGCATGTATCGCATGATAGCCTTACCTGCCCCCCCCCCCCCCCCAACCCCCCCCATTAGGAGAGCAATAACGCTGCTTTTTTACTGCTTGATTATATCCTCAGGCCAGAGTCGACAGCCTCTCCCTTTTCCTGCTGCAAACTAATCAGCTCCAAAAAATTACTTATTGATCCCGGGTCCCCGTGTGGAGAGTGGATTTAGTGGCCCGGGTCACGGCGAGAGGGCGTGGCGGTGGCGCGTTTTGGCGGTGGTTGCCGCGGCGGCGGCGTCCGCGAAGAGGGGAACGAGAGAGGGGTCCTCTCCCGGCAAAAAAAAAACACCCTGATATGAATCAATTACCAGAGCCCAATGCGCTTTAATAAGCCATCCTTTCAAATAATCATCATATTAAGTGTGATGGCAGAGAGAGCTTCGCTGTTTGTACAGTTTGGAAACGCTCACCGAAACACGCACAGCCCCTCTGTTCTGAAGGGGGGGGGGGGGGGGGGCACACATCGCCTCTTCCCTCTTGGAAATTGGGAGGGGCGGGGGGGCAAAAATTGGAAATGGATTTTTCATATACTGTACATGGCACTTGGCTGTCAGAACTAATGTGACGTGCGTTGAAATCGAAATCGTCCTCAAATGGAAAGTTATTAAATGTAATAGATTTTTTTTAACTACACGTGCGAACATGAAGACCTTGGGCGCTCGAGGTGTTTTTCATTGTGTGCACGCATGTGTGCAGGTTTGAATTTCAGACAGATTACTAGAACATTATTGTTCAGGTTTTTTTTTTTTTTTTTTTTTCTGCCGTGTGTGTCTGTGCGTGTGCGTGTGTGTGTGTGAGATGTGATGTTTTGGTCTGTCAGCTTTCTTCGTTGCTGTTGTGTGTGTGTCTTTGTGTTGTGCGGTTAGCAGTTCTGTGTAATATTGGTGGGTTTGTGTCATGCGTTTGAGTGTATCTGATGTGTGTGTGTGTGTGTGTGTACCGCTCTCTAAAACCAGAAATGTCCTTGAGAAACCTTGAAAGCCTGTTTCTGGCATCTTCCAAGATGCGAGTTTTCATTGTGTATATTTGTGTCTGTGTGCCCGTGTGTACATGTGATTCTGCTTGTATTTCTGTTTACAGAAAATACGTCTTCCTTTTTGTAATGTACATGCTTGTGCGTGCTGCTGTGCGTATGTTGTGTGTGTGTGCGTACATACTGTGGGTATGTGCGTTTGTGTGCGTGCGTCTGTTCATGGTTGTGTGCTGGTGAGTGTGCATGCGTGCCTGCGTGTCTTGTCTGTAGGTGTGTGTGCGTGTCGTGTGCAGGTGACTGTGTGTGTGTGTATGTGTGTGTGTGCGTGTCTCTGTTCATGGTTGTGTGCTGGTGAGTGTGCATGCGTGCTTGCGTGTCTTGTCTGTAGGTGTGTGTGCGTGTCATGTGCAGGTGACTGTGTGTGTATGTGTGTGTGCGTGTCTCTGTTCATGGTTGTGTGCTGGTGAGTGTGCACGCGTGCTTGCGTGTCTTGTCTGTAGGTGTGTGTGCGTGTCGTGTGCAGGCGTGCGTGCATGCGCGCGCTTGTACAGTACACGCACACGCACACGCGTGTGTGCGGCACAGAGGGGTGGGCGTCTCAGGTTTCCTCCGTGGCTCCCCTCCCTGGAGCATCGATGGGATCTGTGGGAGATGAATGGATTAATTACAGGCAGCGGGAGAGCAGCAGGATTGCAGCTCCGGAGAGGGGCGCAGGAAGCTGAGGCACGAGATTGAGAAAACCATTAAGGCAAATTGAAAGCATTAATGAATGTTGCTCAGCCAGTGATTCCAGAGCCCTCATACTTCTTTCTGGCACTGTGACCAGAGGTTATTCCCCTAAGCTATCCTTGGGGGAAACGCGTAAGTGATTGAGATACTCCGCGGTAGCACAGTGCACCCCCCCACCCCCCACCCCCCTCCCCTCTCCACAATGCCACTCCATCCCCTCACCCCCATCCCCACCCCCAATCTGGTGCCATCCAGATTCCAGTGACAGTCCGCAGTTAGAGCGGATTAGGGAGTGGCAGGTGCGTTCCTGCATCAGATCTGTAAGCATTCATAAAGGGAACATAGAGATAGTGAAGTTAAGTTCCTCTGCAGTCTCATTATGGTATTGATGTGAGTGGGAAGCTGTGGTCTCTCTGTGCTTGTACTGCATTTCAATGAAAAATAATGTTTTTGTGTTTTTAATATTGCACATGAATTAATGGTGAGACTTCTCCAGCAATCCGATGCAGCTCCTTAAATCCTCCTCCCTGTGTTCCTCTTCCTGAGGCTACGCTGGCCTCTCCACGGGTCGCTGATCGCCATGGTAATCACCACTGCCCCCGTTTAAGGATTACGACTCAGCACCTTGGTGATGACAGTCATTTTTGCACTTTGTCTTCATTTTAATTGTTTGAAATATTTTTTTTTTAAAACAAAGAGATCGAAAATGGAGAGTCCTCATTACTTTCCCTCTGTGCCACATTCAATGGAAAGGGAGAAACGCTTCCCTCTCCTCCTCTCACTGTCTCTCCCTCTCTCCTCCTGTCTCTCTCCACCCCGTCCCTCTCCCTCTCTCTCTTTCTCCCTCTCTCTGCCTCTCGCTCAGTCTCCCTTCCCCTCTTGCTGTCTCTTCCCCTCTTGCTGTCTCTCTCTCCCTTTCCCTCTCTCTGTCTCTCTCTCCCTCTCTCCCTCTCTCCCTCTCCCTCTCCCACTCCCTCTCCTGCTCCCTCTCTTTCTCTCTCTCTCTCCCCCCTCTCTGTCTCTCTCTCCTTTTCCCTTTCTCTGTCTCTCTTTCCCTCTCTCTCTCTCTCTCCCCCCTTCTCTCTCTCTCTCTCTCTCTCTCTCCCTCTTCTCTCTCTCTCTCTCTCTCTCTCTCTCTCTCTCTCTCCCTCTCCCTCCCTCCCTCCCCTCTCTTTCTCTCTCGTTTTTCCCGACTCTGTAATTCGCCAGGACTCCGGCGCTGAGCGGCGTTGAGGGGCCCTGGACTCGTGACCCCGAGGTCACGGGGTCGAGCCCTGAGGGGGGGCGGGGCGAGCCGTGGGCCCAGCTCTGATTTACACAGCTATCAAATGAAGGAGGAAGGTCCTTCTCAGAGGGCTGGGCAGGAGCTGCACGCGTCCTGCTGGGTTTTTTTTGGGGGGGGGGGGGGGGGGGGGTTGGGGGGGGGTATGTCTAGCCAAAAGTTATTCCTTTCATGAACGATTTGCAAGGCACCTTCAAAAACAGATTGCGAGCGCGGGGTGCTGAGAGCTTTAAAACCTGTGGTTGCCGGCATGTGTTTGGACAGGGAGGATAAAGAGGATGAAGGGGGGAGGGGTAAAAAAATAAATAAACATTGGCACCTTCAAGCTCGGGCAGTTATGGCCGTCAGGAGACCCCAAGTTGTGCTGACACAAAAAACCGGGAGCCTGATAAATAATTTATTGCAAATGAGTATTGGACCTTCTGTTTAGCCAATTAAACACCATTAAAAATGAATGATAAATCAATTACTGCAGCCACCCGGGCGTTGAGCATTATCAAAGTGACATCACCGCATCGCCTACCTTCAGACAGGCACACGTTACGTGATGAGGTCCCATACGCCCCCCCCACCCCCCCACCCACTTTGGATGGGGTGGGAATGAATAATATGTCGGGGAATCGAGTGTGTATCCGTGCGAACACCTCCCAAATTTTGGTAGTTTCACTGAGCGAATTGCTTTGTTTGGTGGTAATTACTGAACGTGGGTTTTTCCTTTTTAATGAAACGGACATTAACGGAAACAAAGTGTGGGCCCATTAGGGCTGTGTGTAGGGTCGGTCAGGCTGCTACGAGAGATCAGAAGTGCTGTTGACCACTTTAACTGCCGCTGGTCGGTTCAAATTGAGTTCAGCGTTAACGTGGACGCCGCGCGATTGAATGGAAGGAACCTCTCTTAATATTTAAAATGGCTGCCTGTGTGGTTGAGTCAGATCATTACTTTAAGAAGAAGAAGAAGAAGAAGGGCCCTGTGATGTGCTGGTATCCTCTGTAGGACATGCACACTGTAGAGGCTACAGTCCCTGTCACAGATACAGCCCGGAAAACACCAGGTCTGAGAAACAGCAACTGGAGAAAAACACTTTGGGTAGATATATTAGCGTGTGGTCTGTGGCAAATGTAAGCCTTGTTTCTGAACATGAAGAAGGAGATTGGGAGAAGGAAATGTGAACAGCTTTACTTCGACCTTCCGTGCTGTGTGGTGCATATGCTGGTAGAGATGTCTTCCTCAGAAATGTGACATACAAGTGCTGTAATATGCGACTAGTACTTCACTCCCTCTCTCCTTTCTTCTTCCTCCTTTCTCCACCTCTCTCTCTCTCCCCCCCTGCATTTCTCTCTCTCCTTCATTTTCTGTCCCTCACTTCTCCCTCTCCTTAAGGGTTTTCTCTCCACCCCCATCTCCCTCTCCCTCTCCTTCTCTCTCTTTCTTAAATTCAAAGTGCTTTATTGGCATGACAAAATTAGCATTTGTTTTGCCAAAGCATGGCAGGAACAAATGAAACATCAGATGACAAGCAATAATAACATAATGTGATCATGTAGGCCTATATACAGGTATATGTACACATACAGGTATATATATATATATATATATATATATATATATATATATATATATATATATATATATATATATATATATATACATACACACATACACAGTAATAATAACATATTAACACAGCAGTAATAACCAAGATAACAACTCTTTCTCTCTCTCTCCCTCCCACTCTCTCTGTCTCTCTCTCTCTTTTTCCTCCCCCTCCCCTCCCCCCCCTCTCTCTCTCTCTTTCTCTCCCCCTCCTCCCTCTCTCTCTCTCTCTCTCTCTGAATCTCTCTGTTTGTTTCTCTCCTCTTTGTTGGGGCTGTTTAAATCTAATCTAGCTGAACACATTACTCTGCGTTGAAGCCTCTGGCCGATTGTAGCCGCCCATAAAAACCCGATATTTCAACTTTATTGATTTCTCTTTCAAAAATTGGCTTTAGCTGTAGAATGCGCGAGAACACTGTACAGTGAAATAGTTCACAGAATTGAAAGGGGGGGGGGGGACGAAAAGCAAGGGTCACCTTGATGTTGATTTTCTCTCTCCCTCCCTCTTTCCCTCTCTCCCTCTCTCACTCGCTCATCACAGGCTTTCTTGAGCGGTAGTATTTTTACATTATTTTTCCTCCAGTATTGCGCATTTTTGTGCTCTGGAGTGCATGCAATGAGCTGTGTGATCTCTGGCATGCCATTTGAATGACATGCGCAGTGTCAGAACGACTGCACAAGCGAGAGGAGCTCCCTTTTCTTTTCCTCAGAAAGCATTCTGTTTTTTTTATTGTTTTTACATGTGCCTTTCTTGTCTTCCAACACAAGCCGGATTAACTCCAGCACGTCCGGTTTGTGTGATTTCATTTCTTATTAAAATAGGAGAGATTCACCAGTGCCCAGCCGTGCTCTACCCTCCTCTGTGTCCTTGTGCGGTTTTGGGGTGCAGCGTTGTGGCCGTGCTATTCTGTACCCCCGGGTTCAATGCTGCCTCTCATTTCTTGCCGTTTTGAGGGCCAACGCTTGGCTTTGCCGAGATCCTCTGCTGTGAACACTAGTTTGAGCCTCTCTCTCTGGAGAGGCATGGGGAGAGGTTTGGGCGTCTCTGGAGAGGCATGGGGAGAGGTTTGGGCGTCTCTGGAGAGGCATGGGGAGAGGTTTGGGCGTCTCTGGAGAGACATGGGGAGAGGGTTGAGCGTTTCTCTGGAGAGGCATGGGGAGAGGCATGGGGAGAGGTTTGAGTGCCTCTGTGGGGAGGCATGGGGAGAGGCATGGGGAGAGGTTTGAGTGCCTCTGTGGGGAGGCATGGGGAGAGGCATGGGGAGAGGTTCTGGAGAGGCATGAGTTTGGGCCTCTGTGGGGAGGCATGGGGAGAGGCATGGGGAGAGGTTTGAGTGCCTCTGTGGGGAGGCATGGGGAGAGGTTTGAGTCCCTCTGGAGAGGCATGGGGAGAGGTTTGAGCGCCTCTCTGGACTCTTAATGAATGTATCTGGTTCACAGCAGCCTTCCCAGAACTGCCTCTCTCTCTCTCTCTCTCTCTCTCTCTGCCTGCCCTGCTGCAGTGTGTGTGTGTGTGTGTGTGTGTGTTCAGTTGGTATAGTGCGTGTGTGTGTGTCTGTACATGTTTGTGTATGTGTGTGTGTGTGTGTGTGTGTGTGCGCATGTGCGTGTGTATTTGTGGCTGTGTCTGTACATGTTTGTGTATGGATGTGTGTGTGTGTGTTGTGTGTGTGCATATTTGTGGGTGTGTCTGTGCATGATTGTGTATTTTTGTATGTGTGTGTCTGTGGGTGTGTTTGTGTCTTTGTGTACGTGTGTGGGTGTGTCTGTACATGTTTGTGCATGTGTGTGTGTGTCTCTGTGTACATGCTTGTGCATGCATGGGCGTGTGTGTGTGTGTCTCTGTGTACATGTTTGTGCATGTATGGGCATGTGTGTGTGTGTGTGTGTGTGTGCGCGCATGTGCGTGTGTATTTGTGGGTGTGTCTGTACGTGTTTGTGCGTGTGTGTGTGTCTCTGTGTGCATGTATGGGCATGCATGGGCATGTGTGTGTGTGTGTGTGTGTGTGTGTGTATGTATCTGTGTATATGTGTGTGTGTGTGTGTGTGTGTGTGTGTCTCTGTGTGCATGTATGGGCATGTGTGTGTGTGTGTATTTGTGGCTGTGTCTGTATGTGTTTGTGCGCGTGCATACGTGCGTGCGTGCGTGCGTGTGTGTCTCTCTGTGTGCATGTATGGGCATGCATGGGCATGTGTGTGTGCGTGCGTGCGTGCGTGTGTGTGTGTGTGTGTGTCTCTGTGTGCATGTATGGGCATGCATGGGCATGTGTGTGTGCGTGCGTGCGTGTGCGTGTCTCTGTGTGCATGTATGGGCATGCTGCATGGGAAGTGCTGGGGTTACGGGGCTGACTCTAGTGGCTGACATTTGACAGCATTTCCGTGTCACGGAGACGCCTCCCCTCCCCGTGCTGGAGGCAGCCTGACGGGGGGGGGGGGGGCCCTCAGACAGTGATGTGTGGGGGAGGGCTGCCTTAAGTACTGCCACCGCCACCGTCGCCGCCGCCGCTGCTGGAGTCTCCACAGGCTGAGAAGTTATCTTCATCTGTGGAAAAACAAATCCTCCCTCCGATAATCGGCCCATCAATTGCGCATCATTCCGGGGGCTAACGCAATTAGCACCGACTGCGGAGAGGTACCGCTAGCACGGCCGCCCGTTAGCCGCTGCCGAAGAAACAAATGCACCCCCCCCCCCCCCCCCTGCCCCGATAATCACGGCCGTTATGCCTGACGATCGCTCTTTATTTCTGTCCGGGCCGCGAGGTTTGCTTCTCTCTCTCTCCGCTTTGTTAGCCGGGGCCCTGGCCCGGTCGCCTCCTCCCCGGCGCGACGGTGTGTTGTTTTGCCGGGATGGTGACCCCCCGGGCGTTTCCCCGAACGCGGCAGTTAAAAAAGGTGAATTTGAGCGCGAGTACAAATTGCGCAACATTACAAATTTGCTGCTTTACAATTCGGGGGGCGGGGGGGGGGGGGGGGTGCTTCGCTTACATCATCATTATTGAGGGAATTACATCACGGCGTTGTGTCACTGTGCAGCGTGTGCGTCGAGGTATCGAGCCTCACTGAACCTGTGTTTTGTAGTTGTCCAATGAGACCATGATATGCTCATTTGTACGTCGCTTTGGATAAAAAGCGCCTGCTAAATAAATGTAATGTAAATGTAATGTAATGTGTGAGGCTGTATTACATACAGTGAAGCTGGAAAGGTGTGACCGGTGCCTTATTGTGCATTATGTGGGTGGCTGCCTGTGTGGGTATTTCTGCAGCACGCTTTATGTGTGTGTGCTTGAGTGACATCATCACACTGGTCATCTTGTCTCCGTGGCTACAGGGCAGAGGAACTGTGTTTTTTTTTTAAGTGTTCCCTTGCTCCTTAAATCGCTTGGGTGGCAATTCAGCATTTCTCGTCCATAAACCTCCCCCCCCCCCCCCCCGCCCCCCTCCTAACTGTCCTCTTTTTATTATCTGTGAGCGCCAGCTCCTCATAGGCACGTGCAGTGTGGCCGTTCAGCTGTGTTGGTGAGGGCTGGTGAGCTGGTCATCCATTTTGTTGAAAACGCGCAGTATATTTTTATGGCGAATTTCCATTCCGCTTCAGCCAATGACTGCAGCCCTGGGCGTTAGCGTCGGCCTATCCGTTTGTGTTGCCGTGCTGGGCGGCTCGCCTGGCGATAGCTGCTGGACTTGCTATGCTGACAAATGGGAACTGCCCACTGAGCTAATGCACGGTGTTCAGTGGGGCTGTTATTGACTGAAGCCAGTTCCCCAAATGTGAAACCCCCATGTTTATTTCACCGTCACCTTAAGCGTATACTTTCGGGGGGGGGGGGTACCAATTGGATTTTTTTTTTTTTCACCTTGAGAATCTCTGATTACTACGTGCGTCACTAATCAATCTGAAGAAAAACAAGGTGTCGTGTTAACATTATTGATTTGTCTGGTATGCACCTGGTGACCGTATCAGATTTGTAGCACTAATAAAGTTTTAATGTATCATCTGGGAAAAAATATAACATGGTGTGCAAATTGGACACTACAAATTTGGATTGTAGATGCCAAAATTTTTTCTTTTTTTTTCTTTAAAGAAGGAATAATTCTTTTTTTCACAAAAAAAATGTGTGCCTCAGGCAAACAAACAGTTTCCATCCTGGATATAGCCCAGACATACCTTAAGAAGCCTGATTTAGGGATTCACACGTCAGGCCCTCACTAATCCCAGTCCCCTTGCCTCCTGGGTCCACCGTCAGAAAAATCAGCATCGTGAAGGGCCCAAACGCCGTCCCGTCGAGGTCGTCCTTAACGTAGGAGCCTGTGAGCTTTTCGGCTGTACTCCGGGTGTCTGCAGCTGCAGCAGGGTGTGTGAGCTTTCCCGAGGCAGCACAGCCCACCGCGTGGATGAGTTTCCTGTTTACAGACAGTGCTGTATGCTTGCGGCTCAGAGGCTCGATCTGCTGGAATGGGACAATCTCTGGCGTTTTCGCCTCCGCCTCGTCTGCATTATTTTGTCATCTGCTGCGATTGTTGGTGCAATAAAATTTTTTTTATGAAGCCTGAGTCGTGTCTCCCTTGAAGGGAGAGAAAATGAAAGTGTGACTATGGAAGCAGCTAAATGGCAGTGTGTTATTGGATTAAATAGCTATATCTAATCTAAATAAAAGGCTCATTTCTGTGTGTAGACTAGCCTAAGCTAAAGCACTCTGTATATTGCCATTGAAGTTACATAGGCTTTGATTGATCCCCCCCCCCCCCCCCCCATCTGCGTGTGCACGTTCAGAGTGACTGTGCAAGAAAGCTCGCCTGTGGCCCTCTGCTTTAGACGGGACCTTACTCACCGTAACGGGAAAACGAGTGATGACGATGCACAGATAATAAAAAAGAAAGGAAAGAAACGCCGACGTTGTTGTGGTGTGTGCGATTTCAGGCAGGATATTGCAGGCTGGGACCGCCTTTATTGGTACCTCAGGAAAGGAGGCTGTTCGTCGGACGGGGGCAGGGGGCGATGTGGGGGGGGGGGGGGGGGGGGGGACGGTAAATTGGCGGGGAGATGCTGCACGGTGCACCCAGGGCCCAGCTAAAGACGGCCGGAGATTCTAAATGGCTCAATTTTAGCCCCCGTGAGCTTGAGCGCTCCGTAGCCAGGCCACAAGCCCACAGGCAGCTACGGGGCGGGGGATCAATACGCATTTTCACAGCAAGGGGGGGGGGGGGGGGGTTATTAAAAATGGAGCTTTTTCTTCCCAGTGCTGAAAAGAAACACTCGCGTGAAATTCATTAAACTGCACACAAACTGCTGCTCACGAGGACAGATAGCATCCATCCCTTTTTTTTTTTTCCTCCGTCCCCATCTCTCCCTCCTGCCTTTCTCTCTTTCTCTCTCTCTCTCTCTCTCTCTCCTCTTCTAATGCCGCGGTCCTGGGAGCATCAGCATCAGAATCAGCTGTTCCGAACCCTCCTATTATTAGCACGTTGATAGCGTTAGCCTCGTTGCATTCCCGTCCTTTCTCAGCTCAGACAGAATAGGGACACCGCATCGTCACACAGAATTAATGTGCTCTCCGTCTTAAGAACAGTTGTTTTTATTTCAGACCACGAGATCGCACCAGCTGCTCCCAAGAAGTTTGCTGCTCCATTTCTGAGTTTTGTTAGGCAACTTTTGCTTGAGAATCAAGTTTTTCAGCACATCGATCAATAAGAGTTTTAGCAGATAATGCACTATGTTGCATAGTAGGTTCGAATCCATAGGGATAGGGAGGTTTCGTCTCAGGCTACTCTTGATGAATTGTATATTTTTTGTTAGTATAACATTTGTATTAGCTAATGATACATTTAATGAAGTTGATTTCATTTTGTGAAAATTCTGTTATGCTTGTTATGGAATATGTATTGCACAACATACCCGTTTTCTTCCTTCTGTGGAATGTTTCTGATGTCAGTTGCTAGGATGGGGGACATATCTGTCCTCTCTCACTTGCAGTACTGTCTCAGAGTCATCTGATCTCTTGCTATTCAGCAGGAATGAGTGACCTTTTCATTTTAACGCTTCCGCATTAATGACGCACTGTCATGGTGCGAGAATGACGTAACCGTGTGGTAACTATGATGTCATCCTAGCAAAACTGACGCTGGGGCCCAACGGGGTGATGCTGGCCTGAACAATTTTCAGATTTGATTTTAGTCGAAAATAAACTGCCGTCTGCACTGGTGTGACCACATAGAGTCAAGCTCCGCCTGCACCTGAGCAAATCTTGTTTGGAAAGACTGTCGTTACGGCAATAAAAAAAACAAACAAAAAAAAAAAAAAGCAAAATGCCTATTAATGCCTGCACTTAAAAACTTCAAAATCCACCTTCGAAAGAGCGGTCTGCGTGTACCGTACTTGCATTATGCTGGTTAAAAGAAGAAAATGTGGGAACATGCTAGGCCAGTATGCTAAGTACGGAGGTGCTCCTATCTGAAGGAGAGTCCTGGGTGTGTTTATGAATAAGGCTGTTCTGAGAGGCTGAAGAGGCTCTGTGTGGTTTATTAGTTTGGGACCCGTCGCGCTCGGTGTCGGGCTGACCGGTTCTGTGTTTCGGGCTCTGCTGGCTGTGATTGGCTGGCGTTAAGGCTGCTTCTGTGCTGCTGCGGTTCGGTTGTTTTGTTTGGTTTAGCTCCTGAATACGCGCGGTGGTATTTGACATCGTCCCTCTCGTTTGTTTTCTCGCAAATGTCAAGGGGGGGCTCTGCGTGAGAATTCTAAAGGGGAATGGTGTAATTCGTTTTTGTCCTTTTTTAGTTTTTATTTCTTGTTTTTTTTTTCCCCCCTGTGGGAAGAGTTTTAAGGACTGAAAAAATACCAGGTGAAGAAAATAGTAAATTATTGTATAATCATATTCAGCCCCACACACACAGACTGCTGTTGCCCTGGGAGAGACAGCTTTAAATATATCGAGTTATTTTGCTGCAGTAATGCAACAATATCACAGGAAGTCTCGCTGTTAACCCAGAATTCCACGGCAGGCAGACAGGAAGTGAAGTTCTGTGAACACTGGTAGACCACAAGAAAGAGCCCCACCTTCTTATTCTACTGCTTATTAAAATTGTATTGTAGCTATTAAGAGGTTATTAAATTTTGCTGCGCAGACCAGAGTTCACATTTTTGTGTTTGGGCACTTTACTCATTTATATTTTGTGTTAGGGCAATTTTATTTATTTTTATTTGTCTCACTTTGGCCGTGTCTCCAGATGAAAATGAAATCTGTATGGAACGTTTCCATGGCGATGACAAAAACAAATATATACAGTGGAAAGATATTAGTGTGCCCAAGTTGGGTTTCAGGTGCAGGATAAAAAAAAAAGGTAAGCTTAAAAAAGGAAAAATATCTGTGCACCAAATTAAAAGCTCCCACAAATTTATTGAGTTAACAACGCAATGTTTTGGTGTCAAAGACGGTGTTTAATGAAGGTCTTTGGGACCAAAACATTGTGTGGTTACCTCAGTAAATTATAGGGAGATTTTATTTTTGATGTGCAGATATATATTTTTTTTTACTTTTTGGTGACGAAAACAAAGCCATGGAGCTATTTTACCCGTGACCCCCCAAGCCCCCTCACCAACCCCTCTGCCTTCCAGGGTCCTTTGCACTACAGGCTCATGAATGCATCCAGTAACCCAGGAAATAAACGGCAACCGGGAGCGGGAGAGCGTTTAGCGGGAGAGGAGGACGAGAGCGAGTTAGGAAGGGGCTGGGGTGGGGGGGGGGTTTAAGGGGTGGGCGTCGAGATGTCCTTGGAGCAGCTGTTAATCAAACATCCCTTACAAGATTTTTCAATCTGGCTCTGGCTCTGGCTCTGCCTCCGGGCTCGGGCCGTGGCTGGGTATAATGAGTCGCGTTAGCGCGTGCGGCTGGCTGGAGAATCGGCCGTTCAGCTGAAGGAGCGCTTAACCTCTCCTCTGGATGAGGGACGCGCGGGGCGTAGACGGGGGGGGGGGGAGCCGTGAGCCCCGAAGCTTGGGAGAGCGCCAGGACCGCGCCGCTGCTCAGTCTGGGCGGCGGTGTAATCGCCTCGGCGAGCAGGCTGGACCCACGCGTGATTTTTAATCGCTCCAGATGTGCCGCGGACCCTGATGATGATGATGATGATGTCGTGGTCACCCCTCTCGCCTGCTGTCCCCTGATTGGTGGACACGTCGCACGCGTGCGTTTAGACCTCGTATACCACGTTTACCCTTTCACTAGAGGGTAGACGTAGTGAGTGTTCACCTCCCGTGACATGGGTGGGCAAAATCCATCGTATGTGTAGCTACACACCTGTGTGTTTTCAGTCTCTCAGTTGTGGGCTGGAAAACATGTTTGAAACTGCTCACGTGTGTTAGTATAGAGTAGCTTGTGCTCACCCCCTCTGACTTGTGTGCTCATAGTACATTCACATGCATGGTAGCTGTACAGGAGTATGTGTTCATCCCTTCACATCTTCTGTGGACAAAACGTGTATCCCTCACTCCTGTGTGTGTGTGTGTGTGTGTGTGCGCACGTGCATGCGTATGTGCATGCGTCCGTGTGTGTATGTGTGCGTGTTCAGATTTTCACACACACACACATAGCCCCGGAAATTTTTCAGTCACTTACTTGTGCATGTGTGTAGGCCTTGTGTGTGTGTGTGTGTGTGTGTGTGTGTGTGTGTGTTGTGTTTACAGTGGGTGTGGCGGCCTTGTGTGTGTGTGTGTGTGTGTGTGTGTGTGTGTGTTGTGTTTACAGCAGGTGTGCAGGCCTTGTGTGTGTGTGTGTGTGTGTTGTGTTTACAGTGGGTGTGTAGCCGGTCACACACACAATGCTCATTTGTTTTCATTCTCACTGGGGTCAGTCACAGTTTGGGGTCACCTGGTTTCCCCGAACAATTAGTCGAGTGCACCCTCTCCATGGCTCTCAGGTTAAAAAAACAGAGGCTCGCCACCATTATTTCTGACATAGTTAAAAGGGCCCTGATGAGTCTGTTTATTTGCAGGGTTAGCTCTCAGGTGTGGTTAGAGATCGACAAGCATTGAAGCTTGGTGTGGAGGTACATGAGATGTGGTGTCTTAGTGCTTGGATAATGTATACTATGTTTTTGCTAGAAAACATCAACCAACCTTCATCTAACCGCTAGACAAGTATAAATAAAAGATTGCAGTGGTTTTTAGGGGATAGAGAAGAAGGTATATGAAAGGACAGTTTAAGAAGCTGGAACAGGAGATGTTTGAAAGGTGAAATGAATTAAATGAATAAAGCTAGATAAAGTGATGCCTGTGATGGTAAAGAGCACTTGTAATAATTAATGTATGTGTTGGAGGAGAATGAATGTAATTTAAAAAATCATCAGAATGATTTTATGCCGATTGTTTAAAAACACGTTGACGTAAGATTTTTTATTGTAAAATTGAGCACTTTCATTCCATTGTTCTGTGTAATATGTGCGCTCATTCAATGTCTGATATTTAAATTTTACAGTTACAATGGAGCATTATACATCTAATGTACTCTAATGTACTTCGATAGCAATTAAGGGGGTGGTTACACATTGGACATTGTGCATGAAAGTCATTATTATGCTTTATTTCTTTCAAAAAATCCTTTTTTTTTTTACATTTGGATAAGTACAGAAAAAGTTAAATACTCTTACATACTCATACTCACACTCACCCACACGTATACACAGACACAGACATGACATACACAAAACAACATGAAATAATAATAATTACTGCTTTAACAAAGCATTAATACTCAAAATAACATGAACATCAGTGAAAAAAAAATACAGGTTCATAGCTTTTGCGCTCCACAAGCAGTATGTTTCTGTATTTTCCTGAAAAAAACAGGTCTCAACCTTGACTAGAGTTATTTTCTTCACACATGTAACAAGAAATATTTAACTTGCGCATTTCATTCAATTCTGTTCAATTCAATAAGATTCCAGTGTCCCTCAAGGGAGGGGGAATTTCCTTGGCCTTTATTTTTTTTGCACGAATAAGACAAACACACGTCAATCACACTCAGCTAAAGAAAGCAATGGAAAACAGCCTGGCTGTGCATGTAAGCATCGAATACGCCTAGTTATCATCAACACTTTAAAAAAAGATTAGCAGCAGGCTTCCCATAAAATAAACACCGACTCTCATTAAGATCGAAATCGTTTTCCGGCTCAAATTGCGAAATGTGTTCATTTATTTATTACATTTTTTTTGTGTGTGTTGTTGTTTTTCCCCCCTCAGGCTCAGCTGGGTGTAGCGTAGCCGCGGTGTAGGCTGGTGTTAGTCTCAGCTGGGTGTAGCGTAGCCGCGGTGCTGGCTGGTGTTAGTCTCAGCTGGGTGTAGCTTAGCCGCGGTGCTGGCTGGTGTCAGTCCCAGCTGGGTGTAGCATAGCCGCGGTGTTGGCTGGTGTCAGTCCCAGCTGGGTGTAGCGTAGCCGCGGTGCTGGCTGGTCTCAGTCTCAGCTGGGTGTAGCGTAGCCGCGGTGCTGGCTGGTCTCAGTCCCAGCTGGGTGTAGCGTAGCCGCGGTGCTGGCTGGTGTCAGTCCCAGCTGGGTGTAGCTTAGCCGCGGTGCTGGCTGGTCTCAGTCCCAGCTGGGTGTAGCGTAGCCGCGGTGCTGGCTGGTGTCAGTCGCAGCTGGGTGTAGCGTAGCCGCGGTGCTGGCTGGTCTCAGTCTCAGCTGGGTGTAGCGTAGCCGCGGTGTTTGGCTGGTGTCAGTCTCAGCTGGGTGTAGCATAGCCGCGGTGCTGGGCTGGTCTCAGTCCCAGCTGGGTGTAGCGTAGCCGCGGTGCTGGCTGGTTCGCGCGAGCGGAGGCTCGCCTCATTCTGGCACGAGGCTCTGGCTGTAATGGCTCCGTGGGGACTGGAGGAGAGTGCTTCTTCAGCTCCCATTAATGGAACAAATTGAACAGGTTTCCCATTCGGGGGCCATAATGAGAGACGCCCCCCTCCCCTCCCCCCCCCCCCCCCCCCCCCCGTCCCGTCCCCGTCCCCCCCCCCCCGCCCCGGAACCCATTGTTCTCCCCCCCCCCCCCCCGTCGGGTCGGGCCTGGGGAGCCATAATTGTGTAACTCTGACCCTCTTTTGGTTATTATTTTGTCACGGAAAGATGCTCTTTATTGGGGGGATAGGGGTTCCCTCAGGTTTTAAAAGCCATCTCGAGCCCCCCTCCTCTCCCCGCCCCCCACCAAACACAATCCCACCTTCGTGTTGAGTTGGGGGGGCGGCGGGGCGAGGGGGTTGGGGGGGGGTGCGGACGGGGATCGATACGGGACGGTCGTTAACTGGATTTGTTGCCATGGCGCGTTGCTTACGAGGCAGCAATTAGGGCGGGGGGGGGGGGGGGGGGCGCCTGTGTCCAGGGGACGGGCGCGGCCTCACCCAGGGGGGACCTAAAATGTCAGGCGCGCGGGACCTGGTTCATTAGTGTCGCTGGAGACAATGGGGGGAACCACTCTGCCTGTCTGTGTAATTCATCCTCTGGGGGGGGGGGGGGGGGTCTGTGATTTGTGGGAGACGGCCAGTACACAGGGAGAGAGGTCACAGGTTTGAAGTAACCGTGGTCAGGAATCTCCAGCCCAACCCCCCCCCCCCCCCCCCCCCCGGCCCATGCCGGAATCCCCTTTGCTTTATCTCGGGAGTAGCGGTCTTACGGCAGTTTGACCCGGAGCAAACAGCCACGAAATTTACACCCGTCCCACCATCCCTCAGGAAACGAGCCTGTTGTGTGTATGTGTGTATGTGTGTGTGTGTATGTGTGTATGTGTGCAAGTGAGTGTAATTGTGTGGCATACTGTATTTCTTTCTATTTTTTTTTTTTGAATTTCGGGATGTGTTTGCGTGTGTATTTGTGTGAATAAATGCTGTGTTTACGTGTATGTGTGTGTGTGTGTGTGTGTGTGCCCGTGTCCATTCAAGGATTAGTGCAGGTACACTATGTCTGCTTGTCTGTCTATTCATGGATGTGTGCATGCATGCACATGCTTGTAAGTGTGTGTGTGTGTGTGCTTACCTGTGTGTGAGTGTGTGCTTGTGTGTGCATACGTGTACATGCATGTGCTTGCTTGTGTGCGCATGTGTGCTTGTGTGCGTGCACGAGTGTGCATGTGCATGTGTGTACATGTTTGTGTGCCTGCATGAGTGTGCATGTGTACATGCTTGTGCTTGTGTGCGTGCATGAGTGTGTATGTGTACATGCTTGTGCTTGTGTGCGTGCATGAGTGTGCATGTGTACATGCTGTGCTTGTGAGCGTGCACGTGGATGCATCCGCACCGGCAGCTGTGAGCGGTCTGCCCATGGGCTTCAGGGACAGTTTGTGCGGCGGGCGGACTGGGCCAAAGGGTCAACCAGGGAAGCAGCTCCTGCACATTTTATAAAATAATCCCCAAGCCTTCATACAGCCCCGCGGACACACGGAATTCCAGTATTGATTGAAAGGGAAGGCTCTGTAGCAGGATCCATCAAACTACTGAGTGGAAACAAGCAGGATTAAAGGAAGAATTATGGTCTGTCGTTGTCCCCCTCCACATTTTGTTGACTTCAGAAGGCACGTCTCTTGACCCTTTGGTGTACGTGTATGAGTGTACTTATATTTATATACATTATATGGCCAAAAGTATGTGGACACCTGACATACAATATCTCATCCAAAATTATGGGCATTAATATGGAGCATTAATTGGTCCACCCTTTTCTGCTATAACAACCTCCACTCTTCTGGGAGGGCTTTGCAGTAGATGTTGGAGCACTGCTGCAGGGATTTGTTCCATTCAGCCAGGCGAGTATTAGTGAGGTCGGGCACTGATTGAGCGATTAGGTCTGGCTTGCAGCTGACTTTCCAATTCATCCCAGAGGTGTTGGATGGGGTTGGGGTCAGGGGTCTGTGCAGGCCAGTCAAGTTCTTCCATTCTGTTCTCAACAAAAGGATTGCTATATGGACCTTGCTGTGTGCCCGAGGGCACTGTTAATGCTCAAACTGGCAAGGGCCTTCCCCAAACTGTTGGGGAAGCACAGAATCCATCTAAAATGTGATTGTGTGCTATAGCATTAATATTTGCCTTGACTGTAACTAAGGGGCCTAGCCCAAACCATGAAAAACAGCGGCAGACCAAGGGGTGTTCGCATACTTTTGGTCACATAGTGTATATATCATTTTTAGGCAATGTTGCAATTTCATTCCCTGCATCAGCAAAATACATTTGATAAATAAATACATTTTAAAAAGCACAAGCGATAAATTGAAAAATTATTATTATTATTATTATTGTAAGCTGTGGTGCGATGGTTTAAGTAAACATAGACCGCAGTTTCACACAAACAGTTTACAATTATGGGTTAGCCTGCAGAGGCCTCGCAGTTTACCCAGGATGCTTCAGTGCCACAAAGAGCTGAAGTCAAATAACCGAAACGCAATCGCAGAATAAGCAGTGCCACCGAGCACATCTACGAGCACCTGAAATATCCCGAAGGCGACGTTCGGGTGGAAAATGTAATTGTGTATACAAATCACTGAGGGCAGCGAAATACCCTCTGAGTCAGAGTGACTTGCTGACTGCCTGTAACGGTTGTAAGCAAAGCGATAAATAAAATGCGATGAGTTGTTGGGAAGCGCTTGGGCTAAAAGCGCCGTCCCGGACGCGTTCCCGGACGCGTTCCCGTCGGCCTCACGGCTCAGGGAGAACGCGGGCGCTCCTTAAATGTGTCCGCGCCCTCGCAGCCTGACGGCTCTCCGTTATTCCTTCAGGCCCCTGGAGGTGCTTCGCTGTCTGTGAAGGAGACGGGGGGGGGGGGTGTTGTTTTGACTGGGCCGTTTAAGGGGGTTTGGGGGGCGCCTCGGGGGGGGGGGGGGGGGAGATTGTCCGAATCCGTACGCTCACCCCCCCCCCGCCCCTTCCCCAGCACATTTGGCTGTCCCAAAGGCGGCGTCTGGTTGTTCGGGTTTACCCCCCCCCCCCCTGGGCCCCCCCCTTGTTCATTGGCCATGGAAGAGCAGTGATTTACACTGGGCCTTTGTGTTCACCGGGGGCCAGGAGTGTGAGTTTCGCACGTCCCGCGCTTTGCCGATGCGTTTTGGGTGAGAGCGCGCAGCATGCGTTGGGGAGGGGGGTGGGGGAGCCTACCCTGGGTGTGTAACCGGGCGCTCGGACTGAAGGACGAGCACCAGACGGTGTAATGGTCCCCCAGCGGGACGCCGTTTCGCTGGTCCTGAGTACACCAGCCCCCCCGCCCCCCCCCCCCCCCGAGCCCCCCCAAGCCCAGAGAGGAGCAGTAATGGCTTCAGAATTCTGGGCTCCTGTCCAGAACCCAGCGCCGGGACGAGAGCGTAATGAGAGACCCCCCCTGGGTGACCCTCCCAGCACCGCCAGAGGCCACGTCACTGAAAAAGAGCCCGCAAGAAACCTGCTAACCGCAAAAAAAACACGGGGAAGAAGGACAACCTGGAATGCTTTTCATCATAATTGCATTTTGCCATTTATACAACAACAACAAAAATGAGCTACAGTCACATTTATGAACAAGATAATGTCATTGGGACAGTAAACCATTCTAAAAAATACATCAGGGTGTGTGACTTGGTGACTGCACTTCTGATGGATTTGATTGGTTAGAAGGTAGTGACTGAGCCCTTGGTCCCAGCAGAAGGGTTTGTGATCTACTGTCCCTGTAGCCTACAGAGCTGGCTCCTGGGCCATGGTGCTAATAGAGAGCAGCCATAGAGCCACAGAGCACGTAGCACAGAAGTGGCCCCCTCGGTCTACTGTTCTGGGATCAGTGGTACGACTAAAGAGACCCGCGCCATAGGATTAGATGTCAGGCCTTTCTTTTTTTGTCTGAGTGTTCAGCCGGGGAGTCGAAATCCCCTTCGTCTCCCTCTCAACGGCAGCGATAAAACGTTGACTGCGCTGGGTGACAGGGGCGCCGCACGAACAACGAGAAGCGATCGTACGGCCGGGGTTCTTTTGTTTTATGGCGCGGGCCCTAGTGCATCGCCGCCCTTTTTCTACCAGGAGCAGGGGCGAAAAATAAAAGCGGTTTTTCAATTCGAGCGCAGTAAATATCGTGCTCTTAGAAGTGCACTTTCCCATTAGGCTCTCCTGAGTGCACTTCCCCCCCCCCCACCCCCTTTGTTAAGGCGCACAAACAGAAATCGCACGATACCCCCGCTGCCTTCGAGCCAAACGGCACGTAACCCCCCGTAATACTGCTGAAGGCCGCTACCTGCGCCCGCGCGCGGGGTCCGCCGATAAAGCCGTCGCCTCCGCGGCTTTCCCCCGCTGCCTGTTCCAGACCGAAGCCCCGCAGGCCGAGAGAAACGAGAGGAAGAAAGCTCCTCCTCGCCTCTCTCTTCCCCTCCTCGTGTCTTTTTAATCGCGCTCCTTCCTGATGAAGGAGACGGGCGGCTGTGCGGCGCGGCTGCCAGGATCACATCAGCGTATTCCCAGCCGTCAGGAACTTCCGACTCGTCGACAATTAAGCCCCTAATTACCCTGGAATTCTAACGAGAAGCCCGCTCCTTTGATTGCATCACACACGTGAAACTTCTTCATTATCCCCCCAACGCAAGCGCACACACACACGTGCACACGCGTACCCGCGCAGAAACACACACAAACACACATACACACGCACACACATATGTACACCCACACACACACACACACACATATGTACACACACACACACACGCACACACATATGCACACCCACACACACACGTACACACACACACAGACACTCATACAGACACTCACACGCACACACACACACACACACAGACACTCACACACACATATGTACACCCACACACACATATGCACACCCACACACACACGTACACACGCACACACACACAGACACTCATACAGACACTCACACGCGCACACACGCACACAGACACACACACACACGCACACACACACATACACACGCACACACAAATGCACACCCACACACACACACACACACACATGCAGGCATATATGCATACACACACACACAAACACACACATTTACACACACACACACACACACACACACACACACACTTACACACGCGCGTATACCCCAGCTCCCTTTGAAGGGCTTTCCAGTGTTGATTAGGCGTGTCTTTTTTTCTTCCCCTGCCCGAGACTCCGGCGTGTCCTTGGCCTCCTCTTGCAGGAGCGGGGAGAGCGGGCTGGAGCTGTAATTACGGGAGCCAGTCGGCGCAGATACAGGAACAGAAGGGTTTTAATGATGTCTTTAACTTCGGGACGCGGGAGGGAGGGAAGGGAGGCTAACGGCTAATGTCTGGACTGATAAAAAAAGTGGGGGGGGTGGGGGGGTGGGAGGCGATGGATGTTTTTGGGAAAGGCCCGTCTCTCTCTCTCCCTCCCTCTTTCTTTTCATCTCGTCGGTGTTTCGGCGCTCATTAGCGACGGGGCGGACGTCGCTCGCCGGGCCCTCGCTGTTTGCACTTCCTGTCGTGGCGAGCGGCCCCTCGGGGGCCTCGACCCTCGGCCCGGCTATCTCTGCCTGTCGGCGCGGAAAGAATCGCAGGCGCAAGGAGTTTACGAAGCAAGGAGATTAGGGTGCTTTACAGAGTTAACGAGAGGCTGCAAATGAGCAGCTCGGTCCAGACCTACAAAAATGACCAAGAGGACACTCCCTGAGCAAAAAACTAGGGTAAACTCTGGAGAGAGACAGAGAGGCAGAGACAGAGGGACAGACAGAGAGACAGACGTACCCGTGTCCGTCTGGAGTGAGACACTGGTGGGTCACCGGTGGGACACTGGAGGACAGATGCTGCCGTTAACCTGGGGGGGGGGCTTCTCTACGTTACGCTGTGAATTACGGAATACACAATTATGCAGAAGGACCCCCCCCCCCCCCCCCCCCCCAATGTTATTACATCAGCAAGGGCCTATAAAGTTTCCCCTTCTCCCTAGCTTGGCTTACAGGTGCCAAACGCGTTCGGCTTTTACAGGGCTTGTCTGTGTGTGTCTGTATCCGGCTTCAGCAGGAGGTAAACAGGCTGAGGAGGAACGTCGAGGTGTCTTCTGACGGAAAAGACGGAAAAAAATGCCCCGAGCCGGCGAACACAGGGCCGTCTGGCGTGAAGAGAACCGGACGCGTGTCTCACAGGCGGTGCCCTGGGGAGCCCGGGCTCGGGGTAATGGTGCCTCTTGCAGTGTGTTGCAGGAGCCAATTTACTGGCTCTCAAAGGACACGAATGTCTTCTGGATGGCGAGCCGCGGGCTCCCATCCATTCAGCATTGAAGCCTGGGAGTCCAACGAGCGGTGGGGGAGTGCTTTCAAGCACGCCGAGCGCACACACTCTCTCTGCCATTCTCTTCTCTCTGTGTTTTCCGTTGGACTTTTACCCACGGCGCTTTGCATTCTGGGAAAACGCCACTTCCCCAGACCCACGAGACTTGACAAGCCCTGCCTGCTCCCGGTTTCCCGCTCAATCCTCGATTCTACATCGAGAGAGAGAGAGAGAGAGAGAGGGAGAGAGAGAGAGAGAGAGAGAGAGGGTGAGAGAGACCATAAATCAAAAAGATTTCCCCAGACTTGTTGCATCTGCCTAAAAATCTCTCTTCGGTTCCCAGTCCGTCATCCGTCTCCCTGGATGGTGTTTAGGAATGGCGGCTGCAGCGGTGGTGGGGGCTTTAATTTGTCAAAGAGAGAAATGAGGGAGAGAGAGAGAGAGAGAGAGAGAGAAGATAAGGAAAGGGGAGAATATGGTGGGAAAGCAGTTGAAAAGAGCAAAAGATGGAGGGAGGGAGGGAGGGAGGGAGGGGGGAAGATAGAAAAATGTGCAGGGAGGGAGGAAGTGAGATGGATGTAAGAAAGGAGCCCGGCTTGTCCATCCATCAGGCATCACAGGCAGGGGTTTGAAGGCCAGGAAGGTAATCTCAGTGGAGAGTTGCAGACTGGCTGCACAGTCCATCTCTCTCTCCCTCCCCCGACAGCCCCGGAGAGGGTAACGGCACTGCGGCAGAGTGCCCGTCGGGTCCAAGATTACCGACAGCCGAACTGCTGGACTGGGAATTGGCTAGCGAGGTGATGGGGCGCCATTGCGGTTGGGGTGGTGAGAACTGACGTCTTCCCCTAGTTTAGCTCATGCTGTTACGGGTGCCTAGCTTTCATGGGCAGGGGCGCTAACCTTTTCCCTTAGGTTAGTATGCACTCTTAGCGACGTCTGGCCTTATGGGGGTGTTAACCTTTTGCCATAGGCTTAGCACGGACTGTTAGCAATGTCTGATCTTCTGGTGGGCCCTAACCTGTTCCCCTTTGGTTGGTATGCACTGTTAGCATTGTCTTCTGATGTGCGTTCAAGACGTTGCGACCGTTTGCGAATATATTCAAACATATTCAAACTTTTTCCTGTTCGCCGCACACGTTAGCCAACGTTACCTAACAGTCTGAAAAGGCAGTGCGCCGCAAACAAAAATGGCTGCTGACAGGAAAGACACCGAGAGAACAAATAAGTTGACAATCATTTGGCTGTTACAATTGCCTTCGATCAATGTAATATTTGTTCTGACCATGTAAGCAGAAAATCAGCTGGCTAGCATTGTTAATCTAATCTAGCTAGCTTTTCCAGTTATGTTACCGTTGGCCAAGTTGCTTTTTTTCTGTTTAGTCGCATCCATTTTTATTTAAAATGCGTTGGTGGCGAACTAAACGGAATGTTCATTTAAAATCGTTCAACGGTAACTGTTGGCCGCAAACATAGTTTGCCACGAACGTTCGTGGTCTTCTGGTCCACACGTCCTACTTAGAGCACTTCAGCCCCCCTGACTCTACCTGCCCATGCCTGTTTCAAAGCTCAGGCACGGCAGGGCAGGTATGCAGCCTCTACCCTCTCATTACAACGGGGGGCAGAGCTTGCTCCTCCTGTAAACAGTTGTTTGGGGGAAATCCCTGTTGTTTAAAAGGCACTTTAAAGAGGCCATCGGTATCTGTTTCATCATGCTGCGTTTTTGAGAGCAGGACACGTTGCAGTTTGTTAGTCTCTCCATGGCAACAGCAACTCACTCCTGATGCAGTGTAGATGGGAAAAAAAAATACAAAAATTAATAACCGCTATATCTCATGTTGTGTAAGTCGTCTTCGCTGTTTCCATTTTGAGCTGACGAAACACGCAGAAGGAGGGAACCACAGATAGAATGGGAGCGAGGGAGAGGGAGAAAGATGTACATTCTTCTCTTGCGATCCAGGCCAGTGCACTTCCAATTAAACGAGCAACGTTCGAGATAATGCGGCGGTTCTCGGTCGAGTCAAACAGACTGCCGGGATCTCTGGAGCAGAGGCCCGGTCTCTGGGGTCTGTCTCACTCCAGGGTTCAGCTGTGTCTGCTCAGCCTTGTGTTCCTTATGGGGTGTACCTGAGTGTGGTGGACCTGTCAAAAACCCGAATTCTGTGTGTGTGTGCGTGTGTGTGTGTGAGGGCACGCATGTTTGCGTGCCCATGTGTGTCTTTCTGTGTGTGTATCCATGTGTGCGTGTGAGGACACGTGTGTGTGTGTGTGTGTGTGTGTCCATGTGTGTGAGGGCACGCGTGTGTGTGTCAGTGTGTGTGTTCATGTCCGTGTGTGTGTATCCATGTGTGTGTGTGTGTGTTTCTGTGTTTGTGTCCCTGTGTGTGTGTGTGTTTCTGCGTGTGTGTGTGTGAGGGCGGTGGTGGGGGTGAGCGGCTCCTCTTCCCGTGTTTTATTGGCACGTATAAAACCAGATGTGTGGGCGTGCGCGAAGCAGAGCTCCAGAAGCAGCAGAGCCGCATTCCCATTGGACGATAAATCTGTCCCCGGGTTTATCGCTCTCCAGCCAGAGGTTGGGGGGGGGGAGAACGTCCCCGTTTACCGTCTGCCTGACCTTTTGGTGCCATCACATCCTCTCGCTGAAGATAGGGAACTGACCTGTCCCATCGGACACAGGCAGGGGCGCTGGGCGTTCCTGCTCTGTGACTCACCCGAAGGAACAGAGCGCTGGCCGGTAATATAACACAGACAGTGACATGCAGTTGGGCAGTGAGTATGGTCATAGCACGGACCAGCGCAACTGCACGCAGTGTGTAGTGGTACTAAGTGATGTGTAGTACACTGCACAGGCAGGCCGAGGTAACCGTACTCTCCTATAGGACCGACAGGATGTGATGTGTCAGTACTGTATGACAGGTAGTAAGATCGTTGTGATTTGACACATATTATTATGGATGGGGTGTAGAACTGGCCTGTCCAGTAAGACAGGCAGCGGTACAGGACTGATCCACGCTAAGACGTGTAGTGGAATTGAATGACATGGATTGGGAATTAGGACTGATTGATCCAATTCAGATAGATGGTGACACAACGCTTGCCTGACATCCCGCCTCAGACACTGATGAGACGTAGAGTGAGACATATCCTGTGAGACACAGAAAGTGACGCAGGACTGACCGGCCCGATGAGACAAGCATGACCGTCCCCTTATTGCCCCCGGACCTGTGAGACTCCCTCTAAATCACCCCCCCCTCCCCAACCCACCCCACTCCACCACCTTGCCCGGGTTTTGGAGTGACATCACATTTCCTGTTACACAACTGCAAATGGAGTAATCCATAAAACCCGGAGATGGAATTTCAGTATCCTCGGTAAGGGCGGAATGGGGGGAGAGAGAGAGAGAGAGAGAGAGGGAGAGAGAGCGGGAACATGAGAACATGAGAGCTCGCTCATTTTGGGAGGGGAATCGGACACCGCTAGAGAAACAAACGAACGAAGCGTTTTTTTGTGGAGCCGGTGCAGGTGTGGAGGAGCAGTGATATGGTGGAGAGAGAGAGAGAGAGAGAGAGAGAGAGGGGGTGCAGGAGTGGAGCTGTGCAGTTTTGTGATGGGATGGGGGTGTGTGTGGGGGGGGGACTGGGGGCGTGTGGGCCCTACACGGAGGCTCTGTTCTGTGGCAGACACAGCTTAATATCCACGTGTGACAGCGAAGCTCGTTAATAACAGCCTGATCCTCGGCCTGTGACAGGACTGCTGACAGGGGCGAATCCGCCGGAAGAATCATGTCCCGCCGGGGGGGGTGACTAGACCGCAGGTAGGCCCAGCCCCAGCTCCCAGGTGCCATTATGGATATGGGGGGGGGGGGGGGGGGGCCGGGGGGGACTTAGGGGTGGGGACTGCACTTTTGACATCTCCATTAATCAACCCGCCCCCCCCCCCACCCCTCCTCCCCCCAAGTCATCCAAACAGAGTTCAGCCTTGGGGGGATGGGGTGGGGGGGGGGGGGGTTTCATGCCGCCAGCTCCCAGCATGCCTTTCAGATCTGAGCGTGACTGAAAGCAGAGATGTTGGGCTGAGATATCTGCCTGCGATCCGCAGGCCCTCAGTTCCCCGCCCTGCGACTCCATCTACGGTATCAGAGGCCTATAATAACCTCCATCTACGGTATCAGAGGCCTATAATAACCTCCATCTACGGTATCAGAGGCCTGTAATAACCTCCATCTACGGTATCAGAGGCCTATAATAACCTCCATCTACGGTATCAGAGGCCTATAATAACCTCCATCTACGGTATCAGAGGCCTATAATAACCTCCATCTACGGTATCAGAGGCCTATAATAACCTCCATCTACGGTATCAGAGGCCTATAATAACCTCCATCTACGGTATCAGAGGCCTATAATAACGCAGAGCTGCTGCAGAAAGGCAGGGCCTTTCTGTTGGATACGAGCGCTCGAGAAAGAACCAGAGCCAGCCTGCTCCTTTCATTCTAATGCAGTGAGCTGACTGGAGGGGTCTCCCTGGCGCGGTGGCAGGGGTCAGCCCGCCGGGCCGTAGGTGACCTTTCCGCCATCCGAGTTCCCGCCGTTTCACGATCGCCACCGACGCCGCCGACCCCTTTTCCCCCGGAGACTTCCTCCGCCCCGCGTCAGAGGAGGAATGGCGACCGTGCCTCGCTCACGTCATCAGACTCTCTCTCTTCTCTACCTCGGTCCTCTCGTTGCGTCTTTACCTCTCTGACGTCGCCCACGCCGCCGTGTGCGCAAGAGTACAGGTGCGCGTGAAAATTTCCCCACGTGTGCACCGTGGTCTGAGTTTGCCCCCCCCCCCCCCCCTCCCGTCATGTGTAGAGGAAGCGTGGAGCCTGTCAAACCAGCTCCGGCTAAAACGCTTTACTTCCCCCCCCAGACCCCCTCACCTCAGCCCCCCCCCCCTACGCATACCTGCCCCCTCAAAGATAACAGCCAACACCTGGAGGCCTCCAATTGATCAGCGGCCTCCCTCCCGCTAATTACAAACAACAACAGCAGAAGAGCTGCTCATTAACGCCGGCGCGCGCTGGGGCTGGAGCGGCAGGATGAGCATCTCCTCCATCATCAGCTGGAGTAATTACAGGATGCGCTATTAAGGCTAGGGCTCTCGCTACCAAACGCGTTTTTCTTTTTTTTTTTCTTTCTGTTGTTGTTTTTGTTTTTTTTTTTTTTTCCCCAGGAAGTAAGTGTCAGGTGACAGCGGCTCA
The DNA here is from genome assembly GCA_025169545.1 of Anguilla japonica. Taxonomy (NCBI): domain Eukaryota; kingdom Metazoa; phylum Chordata; class Actinopteri; order Anguilliformes; family Anguillidae; genus Anguilla; species Anguilla japonica. Next base: position 37,809,375 of record CM045894.1, read on the forward strand.
CGGAGGACGTGGCCTTCAAACATTCCCATTAAGCCCCCCCCCCCCCCCCCCCATGTAATGTGTGGCCTTTGTTTATTCTGTCTTCTTTTGGAATGAAAGGGCACCTGAAGCCATCTTGTTTAAACTTGCATGTGAGGAAGAAAGATCACAATGCGATCAAAAACCATTTAAAAAAAACTAAAAACAAATATTGGACAAATTATTCCCGCCCAAAAAAAACTAAACAAAAAACAAAAGTAGTGGGCCTCAGCTTTACCAAACAAATTACCTTTCATGGCCAGATGGTATGAGGACAAAGAAAGAGGAAAGTCTGATTGATTATTACTTTTTTATCTAATTTAATACACATAATTGTTCCAATCAGTCGACAGTAATTGGGGTCTGATTTATTTAGGAAAATAAATGACCCATCGGAACATGTGGTGGGGTATTGTGGTTATTTTTTTTTTTGGGGGGTGGGGGGGGGGGGGGGTGGGGGGGACTGAGAGCCCCAAAAGAAGATTGAATACAAATGAGGATGTCTACCCACAGGAAGGATTTAGACACATTCTCAGGTGTGACCTTTCAGTGTTCCACATTCTCGAAACAAATGTTAAATCATAATAAATTACTGTATATACTGTGGGGGAAAAATGAAACAAAATACATCCATTGACCTTTCTCTTTGTTTTTATTTTTACATACTCTAAAATGTTCTTGTTCAAGCAGTTTTGATATTCCCTGTTTGAGGAGACGTGCTCATGTTGGATTTTCTCTCATGAATTCCTCGGTGGCAGTTTTAAAGGAGACTCGGGAAGCGCTATGCTTCATTCTCAGGGTCCTCTGTTTGAATGTGCGTTCTCTCCTGGACAACACGCAGAGGTGCTGGAGGGGAGATCGGTACTGATCCCCACCGAGGAAGTCACTGGGAGAGAATTACCCACAATCCTCCACTCCTTCACCCCCGAGACAAACCTCAGCTGTTTCTATGGAAGCCTTCTTTGCTGGTGGCTTTAGGGCCACTCTAGGCCGAATAATAATAATAAAAAAAATAATAACAATAAAATACATGTCCCTTCCATGCAAAACACAGGCAATTCATCCCGCTGTCAATTCCCGAGTCAAAAACCTAATTAACAAGCAGGCCGTTACTCCTTCCGTGGGGCGACGGGCGAGTTTACACTACCGCTGCTCATAACTCATCCGACCCCGGCTTAGCCGCACCACCTCGTTTTGAAGTATCGCCATCGGCCCTGAGTCAACATTCCCTCTTTTTTAATTAAAATAAATCCACTATGAGCCAATATTCAGACCCCCCCCCCCCCCCCTTCCCCCCCTCCCCCAGGGAGGAAATCTGCTCCACGAGAGAAGATACAGAGATACAGTGGACAGATTGAGAACTAAGCTAAAAAAAAAAAAAAAAAACCAAGCTGAGATAGGCATCGCATGCTGTGGTTTCTTTAAGCCTACAGAACATATATATATATATTGTTTGTATGCGCCTGTGCGGTTTGTGCAAAGAGCCATTTATTTTGCCCACCGGTCCGACAAAGGCCTGCGCATTTCCAGCACAAATCTGTATTCATCACGAAGGCCCAGGACGCTGTAGTCACTGCAGTCCTCAAATGGAATTTACCAGGATATACTACCCAGCAAACTAGAGGCATAAATACGGTTTAGTGTGTGGTGCAGTCTCTGGTGGCAGGGAGACCTGAGTGCTTGTGTTCAAGCTTTCAGTGGTCCAGAGTGAACGTTTGCACCTTTACCACGGCTGGACCGTGTTAAGTGCAAAATTTTAACCCCTTGGTCTTTATTGCCACTGAGGTCACTTCTGTTGCTTGTCATCACAGAGTGTTCCAGGTGTATTTTCTGTTGTGTTCAAAGACAATTGCCATGAAACAGGCTCAGATGCAGGTATCTGTACAATATGTCTAAAACAGATCTTTGAAAATGCATTTGTTTTAGTTTTTGATCTCTAAAATTGATCAGCAAGAACACTGGCCTTACTCACTGAAAGTAAAATTGCCTTCCTAGACTCTTCCAGTACTATTCTTAATATTTACTTGTGAATTTGGGGGGGTAAATAAAACAGTGTGTGTGTGTGCCTGTGCGCGCGTGCACGTGTGCGTGTGTCTGTGCGCGCGTGCACGTGTGTGTGTGTGCGTGCGTGTGTGCGCGTGTGGTGTGTGTGTGTGTGCGTGTTGAAAGCAGGGACATCGTTTCACATGCGGCTCACAAACAGGTAGTAAAATATCAAGACAAATCGGCGCGTCTGGCCAGCTGACAGTGCAGCCTTCGATGGGAGCAAACTAAAAACGTGTTGCGCTTACGAGAGTGAGCTGCGCTAGGCATGCTGTACCGTGCAGCTCGGCTAACTCAGAAAAAAAGGCCCTTCAAGATTGAAACCGCTGTAAAAGTGTATGTGCGTGTGTGTGTGTGTTGTGTGTGTGCGTATGCGTTCGTTTTGTGTTTTCTTTGAAGTGCTAACATGGCCTGAACGGGAGGCGTTCCAGCAGGCAGAGCTGCAGTGTGGAATCTGCACCTCACCGTGTGCCGCCTGTGGAGGTCTGACTCCCAGTTCTGAGGACCTGAGCCCGTTTGATACTGTCATAGGTCAGCTTTTATCCTCTCTAATGTCTTGTGCTTGTTACCTTCGACTCACATTTCTCTGATTTGACAAGTTAAGTACAGCTCGCCAGCTTTTTTTGTCTTTTTAATTTTTATTTATTTTTGGAATGGTTTCATTCTCAGCCTTAAAGTACAATTCTGAAAAAAGAAAAAAATTCATGCAACTATGAAATAAATAAATAAATAAATAACACAGCACCAGATAAATTTAGAATGCAACAATCAGGCTGCTGGAAATTAAAGTAAATTATATTGATAGGGCGTCACTCTCAACCGTGAACCTGCGTGACATTGCCTTCGCACAGTGCTTCGCCCGTTATTGTTCGCCATCACGCGCGTCCAGCCCGGCACTCGCATCTGTGCGTGGTCCATTTCATAATGTCTGTTCTGACGCTCCAGTGGACTTGACGTGTATATATTGTTTATTTTCAGAGAGGCGACGAGATCTCGATGATTTGAAATGGCGGCGGCATAGCGTGGCAACAGTTTTTACAAACTCCCATCAAAAGCAATCATTCTCCCGCCTGTAGCCATCGTAACCGCACTTTTCCATCATCAACAAAGGTCGCCAGTTTCCCTGCGAACCCGTAGATTGTTTCTGTGCTCATTCCATTTGGCCGGTTTAATACTACTCCGTCCACAGACAGGTACACAGCACTTCATATGTGACACTATACCTCAAATAATAATACGTTAAAAGCGAGCCCTTTGCTGTGACATTATAGTAACACGCCGCAAATAAATCACGTTTCTCTCTGTAGTGTGGCGCGCTGTAAGAGACGGCGACCACAATAACGACAAACCTGTCGTGAAGCTATTTCAACCATAGGTGTTTCTCGTTTCAGTCCTTGCCCTATCGCCTCGATTTTAGTGTTCCTATGGGAAACCTACTTTCTCTGCTTTCTCTCCCCCAACTGTTGGGTTCTGCGGTGTTTATCAATTGTGAGCAGTTTTGTTTCTCGAGCACTGTCTTTATTTATTCATTTGTTTCTTTATTCATTTAATTATTCATTCATTTATGTAGTTCTTAGTTTCTCTCTCTCTCTCCACCTTTGTCCATCTATGCTTAGACAGCACCGTACACCATTTCTTGTCAATGCCTTATTGACCCAATGGTATACCATCATCACGTTGATGTAAAAAAGGAAATCTAGATATGCGAAATTAATTTTCCAATTTAATTCGTTATGATGTTTTATTTATTTTTACCTTGGATATTGTTTAGGGTTCGGCTTTTACGCATAACTAAATAATGCCAAGTGCTTGCGTTGTTGTTTCAGTACACAGATTCTCAATGATACGATACATATAGGTCCACATCACGTTTGCACACGTCCAGAGCAACCGGGGTGAGAGTGACTCCTGCCGCTTTCCGTGTAGATTGGCGTCCCTGCGGCCAGCAGGGGGCGCTCAAAGTCCACACTGCCACAGACAGGCGGCTCTGAGAGCAGGAAAGCGCTGAGGAACAGTCCCGCGTGCTCTCGGCACGCACTAACGCCGTAATCACCAGCTCAGACATCAAACAGCTCCCAGCGCCTTTGTGATCCGCGCGCGTAAACACGCTGCTTCGGCTTCTTCTTCGGCGAGGCTTAAATTTCGCATTCGCAAACCCGCCTATGGCAACACTGTCATAGTCGCGAGACATGCGTCGTTACTTTTATTGTGCCGGTTGTTCTCGCACCTACTTTCTCGGCTAGTGTACCCCTGATAAGAACCGCTTCAAGACTAGCTGCAGCCCCACCTGTCACCCCACTGGTATTTGCGCATCACACAATATTACTGCAATTGATTTGTGTGTTTTAGTGAATCAGTTTATTATCATTTTTTTTTTCGCTGTCCGTCGGATGCCTGTGTTGAAATGAGGCTCGTGTGAATTTGACCCAGCGTTCACAGTCTCGCAGGAAAGCTCTGCATGTTTAATATGCGTGTATCGCGGGTCATGGCAAACAGATGACTAATGGCGAAATCATGTCTCTACTGCCATTGACTGCCCATCAAATATTAATGAAAGGAAATGATGAAATGAACAGTTTTTTGGGGGAGGATTGCGGTGTTGACAATGGAAGCAGTCTATTGTCTCATGAAGTCGCCGTGTCTCAAGAAAAATGGTTTGAGCAGAATGAAATGCTAGTGTACACAATTCTGCGGTTAAAGCCAATAACTAGCCTATGTGTATTTTGATATGTAGGACCTAAAGTTGAAAGCATCCAGTATCTGCGCTTCACTCATGCTGCTTTGCTGCTCAGTAAGCAATCCGTTAGTAGTTTATTCATGCTAATGTTTAATCACATTTTATAATGTAAATGGGCGGATTTTGCAGCTATTATTTTCACACACTGGCCCCAGATATAAGCCGTACGCGCGTTCTCGTCCGACCACGTTCTCGCCAAAGATACTCGCAGCATCACCCCAACCTGAGTCGCAGAGGTAACTTTTGAGAATCACTATCCAAAGGGCTACACTTTAAAACAGTGTTCTTTTTTTCCACCGCGTGGCACGAGTCCGAGTTCATTTTTCACTTTGTTTCTGGCAGTGGTAATAATAATAAAGCCTTACCAACACGCACTTCAGCCCCCTCCTCCTGCGCCTTCTCCCTCTTCTCGCTCCCTCCTTCCCTCTCTCTCCTCTCTCCTCCCCTTTCGAGTTCTTTTTTGGTGTGTTGTATCAGTCGAGGCTGAAGCCGAGGCGCGTGAGGGAAGGCGGTGGGGTAGTGTTGGTGCTACGGAGACGGAGAGGGAGAGGACTAGATCCGTTAAACCAACTGCTACATCCACTTAGCATTGACTGTTTCTGCAGCACTCGGGCACGAGGAAGCAACAACCCCTCTCTCGAAATTTAATTTCTACAGGCAAACAAATCTGTTAGATGTGGACGAGGACTGTGCGGGACTTTGATAGGGGCATGCTAACAAGCATTTATTCTGTTTTAACCATGCACTGAGCAGGGGCACCGTGGACATCGGGAAAGATTGGCAAGGTGCTGGAGAGACAGAAGTGTCTGAAGGAGGCTAAGCCGAGAGGGCAAAGGACGCAATTTCCTTTACTTAAACCTATCGAAAATGGTTGCTTCATTGGTGTGACTGTCGTGGATGCTATATCGAGTTTTCTTTTAAAAACATAAAAAATGGACGCGAGGTAACTTGTGGGGTCGAGCAACTGGGAACCCTGTGGACCGCGGAGTGAATTATCTGTGACTTTGGCTCATGTTTTTGGATATGTATCTGTATTGTGTTCTCCGGAAGAGGCTACGATGAATCCTCCCTGCACTTGGACTTCGAGACTGGCCGCAGTCGATTACTAGGAACTATATCAATACTTCGGCAACAAGCAAAAGAGAAAGAAACTAGCGTGGTGTTGAATTTGGGGTCCAAGTGTTTGCGAAGTCAAGGAATTGTGCGCAAGAGAGGTGGATGTTTAATATGCTAGAATGGGTCTGTTAGTGTACATCTTCCTTGGTGGATTATTGCACAGTCAAGTGGATGGTAAGTTTTTGGAAGATTCGCCATTTGATGCTAATTGCATGAAGAATATTGAGTGGTTCAGTTTCGGGCAAAGTAACGGAAGGTCTCTTACAATTAACATTTTTGGCATAAATACGGTGGCTATGTTATTATTAATAATATTTCAGACAGCATTTGATGTGCATTAGGCTTCGTTCTGCAATCGGCTGTTTTAGCGTAAATACATTCAACGTAAATGTGTGAAACTTTTATTCAAAGTATAAATTAATGCTGGTTAGAAATTGGTGCAGCAGTGGGGGCATTTGGAATGGCGTGTGGCAGTTGTATCATCAACAGGGAAGACCTGTTACTACGGAAGATGTGGGTTATTATTATTATTATTATTATTATTATTATTATTAACAACAACAATTGCAGTAACAACAATATTTGCCCGTCATAAGTCAGTTTATATATGCATTAAAAGAATATATAGGCCCTATATATTTTTTCTCGCTTTAGATATTTTACCATGTTAAAACGATTTGATCGTTGACTTTGAATCACAGTTTGTACAGTTGTCCCAGCTCATATCCATGTTTCATTCTAATCTGAAAACACTCTATTCTGCCTGCCGGTGATATTGTAGTCTATCGTCTTCAAATCTCCATGAGTCGTTAAATTACAGGTTGTGCTGAAAAGGAGCCAATGTACAGTTGAGAAAACTGTACTTTCAAAAATATTCCGGCTCACGTTCCTTCTTGAAATGCTATGTATACCTTAGGTATATTTACCGGGAAACCATTGATGAAAAAAATAAAGCCTAGCGATCAAAAAGTTAATTATTAGTAATATTACTATATGTGAAGTGAAGACGGGTACGTTTTGAACGTGCTCGTGCTGATGTCCGAATCGGGTGCGGAATACGTACACGGCATTTCTTCCGCCACATCACTGCTTTCAGTGGGGCGCCGACGCCTGCCGTGTCCGTGGGACATTGTGCCATAATGAGCGTGCCATTTACCATATTTGACCCAGATGGAGACCTGTAGGTCAGCAAGGTGCGCAGATCAAGCGATTTTAGCTGTCGTGCTCCGTTCGAATGACCCATTACGAAGGGTCCGGTCTTTTTACTTGTCGATTTAGGATTGTAGACCATTTCTGTAGCCTTTGAGTACTTTGAGCGTTTGATGAGAAGAGGCTGATATCGAAAAACATTTGCGGTTTATTATTATTTGTAAAAATAAATTTAAAATATAGTTGATTTCTCTTACACAACAATGGCGATGAATAATAATAATAATATATTAAATAAATTAAATGATAATACAATTGTTTTCACTTACGCGGAAACACATAAGAAACGATAACATCAAAGGAGTAACAGAGCCGTAATAAAGTGGCGCGAGGTGTAATCCGCAGTATCCCGAGCGAGCTAATCTGATCCAGGGGATCAGTTTGGGTGACAGCGGAGCAAGTACTGGTGTAGCCTGTACCTCTGAGCCAATAAGCACGGAATGTAATTTCGGTAAATGGATCGGTAAAAGGCTTAAATGGAAATGTACAAAACAAATCCAATTAACCGACTCTCCGGGTGCACGAGAGTGACGAGATAATACATTAGTATTTAAACACGAACGGCATCCAGTGGTAAGAATGCAAAACCTGAAAAAAAGCAATTATGTTGCTTAAGTAGGCTAATTAATCGCTCATAATTAATATACCAGTTAATTCATTATTTCCTTCTCGGATTATTGAGGGATATTGATGTCACTCCGTGAATTATGAAACCGCAGTAATGCATTATGAAAAAACGGAAAAAGTATAATCTTAGGCCTCAGCAGCAGCAGCATTGTTATGTAGCCTACGGGTTGACCTTCTAGGGTGGTTGATTGTGTACCACTATAACACATGCACTTGGTCTAATGCATTTTTTAAAGCAATAATTATAGTGCAAAACAGAGTGAAGTCGCATCTGAGGTTCCGCGCTTGTCGGACGAGCTGCCCTTCGCCCGTTTCCCACATCTGGGAGGCTCTGTGAGCATTTCCCCCGGGGAACGTTTGGTTCTTCTGAAGATTTGCGGGCTCTTGCAAGGGTTCCCGAACGGATTATTGGATTCTCATAAACATTTCCAGGAAATATATGTCGGAGCTTTGTCTTCTACCCGATATCAACAGTGTACGATTAATTGTTCTTGATAAATGCAGCTATTCACACGGTTTTCCGATAGGCCAACACAGATGAGGGCATGGCTAATTAGACCATCAGTTTTTTATTCGGCTATTTTATGAGTTTATGCAAATGAATAATTTCACCAGAACTAATTTCACCTAAAGGTATCCCTTTTACTGCAGTCGAATGTGCGTCTAGTAGGCCATCTTTGTCAAGGTTGGCCTTGAACTCTCCACGGGTCCCTGCTAGGAGTCCTGCACTGATTGGCAAAAACATCTTAATGTCTGCGTGAAATTCACCTAAACACATTTCTGTCTATGCCTTCTTTCTGACAGAATCAAATAACGTAGCCTAATCCACTTTATGAATGCCCCGCGGTGTTGTAGAACTCTTGTACGGAAGATGTTAACTGTTTTTGACTGTCCTCTAATACATTCAGTTTCATATCTGGAATTAATCCGGTTGCTCTTCTATATAAATATAGACGTTTTTGCATATTCAGAATACGCAGTGCTGGAAAGGGTACTCAAAATGTAATCCGACAAAGACAAACTGCTAATGGAAAACCGTTACCTGAAATTCTTTTTGCCCACGTTTGGAACTTTGCATTTAGTATTTTTTTTTTACATTTATTTTCCCTGTCTGTCATTACACACTTGAATTATGTAGGCGATGCTAATAATTTAATGTAATAAAGATGTCTAGACTGATGGTGTGTAGACGACGACATTGGTAGCACTAATTAAAAAATAGGATTTTTGCTTAGCCCACTTAGACTTGGACGTAGCCTAGTGTTTTATCGTACAATTTGTCAGGTTCCTTGGCACGTTTCTGTGCGGTCAATTTATGTATTCTTATTAAAAAACAAACGATTGGTTAATGTAACATATGGGTCCGGGCAATGAGGGCCAATTAGAGCGTCTGTTCAAGATTCATGGCGGGAGGGCACTCGATGCTGCGTAGATTTTAAAGGTCACGCGCTGCAGACTTTGGGCAAAACTCCAACTTCCTATTCCGCTGACAAGACTGTCGGTGGGTTCCAGCGAGAGACCCGAGTGCATAGGTGCAATTTCAAGCAATTTCCCTGGCAGAGAAAGTGTCCAGACTGAGTGTTTGATTAATTAGTATGGGCATAAGTGGGTGTTTTGTTGTTGTTGTTGTTGTTGTTGTTGTTGTTTTTGTTTGTGGTTTTTTTAAGACATGCTGGCAATTATATATACAAATCCAAGGCACGTGAATCCTAAATTAAGCTTATTCATTTTTGAACGTTCCTGTATGAATGTTTGGCTTAATTATATTCAGTACACTATTGTGGGTGTGCAGAGTTGTGTGTAGTGGAATCTGTCACAAGATGAAGTTGTTTTTTTTTTTTTTTTTTTTTTTTGCTGTATGGTGAGGAGTGTACTGTCTTTTGTTGCCACATAGAGGGGTCATTTTAGTCTTGTCGAACATCATGAAGAGCAACAAACGTGTCACAGCGAGTCATTGTGAGCCAGAGTCTGAAATTTCTGATTCAACGTCAATTTGAACTGTTTCGCTGCTTGTGCCGTTATCGAGGTCATTTATGAAAATGGAAGAAGCGCAGGGGTCCCCAACACCAATTCCGGAAGGTCTCCACCACCCAATGCGCTCTGCTCAGATGCGATCCCTCTTGTCATTATTATTCTTCGTATCGCGCCCTGAAGCTAATTTTAAATCCACTCTGCGATAACTCCTTCAAATCCTGCTCATTGCGGCTCGATAATGAGTTGATCACATCTAGCGCTTTGTGAAACGCTTTTGAAAATCCGGATACATGGCGCTGTAAGCCTGATGTGAGTCAAGCAATTCTGTGGTGTCCTCAGCGAAGTCCGGGGGATTTTCTTAAGTATGGTGACCCCCCTGGGGAAAAAAAGTTAACTTCCCATAATCATGCTTGTGGTATCTATTGCCTAACAGAGATACCGGTAGGCTGTCATTTGCAGGATTAGAGTGATTAGTGTTATTTTTAGTCATTGTTCATCTTTCCAGTTACTGCAAGTTTCTTTAAAACATCATAATGATTTATACATATTTGACTTATTCTGCTTCTTAATCCTTTCAGTACTTAACCAGCGCTTATTCAAATGCCATCTCCCTACTCCCTGTAATGTGAGTATATTTAGTATTTAGTATAGTATATTTAGGTAATAAGTATTGAATATCTGCTCTGTCTTTATTGTAATAAAGCAATAACATGTCCCTGTTTTTACTGCACTTTACCTCCTCTTACCGAAATTTACTCTTCTTGCCACAACGGTGTAACAAAGTGCTTAGAAGTAGTTCTTTCTTCTAGACCTGCCCTCTAGATTAGCATTTTACTATGTCCTAGTTAACTCTTTCAGAAGGGTTTATATTTCCACTAAAGACTTAGTTTACTGGCCAGTCCCTAGCTTTCCCCATTTAAGCTCCCTGCCCCCCTGCCCCCCCCCCCCCCACGCCCCCCCCCCACCCCACCCCACCCACGTCCTTAGTTTACGTACTCCTCTTCTATTCAAAACACATGTTCGTTCGGCGCATTCTTCCCTCTGGTTTAAATGTAACCCGTCTCATTTGTTCGAGCCCCACCTGTTCCACAGAGAGCTCCAGAGCCCCATAACCCTAAATCCCCGTCCCCCCTACACAGGCTGTGGAGCCCCCCATGTTAAATCCCCATCCCTCCTACACAGGCTGTGGAGCCCCCCATGTTAAATCCCCATCCTCCCTACACAGGCTGTGGAGCCCCCCCATGTTAAATCCCCATCCTCCCTACGCAGGCTGTGGAGCCCCCATGTTAAATCCCCCTCCCTCCCTACGCAGGCTGTGGAGCCCCCCATGTTAAATCCCCATCCCTCCTACACAGGCTGTGGAGCCCCCATGTTAAATCCCCATCCCTCCTACACAGGCTGTGGAGCAGGCTGTACACAGGCTGTGGAGCCCCCCATGTTAAATCCCCATCCCTCCCTACACAGGCTGTGGAGCCCCCCATGTTAAATCCCCATCCCTCCCTACGCAGGCTGTGGAGCCCCCATGTTAAATCCCCCTCCTCCCTACACAGGCTGTGGAGCCCCCCATGTTAAATCCCCCCCTCCCTACACAGGCTGTGGAGCCCCCCATGTTAAATCCCCCTCCCTACGCAGGCTGTGGAGCCCCCCATGTTAAATCCCTGTCCTCCCTACACAGGCTGTGGAGCCCCCCATGTTAAATCCCCGTCCTCCCTACGCAGGCTGTGGAGCCCCCCATGTTAAATCCCCATCCTCCCTACACAGGCTGTGGAGCCCCCCATGTTAAATCCCCATCCCTCCCTACACAGGCTGTGGAGCCCCCCATGTTAAATCCCCATCCTCCCTACGCAGGTTGTGGAGCCCCCCCCATGTTGAATCCCCATCCCTCCTACGCAGGCTGTGGAGCCCCCCATGTTAAATCCCTGTCCCTCCCTACGCAGGCTGTGGAGCCCCCCCATGTTAAATCCCCATCCCTCCCTACACAGGCTGTGGAGCCCCCCATGTTAAATCCCCATCCTCCCTACACAGGCTGTGGAGCCCCCATGTTAAATCCCCATCCCTCCCTACGCAGGCTGTGGAGCCCCCCATGTTAAATCCCCATCCCTCCTACACAGGCTGTGGAGCCCCCCATGTTGAATCCCCATCCCTCCTACACAGGCTGTGGAGCCCCCCATGTTGAATCCCCGTCCCTCCTATGCAGGCTGTGGAGCCCCCCATGTTGAATCCCCGTCTCAGATATCTCTTCCCCCGGCTGCCGCGCTGCGCTGAATTATAGAGAAGACCGGCCTGCAGGCGGTGCCCTCCATTTTATTTTCCACATCAACACATTGATCTTATAATCCGTTCAAGTCCCGGAGATGCTTCGTAGCGTTTGCTGTTAAAAGGCGTGCACACACACACACACACACACACACACACACATAAAACACGGACATGATCATGGTTGTACCGGGTGTTACTCTTTGTCTGGCCCCCCACCCACAAAAATAAAAAAAATAAAAATAAAAAAATGAAATCCGAAAAAATAAAATTCCTATTTGTTATCTCCCCCAAAGCTGAAACAATATCTGTGTCCTTTTGCTGGCTGGCTAGATATTTACCTGATGTGTTGGTGGGAAAAAAAGAGGGAAACAATTTTGTGCACGTTAAATGGTCTATTCTTTCTTTAAAGGCTACATTCCTTTAGGTAGGCTAAACTGAGGATAATTTATTTTTGGCAAAATAAAGAAAAAGCACGTAGGCACTGATAGCAGATTACTGCTACAGGAGCGCATCTGCAATTTAGTATATAATAGACTGGTAGTCTGTATAATAAGTTCGTGCAGGAGAATGAAAAATTGTGAGCTTCAAACACACTGAAATCTCTCATCACTTCAAAATTGGGACTTCAAATTATAATTGGCACGTTGTGTTTGTTTTTGGCCCAATTTAAATGATCAAATATAATGAGGTAGTATTACTCCATATCAAATGCATTTACATTTTTTGATGTGTTGGTTACATCTTGAATTATCATTTATTTTACTTTGCCGTTTCCATGGATTGAACCTCCAATGATGTCACAAAAATGACAAGTGAATTATTTGCAGCCATGTTCCTGGGAAGTATTTGATGGTCTCTTGTTCTGAGCGTTCATTTCATCACAGTAGTTCAGTTCCATCGTGCTTACCATGTCTGCTGAATGAAACATTTTTGATTAGGCACTTAAGCCACAAGCCATTAACCTGAGAACGAAGATAGTGTCACAGTTATTATTGTAGACTGACTGGACATAACCAAAGTACAGTGCAATTTCAGTTAACATTCAGAACCGGAAACTCCTGTTAATATAAAAGAGCGTACTGTAGTTAAGAGGATAGGAGGATGGAAGTATTTTTGTAAAGTAATGGTTAGTGTATTACATCTGTGTTAGCACCGTATCACTGATAAAAAATTATTTTGGCTGATTATTATTAAACACATCTTTCCTGTGTAATGAATCCCAAAGAATCCTATCTACCCATTCTGTTGATACCGTTGGTGAGATTAACGTTGCTGATTCCAGCAGATACATGAGGGTGAAAACTTGCTATTGCAAAATTGTGTAGGAGCACTAGTTTTCACCATCGAGATGTCGGCACGCCTAGGAATTGTTAACATGGTTTTTGTAATACGTTTGACTCTGTAGCCTGCGTCAGGCGAATCGGAGAAGGTTTGGGATGGTGGGAAGGGATTGGGTGGGGGGTGACTCGGCTGTTTGGAGCGGAGCAGGAGAGAGAGAGAGAGAGAGAGAGAGAGAGCAGCGTCGGTGGCTGTAACGCACGATCGATGATCAGGCCCCTGCCCCGCCCCGCCCTGCCCTGCCCTGCGCTGCCAGCTGAAACTCAAACAGCGGTCATAAAAATAAATAAAAAAAGGGCGGGGGGGGGGGGGGGGGAGCAGGCGTGAGCGAAGAGAACTCGCCCGGAAACTCTCAGCGGCTCTGGAGGGGCGCTGCCGCCGCGGGCTACCGCCGTGCGGGCGTGTGCTGCCTCACCTCCAGCCGTGGAATGACAGGAGTCAAGAGCTTCGGCTGTTTGGAGAAGTGCCTTAATGACACCCTACCCCCCCCCCCTACAAACCCCCCCCCAAATCCCCCCCCCCCCCCCCCCCCCCCCTTTCAACAACCACGCTCTTTCAGAGCTGTCAGGAAGAACTTAAAGACTCGCCCCACACACCACTCCCCAACTTGCCCAGGCACAAGAGCCCTTCACACTGACAGCCAGCAGAGGTGGGGAGCGTAGAGCTGGCTGGTCACAAAGAACTTTCCGGAGGAAGGAAAAAAAAAAATGCAAATATTTGCTTTTGTAATCATCGAGCCTTGTGCCATATAAATTGCATTCCTCTGTGTGTAGGAATTTAAGTGCTTAACTTGGGTTGAAACTAACTTGCATTCTGTACTGATTGTTTTTATTCTATGATTTATTTTTGGGATTAGCGTGGGACTAGCACTCTGGTGATCAGAAATCCAGGCCAAGCGCTCGCTCCCTCCTCCCCTTACACTCTGTTTTTTGTTTTTCTGTTTTTGTTTCCCTCACTCTGTCGCCCGTTTTCTCATCTGGTTGTGGCTTGTTAGTAGTCTTTGCTCCCTCTGCTTGGAGTCTGTGAGTCTGGTTCCCTTGTACTAGGGACATGTGCTCTCTCTTTCTCTCTCTCTTCTCCCCCCCCCCCCCCCCCCCCCCCTTTGCCTTACCCACTGGTTGCTAAGCGCAGGCTAATGGCATGGCAGGAGAAGGGGGCCAGATCTCACTCACTCCGCCGAATTACCTCTCCTTTTCCCCGCACCCTCTCCCGCTCCGTGACACCCTTCACCCCCCCCCCCCCCCCCCCCCCCCCCCCCCATCACTCGGCCCATTGAGAGGGGCTCCGTGGGCTCTTGGGAAGGGGGAGGAGCCGTTTCTGAGGGTCCACTTAGGCGGGACAAAAAGGTCTGAAGTCGCATTCACCGGCCCGCATTAGCGACAAAGCCGGCTCTCTGAATGGCCCAGTCAGCGGCGTTTAGAGCTTGGTGATTAATACTGCCCTGGGTGGAGAGGGAGGTGAGAGGAAACGGGGGGGGGGGGGGGGGGGGGGGGGGGGGTGGAGAGGGGGGTGGAGAGGCAGAGTGGCAGTGGGGGGAGGGAGGGAGGGAAAGAGAGAGGACGGAGAGATGGAGAAAGATGGACTTGGGTCGGATGAGTAAAGGATTGGAGGCGGGGGAACGTGCAGAGAGAGAGAGAGAGAGAATGAGGGAGGGAGAGAGAGAGGGAGGGAGGGAGAGAGAGAGGGAGAGGGAGAGATAGAGAGGGGGAGAGAGAGAGAGAGAGAGAGAGAGAGAGAGAGAGAGAGAGAGAGAGAGAGAGGGAGGGAGAGAGAGAGAGAGAGAGAGAGAGTAGGAATGGAGGCTCCAGGTTATGAACAGGCTCCGGCCCACATCCCTGTTTTCACAGAATCCTTTCCTCATGTCAGGATTTGGGTTTATGTTTCTGCCCACCCCCCACCCCCCACCCCCCCTTGCAAAAAAAAAACCCTCCCCCGCAACAGTCTGCCCTGCTGAACTCTTTTAAAAGGGAATAATCTGCGCGGGGGAATAACTCACTGCTAATGTGCGAGCAGGAGAACAATCCGAAGCTGTTTTGCGGTGGTGTTATGTGATGTGTAAGAGATGTGCTTTTGGCTGTGGAAGTAGCTCTGCGGGGGGGGGGGGGGGGGGGGGGGTGGGGTGGGGGGGGGGGGCACCTCCCGCTACGGCTTCCAGAGTGAGCCGAGGGTTCTGGGAAAAAAAAAAAAACAAAAACAAAAAAAGAAAACAAGTGTTGTGAAAAGAAGTGTTGTTTACTGGAGAGGCCCAGAAGCACAGCCGTGAACCTGCCTGTGGATGAGGACTGTGGTAGTACCACCGGTGAGAGGCTGAGCGGTGTTCTAGAAGCATCCGTGTTGCCGTTGGGTCTGCCGTTGATGCGGCGATGTTCTGTGGGTTTAGGTCAGATTCTGTGGACACTGTGCCGTAGGAGGTCACTGACGATCCCGTGGCTCGTATCGTATGTTGGCTGGAGTCCCAGCCTGGCTTTCTCTGTATCTGTAGACCTTTTATTGGCTCTTCTGTCCCTTTCACACCATAATCCCTATGTTGTTCCCCCCCCCCCCCTTTTAAAAATGTGCTCTCAGACCTTCCTGATTAAATAAAAACTTGATAAATAAAATAAAACAGCGCAACAGTCTGGATGCAGTCTGACAGCTGGATCCGATATGGAGCGGCGACGCGGTGCATTGTGGGTAAACTCCCGTTCCTTTTCGGACACTGCAAATTGTCAGGACTTATCTGCCAAAGAACCAGCTGCGGGAGTAGGTTCAAGGCTAAAAAAACAGCAGCCAAACGGATTGAGTAAATAAAAGCTAATCTCAGTTCTCAGTTCAAACACGAGAGGAAGATTTAGCAAGACTTTTTTCAGCTGCCGTGAGTCATCGGTGTCTGTGCCTCTGTCCTCTCTGGGACGGGTTCGGTGGTGAAGGGGGGGGGGGGGGGGGCGCCCTTGTGTTACCGTGGTGCAGAGTTGTGTGATTTTGGGAAGCACTGAGCTCATGCCATCCGGAGGCAGACACCAGACCCCCCCCCCCCCCAGATCCCGTAGTTCATGTCAGCGTGTCGTCAGGGCCACGACGAGAAATGGGCAGAGGAAGTCGACACCCGGCTTCCTGTCTGTCCCCGCTGACCGCGGACACTGACAGGCACCTGCTGTCCCCAGCGGCCACCGTGATTGGCTGGGGTTTCACTTTGGCTCCGCATGAGGAAACAGTACCCACCGTCCCTGCTATCCTGTGTGTGTGTGTGTGTGTGTGTGTGTGTGCTCGCGTGTGTGTGCGTGTGCACGTGTGTGTGTGCGTGTGTGCGGGCATGTGCGTGTGCATGCGTGTGTGTGTGTATGTGAAGGTGAGAGAGAGGGACAGTGAGAGAGAGTGAGAGAGAATGAGAGTGAGGGAGAGCAAGTGAGTGAGGGAGAGAGAACGAGGCAGGTCGAGGGAGGAGGGGAGAGAGGGCAAGGGAGGAGACCGATAGAGAGAGATGGAGGAGGAGGAGGAGTGGGAGAGGGAGGAGGAGAGAGCGCGAATGTGTGGAAAGAATGAGACAGTTTTACAGAAGGGCAGGAGTGAGGCACTGTGGATAATTGCTGTGGGTTTTATTATTGTGATTAAATGAACGTCTGAACTCTCAAATTAAGAATAATTTAAAGCCGGCCCAGGATTTTAAAAGCAGCGCACGTGAGTGAGTGCAGGCGAGCTGGGGGTCGCCGTGCCGCGGCGGCTGTAACGTCTCGCTCGCATGTGATCGCTCTGCTCGAGCGGGCATCGTCTAAACGCCGCTAGTGTAATCGCGGTTCGTTTACAGGAGGCGTTCGCTATGACGACGAGCCCGCGGAAGAGCTCCCGCTCGGTAACGGTAACGGCTGCGGACGTTGAGTCGCCGCGCTCGGGGAGGTCGCTGCTCGCGGGTGATCTGGTCACCTGGTGTTTTACGCGGCGGCTGCCCGCGGCTCAGAGCTCGGAGTGAGCTTCGTTTTTTTTGCCTGCGATTCAGAAAAGGGGTGGAGGAAGGGAAGAGGATGAAACAGAGAGAGAGGGCAAGAGAGAGAGAGAGAGAGAGAGAGTGTATGTGTGTGAGAGAGAGGGAGGGAAAGGGGAGGGAAAGAGAGGGAGGGAGGGAGGCAGAGAGAGAGCGGGAGGGAGAGGGAGGGAGAGGGAGGGAAAGAGAGACTGACAGACTGAAAGAGAGCAGAGGGCGAGGGAGAGGGAGGGGAAGGGAGGGAGGGAAGGAAAGCGAGAGAGAGAGAGAGGGAAGGAGGGAGGGAAGGAAAGCATGAAAGAGAGGGAGAGAGAGAGAGAGAGAGAGAGGAAGGGAGGGGGACAGCAGAGCTGTGTATGTGTTTAATGCAGTTAGCTCAGATCAGATTAGGGGCCGGGTGGGCGGGGCCTCTGACACGCGTTGCCGTGGTGTCGACACGGCGCTGTCGGCCCCTGCGGTCGTCCTCCGGAGCGCGGCCCGGATCGCGTTTCCTCCGGCGCCCGCGCGTGCGTGCGTGCCGACGGACGCAGAGCCTCGCCGGACCGCACCGCCGCCGCCGGCTCGCGAGCTTCACTTCGCTCAGCGGCGCTGGGGAGCGGACGGCAGGGCTCGCGCGCCGGCCTGGGAGCGGCCATTTTGAACCGCAAGTTATTTACATCAGACGAGCCGAACCGGGAATATTCAGAGCTGCAGTGCCAGAAATGTCCTACCATTTAAAAAAAAATAATAATAATAATACTCACAGGCATACGCACACATACACAAATATACACAGATGTATGTGCATGCATTTGCATACATAATATAATATATGCGAATATTTAAAATATATATAGACTCAGAGCTTATTTTCTCTTTCCCTGGGTAAAGGTTTTCAAACATTAAATCGAGTCTTTTGCCATACCGAGCTCTCACTGAGTCACCAGACTTCAATGTCTGAAAAATGTCAGCGTCAATGGAGTGTAAATAGTGTTGACCTCTTGCCAAAATTTTTTTTTGTGCATTTGCTGTCTCACGGCAACACCCGATGGACCTTTTGCTCTGTTTTTTTTTTTTTTTTTGGTGGCTGGAGAGGCGGTGTTTTTTTGTGTCCCGTGGAATTTCTCTGCAAAATGTCAGCGGCGATAGTCGCGGCCGAATCCATCGCGACGCGTAACGGAGAGGAAGTGACACGAGGCCGCGTTTCGCATTTTAGGCCGCGCTTCAGGAAACCTCAGCCGAGCGTGGCCCTGGCGTTCGCTCGCCAGGTAGCAGCTGCCAACCGATCGCTTTACCTCAGAGGGAGGGAGGGAGGGAGGAAGAGGAAGAGGAAGAGGGGGGACGCCATTCATAAGCTGAGTGATACTGGCACATGCAATACATACTTATGATTGATTTTTTTTTCTTCTTCTTCCTTCCTTTAATTCACAGACTTCAGAACTCTCTGCTGTCTCTAGTGTAGTATGACGTGGCAAATTGTTGGGTGCGGGGGCAAGGGGGGGGGGGGGGGGGGGGGGGGGGGGGGAGTGTTCTCTTGTGGTCTGGCATCAGTGGTTTCCTAAATAATACCGAAAAAGCAGAGGCTTGTATGAACTTGAGGCGAAGAGGGGGAGGGGTGGGGGGGTGGCTGAAATCTTTTCTTCCCTCCCCTTTGAAGCTGGAGTGCGAGGGCTTTGCCCGTGAGGGAGTTATTAAAACATGGGACAGGCGAGCCGCACACCTGCGGCTCTGCGTGGCGGGTGGGGTAGGGGGCGTGGTCGGGGCGGAGCTGGGTATTCATTTTGAATGACCAATGGCGACACAGCTCAGGTGAGAGGGGGCCACACCTGCGGGACCTCCGTGTTGGCTGACGCGTCGTAATGCGGCGCGATGTAGCGTCTCTAAAATGTCGCTCCTCGTGTGAACACGACGTGTTCAGTCCCTGCTTAGTCCTCTCCTGATGCCCGCACTGAGAAATCCAGCTGGTGCCGGGAGATCCAATCAGGAGAAAGCCAGTGGAACGCTTTCAGGTGCTGATGATGTCCTGGCCGCTCAGAACCTTTCGTGGAGATTAATCAAGCGCCGGTGGAAGCAGAACTTAGAGAAGTGAGATGAAAATAGAGGCGGTAGCTGCAGTTGCATCATGGGTAAAAGAAATTACCATGAATGAGCTGGAGGGCGGGGAGGAGGGAGATGGCAGAGAAAGATAAATATAAATATAAAGATAATAAAGGGAGCGACTGAGACAGAGATCGGACCGCGCTGATAACAGACCGGTCTCCAGCATTATCTCCCCCTGGTGGTGGAGGCCTTGACATGGTGTTTGGGGAAGCGACAGGTCACATTAGCTTTTGAGTGTGCCATTACCCTGCCTTCTGATTGGCTGTCTCTTGGCAACCCTTTGATGACAGGGTAGGAAGTCAAGGCTGATCACACAGTGCGCAGCGGACTGAAAGACCACGTAGACCAGTGCACACAGCGCGCATGGGGCTGATTGCAGAAAGACAGACAGAGGGGTAGGGGGGGCAGGACAGATTGTTGGCTTTGTTCAGCATTAAATTGGTTTGATGGGGCGACATAGCTCAGGAGGTAGGAGCGATTGTCTGGCAGTCGGAAGGTTGCCGGTTCGATCCCCCGCCCTGGCGTGTCGAAGTGTCCCTGAGCAAGACACCTAACCCCTAATTGCTCCCAACGAGCTGATTGGTACCTTGCATGGCAGCCTTTCACCGTTGGTGTGTGAGTGTGTGTGTGTGAATGGGTGAATGAGAGGCATCAATTGTAAAGCGCTTTGGATAAAAGCGCTATATAAATGCACTCCATTTACCATTTACCATTTACCATGATGCTCACATCATGAGGTCAGCAGGCAGTACGGTGGCCTAAGAGGACCAGTCAGTAGACACACTGGGCAGGTGGGGAGCTCTTCTCTGGCTGTGAAAATGCAAAACGCCCCGGTGCTCCGTCTCAGTACGGGGGGGGCGAGGGGCGAGGGGCGCGCTCGAACGCCCATCCGTCACGGCCGGCCGAGCCGCCATCGCGCCCGTCAAGTAATGCGCCGCGGAGTGGCTCTGCGCGGCGAATAAAACCCGCCAGGGCCGCCATCCCCCGTCACATACATCATCCCCACCTCGCCGCTGTCCCTCTCTCTCTCTCTCTCTCTCTCTGCCGTGTGTAATTAACACGCTGAACACTCCCCCAACACGCCTTAAGAAAATGCACAACAAGGTCTGAACAAGGCATTAAGCATTAACGAGAGTAGGTCTAACCGCATTTCGTGAAAGCGTTGGTTGGAACACGTTTCCCTCGCTCTCACTGTGGACGTATTCGCTAACGGAGGCGCACAGACTGGAAAGTAAATGAACAAACGAATCCAAGAATAAATATATGGCCGGTAATTCTGGTCGTAATGTTGACAGCCCCCTCTTCAGATTCCTGAATGGATGTCTGGTGCACTCTGTTTAGAGGCAGAGCTGTGGCCCAGCGTGATTGGACACTTGACTTTTTCCCTCGTCGCTGAAAATGCCCTGCGTCCGTATCCACCAGCTGACAGGTCAGACGGAGCCATTCTTACCCACACAGAGCTCTGTGGGCGGAGGTGCAGCTGCGCCTTTTTAAACGCTACCTGTTTGTCAGAAGAATTGCGCAGACAGCCTCTATATGCATGTATGTCATTGTGCATGCATTTTATATGCTGCAGGAAATAGGCTGCAGTCCTCTGACACATCTTGAGTTTGGAGTGAGGTATACACCGGACTCTCAAGAACCATCGAGTGTGGCATTGAAAGACCAGAGCAAATCACTGAGTGTGTGTATGTGCGTGCATGTGTGCGTGCATGCTTGCGTACTTGTGTGTGTGTGTGTGTGTGTGTTTGTGTGCGTATGTATGTGTGTGTGTTTGTGTGTGCACATACATGCATGTGTGTGTGCATGTGTGCATATGTGTGAGCCCTGTGGTAATATACTGTATATGAGCTGTGCTTGTGCTGGTTTCGGGGGTCAGCGTGGGGTCCCCTCAGGCCTGCACCCACAGACGTGCGTGACTCTATTCCCCCTGTTTATGTACCGGTCTCGGGGGCGAGTCGGGGGTTTTGTTCGCGGGAGAGCCGCGGTCTGGGGCCGGGGTTTGGGGGCGCAGAGAGGAGCGGTTAATCGGCAGCTCTGAACGTTTGAACCCTTCCGCCGCTCCGCCGCGATCGCGGTCCTGATTATTATTTTTATTTTCCTGGAATGCGGCTCACGGACGCGGGTGAGGGGCGCGGGGCGCGGGGCATGGGGCGAGGGGCAATGACGGAAATGGAGCCGTTCTAACGGAGGCGCACTCGGGGGGCTAATGGGGCCCCCCGTGTTTATAAAAATGACCCGGTCACCCCCCCTCCCCCAGTCGCCCCCCAGAATGAGTTCTGTTCCCGTGTAATCTCACTACCCCCCCCCCCCCACTCCACACTTTGAATGAGCGTCCCGCGAAATATAAAATTTAATAAATCTCACGGTAAGGCCGTTTCTTCCCCCTGCTCTGCGAAACGCCGTTG
Source organism: Anguilla japonica (assembly GCA_025169545.1). Taxonomy (NCBI): domain Eukaryota; kingdom Metazoa; phylum Chordata; class Actinopteri; order Anguilliformes; family Anguillidae; genus Anguilla; species Anguilla japonica. The sequence continues at coordinate 37,831,141 of CM045894.1, forward strand.
GAATCCAGCCGGGGGGTCGGAGGCGTTTGATTTAGCATGGCGCAGTAGCGGGCGATCGGGGTGAGGTGCCGGCGCTGACCCCCCCACATTTCGCAGTCAGGAGAGCGTCCCCCGCGCGGGTCGGGACGTCGCGGAAATGTCCCGCGCTGGAACTGCCCCCCCCCCCCCCCACGCGCTGCGGCTCCAATTATCCACTCATCTCTCAGCGGAGTGTGTCGGGGAGCCGCCCGAAAGATCCCCCCCCGCCCGCCACCCTCATTTCTGAAGCAATGAAAGGCTTATTTATTTTTCCCTATTCAATTTGCCCGGCTCCTCAGCAATGCAGGTTGAAAGTAAAGAGATTACAATGCTTGAGGGAGAATCAATCGCTGCTATTCATTTCATTTCATACCCCCCCCCCCCACCCCCCCCCCACTTTGGTCGGGGCTGTTTGGAGCTGCCGACACTTCAAAGTGGAGAATAGGCTAAACATCGGAGAGCGTACTTATACTTGCACATAGCCTGCTGTCGGAACACACGAGAACACGCACACACACACACACACACACACACACACACACTGCGTGTACATGTGCACTGTGTGCACACACTTATACCATGCGGTCACAGTGTGACTGCTATTCACGTATTGTGAATACAGGCAAAAAATGTAAACATACATACCACTTTTCTGGGTCTCTAGCTAATGCACACTCATACAGTACATACTGTACTTGCATAAATAAATACATATGTGCTTGGACCTTCTGCTTTCACAAACATTCACACAGATACACACTGGTTCAGTAACACATACATTCAAGCACACGCACACACGTACGTATGCTCCTAAACACACCTGCTACTCTGCATTCGAGAAGGAATGTGCAGACTGTGTTATGGGTGTATTGTGAGGAGGGCCTTGCACCAACCCTGTTTCCTCTGGTTTCTTCTCCCCTTGTGTGTGTGTGTGTGTGCGTGTGTGCGTGTGTGTGTGTGTGTGTCTGTGCGTGTGTGTGTGTGTGTGTGTGTGTGGGTGTGTCTGGGCAGTGCAACATGGTGTGCCGTGTAGAGAGAGACAAATGGCCAGGCCTTGTCGTCTCTGCGGGCAGTGGGGGGGGGGGGGGGGGGGAGGGGGGGATTGGGAGGGGGGGAGCTGGGACGGGGATTCATTCACGCTTCAATGAGCTGCTCATTGGAAATCATTTGATCTGCATCACACAGTTCAGTGTCCCTGGTGGAGCTGCAGCCAGGCAGGCCTGCTCTCAGCCAGACAGGGGACGCTTCCTCAAGGCGAGTACAAACACACACACACACACAGGCAAGGACGTGCACAAATACACTCACGTACAAATATACACACTCACACACACACACACAAAGGCAAGGACGTGCACAAATACACACGCACGCACACACACACTCACACAGGCAAGGACGTGCACAAGTACGCACGCACACACACTCACACAGGCAAGGACGTGCACAAATACACACGCACGCACACACACTCACACAGGCAAGGACGTGCACAAATACACACACGTACAAATATACACACTCACACACAGGCAAAGACGTGAACAAATACACACACACACACAGGCACAGACATGCACACAGACACGCACACACACACACACACAGGCACGGACATGCACACAGACACGCACACACACACACACAGACACGCACACGCGTACGGGCGTGCAGTGAGAGAGGAGAAGCAGCGCTGCCGTTGCCCTCTCAGAAGCGTTAGTCTGTTCATTCACTCAGCCGGGGCTCCTCGGCCTCTCGTCCTCCTGGCTGTTTGCACAGCTGGGCGCTCGTTCATGCGTTTCGGGTTAAGAACTGCGCTCAAGCGTAGGGCGGCTGTGGGATTCAAACATACGACCAACTGGTTTTCAGTTCCCCAGTCACCGCTGGTTTAAACACCACACACGGTCACAACACAGTTAGCATTAATCTAAATTAACTTGAATCTAAGATTTTTTTTCCCTTTCTTCTTAAGTGTATTTTTATTAAATGTCAGCTCTGACGGTCGGTATCCTGGAGGAGAGGTTGCTACACATCCCTTAGATGGAAACTGATAAGAACAGACAGGTAGGGAAGGATGGAAGAGAGACAGAGAAAGAAGATAGACTGCGCAAGGAGAGCGAGAGAGAGAGAGAGAGAGAGAGAGAGAGAGAGAGAGAGAGAGAGAGAGAGAGAGAGAGAAACTCCCGGAAATGCTGGGCATGTGTATCGGCCCCACTGCAGTAAAATCTGATCTCCCCTTTCCCACAGAGGCGTCTATTTATATACCAGACCTGCCCGAACAAAAAAGACAAACGCGCGCGGGACTGAGTGAGCGAACACCGTGTCTGAGAGACGCGATGCGTAGGGACTCATTACGCAGTGGGGCGTTACGCAGTGGACAGTGTGGGACGGGCCAGCAACCGCAGCGAGTGGCACAACTTGTGGTCGGTTTTGCGGGCGTCCGAAACGACCCTGATCGGCTCGCCTGCGCGCGGATCGAAGGTCACACCCTGTCCTCGGCGGGGAGGCAGTCTACGCTGTTAACAGCTGCGAGTCTGAGAAGCCCCTCTGTGCAGCACATTTACACTGCATCCCAGCCTGGGAGAGGGAGGGGTCTCTCTCTCTCTCCCCCTCCCTCTCTACCTCTCTCTTTCTCCCTCTTTACCTTTCTCTCTCCCCCTCCCTCTCTCTCCCTTCCTCTCTACCTCTCTCTCTCCCTCTTTACCTTTCTCTCTCCCCCTCCCTCTCTCTCCCTTCCTCTCTACCTCTCTCTCTCTCTCTCTCTGTCTCTACCTCTCTCTACCTCTCTTTCTCCCTCTTTACCTCTCTCTCTCCCTCCCTCTCTCTCTGTCTCTGTCTCTATCTCTCCCTACCTCTCTCTCTCTCTTTCCCTCCCTCTCTCCCTCTCTGTCCCTCTCACCCTCTCCCTCTCTCTCTCTCACACACACGCACAAATATATGAATGCGCATACGCACACAGTCACACGCACAAACGCGCACTCAGGCAAACAGTCGTGTGCACACAGGCGCTCGGCCGCGCAGGCCTCAAAACCAATCGGGTGGTCCGCTGGGCTATTCAATTTAATATGCTAATTGCACATAATTAATCCCTTGTTCTCGTCTGTCAACATAGATACTGGGCCCCTTGCATCCTGGTCGCGCCGACCTGGCTCCTGCCCACTGGGGGATTTCGTTTACAAGCGCGTCGTTGCCATGGTGGGCATGCCTGTCTCATTGACGCGCTCCTCCCCGGGCGCTAACGAACCCGCGCGCGATACGAACCGCACAGAAGCCATTTCCTGAAATATCTTCTGTGTATGTTGTAAAAAAAATATATTTTTTTAAAAGTCCAGTTTCTCCTTTCTTCCTGATTGGCCAGCCGCCGCACAGGTGATTGTAGTGCTAATGCGGCAGCGCGCGGAAGCGTGCTTCACATATGGCGTCCGCGCCGCAGCAGGCTGAATTTTTTATTCTTTTTTTTCGTCCTGTTTTTTTTGATATTGCCCCGTGGAGCTGCGGCGATTGGGGGGATTGCTCGCCCCTGGTCCCGAGGTTGCCCCTGGATACCTCTGATCCTCAGGCCCGCTCGCCTGTCTGCAGAGTAACGGATATCTCTTAGGGGAGCCTTTGCTTTATGCTCCGAAAAGAAGGCGGTGTGACTATTGATTCGGACGGCAGGGTTTGCAGGATTTCTCCGGGGAGGTAATAAAAATAATTACAAAAAGATCATCAAAGCGACCACCCGCTGCTCTGCACATGAATAAATATGTTATAAAGATAATAAAAATCCGCTACTTGTGTGGTCAGCAGTGGGGAAGACAGAGGAACAGGGGGATGTGGATTTTTTTTATGGCCAGCCAGGAAATAAGCAGTGCGTGCCGTTGCGTACGTGTGTGTTTATGGAGGTGTGTGTATTTTGGGTCAGCCAACGGGGCGATAGCACTGCAGAGAGGTCCAAAGCGCTCCTTTTATTTCAGGGGTATGTGGAAGACAGGAACGTGCATGTGTGCATGTGTGTGTGTGTGTGCGCGTGCAGGTTGTGTGTGTGTGTGTGTGTGCGTGCGTGTCTGCGTGCATGCGCCTGCTTGTGTTTGTGTGCCTATGTGTGTGCACGTGTGTGCATGCACGCGTGTGTGTGTGTGTGCGTGTCTGTGCTTGTGTGTGTGTGTGTGTGCGCGCGCGTGCGTGTCTGAGTGTGTGCATGTCTGTGCTTGTGTGTGTGTGTCTGTGCTTGTGTGTGTGTGTGCATGTGAGTGTGTGCATGTCTGTGCTTGTGTGTGTGTGTGTGTGCGTGCGTGTGTGCTCTTTTAAGACTCACGCCTGGCTTGTAAAGCGCATCTGCTGCATGCAGACTGAGGCCTGTGTAGTTTCCGAGGCTGGCTCTAAAGACCAGCCTCGGCAGCGCGGAGCTCTTCTGCAGGAGGAGACCGTGCGGGGAGAGAGGAGCGCGAACGGGCCGATGGGCGATGATGTAAGCGGCGGTGCGGCGGCGGTAGTGCAGGTGCGCGACAGGCTCTGCGCTGCCCTTTTCCCAGGTGGCATTGCGACGATGCGCCTGAAATTACCGCCCCGAATGAAAAGAACATCTGCAGAGAGCGCACTGGAGAAAGACTGCAGCCACTCATTTCCCTTCTGCCTCCTTCCTTTCTTTCTTTCTTGCTTTCTTTCTTTTTCCTCCCCCGTTACTTGCGTTTTTTAATTTTTTTTTTGGCTCGTGTCTGGGTGATGAACCGCCGTCGAGCAAGAAAGCCGTCCAGGTGCCTGTCTGAGTCGGGAGCGGGAGCGGGAGCGCTGGCGTTTGATTGGACGAGGCTCGGTGAAGGGCGCTAGCCGCTGCTAGGAGAGCACTTGATTGGCCGATCGCATTAAGAGGGCAACCGAAAGGCCGTTTGAGCGTACAGTCAGCCAGAGAGGGGCCAATAGGAAGTGGCAAATTGACTCTCCCTCTCTCGCTCGCTCTCTCTCTCGCTCCCGCCACTCGCTCGGCCTGATGGGACGCTGATGGAGGGAAGCATTAGCCTTTCACTTTGATCCTCTCCCGGGGTCCCGCAGTGTGTGTGTCTGTGTGTGTGTGTGTGTTTGTGTGTTGTGTTTGTGTGTGTATGTTTGTGTGTGTGTGAGTTTGTGTACGTGTGTGTGTATTTGTATGTGCGTGTTTATGTGTGTGTATGTGTGTGCGTTTGTAAATACGTATGTGTGTATGTTTGTAAGTGTGTGTGTTTGTGTGTGTGTGTTTGTGAGTATGTGTATTTGTAAGTACGTGTGCATTTGTGTGGGTTTGTGTGTGTGTGTGTGTGTGTGTGAATACGTGTGTGTTTGTGTGTGTGTGTGTGTGTGTGTGAATACGTGTGTGTTTGTGTGTGTGTGTGTGTGTGTGTGAATACGTGTGTGTTTGTGTGTGTGTGTGTGTGTGTGTGAATACGTGTGTGTTTGTGAGTATGTGTATGTGTGTGTGTGTGTGTGTGTGTGTGTGTGTGTTTGTGAGTGTGTGTGAGTGTGTGTGTGTGTGTGTTTGTGAGTGTGTGTGTGTGAGATGTGAGCCTGCAGTGACGCACCATGTTAGCCGCACCAGCGCATTTCTGCCTGGTCTAAAGGGGGGGGGGGGGACGAGGAGGAGGAGGCGAGTGCAGTTGTCTCGTCCTCCATTTTGGATCTCTCTGTGCGGAGCAGGTGTGGTCTGTGCTGTAATTGCTCGGTTCTCTCTTGCCATTGAATGTGCCTCCCGCCGCATTATAAGGCATTAAAGACTAATGCTGTGTTTGAACCAGGGTACCATAAAAGCAATCATCATTTGGAAAGGACCTGGATATGGGCTTCAAAACATTTACTGGCTTGAAGAGGAGGTGTGTGTGTGTGTGTGTGTGTGTGTGTGTGCGTGTGTGCATGCATGAGTGTTTTGGAGGTGGGGCTGGTTGGCAGACATGCAAATGCTGAATGTGTTAAACCTTTCTGCAAAAAATTAAAAAATAAAAAAAAAACAGCTGGGGTGTTTAATTTTTTAGTAGTGTACTGTGTGTGTCTTGTTATCCAAAGTCCTTCTCTGTGATGAAATATATAACGTATGAATTGCTGCCAATTGCTGTACATTTTTATTTTCCCGCTCGTGGGATGTGACTCCAGAGCTCTGTGAATAACGGTCCTGGATTCAGACTCTTCTGTGGCATCGCGAGGAACAGTGTGGCCAGGCACTTTCCCTTTCCACCTTTCGCCTGCAAGGGCCTGATATCCCTGGCAGGAAAAGGACCATTGTAGGGGCATCTGTTGTGTAAATTTCCACTGCAAAAAAAAAAAAAAAAAAAAGTAGAAAGACCAGATGGAGACTCAAGGTTTAAGTGATTAGAAGGCCGTAGATTGGAATACAAATTGGATTAAGAGAAATTAGACTGATATAAATCGAATCGAGTCGAAACCGTTCTGCCCAGATCACGTCTGTGCGCGATCCTATGGGTAGGGGGGAATGGGGGGGCGAGCAGTGGATTATGGGAGAAGCAGATGCTCCAATGAGATAGGAATTAATGTGCCTTTGACACTCCATCTGTGGGGGGTGGGGGGTAGAGGGGGTGTGGGTGTGTTGGGAGAGAAGAGCAAGCCTGTCCCTTTTATCTCTCTCTCCATTTATCAATGTCATAATGTTAATTAGTACTTCATTCATTAACTCGCCAACAGCAAGCGTGCAAACTTGCCCCATCTCCACCAGTGCTGCTGGAGAGACTGGCTTCAGGAAGCTGGCCATTTCACTTCCTGCCAAACGGAGGAAGGGATGGAGGGAGGGAGGGAGAGAGAGAGAGGAGAGAGAAATGTGGGAGAGAGAGAGAGATGGGAGACAGATGCAGAGAGAGAGAGAGGTGGGAGAGAGAGAATTAGAGAGATGGGAGTAAGAGAGAGAGAGCATGAGAGAGAGAGAGATGGAGAGAGGGAGAGATGGGGGAGAGAGAAATGCAGGGTTAGCAGGAGAAAGACAGAGGGAGGACGCTGTGATTCTGTGAGCTGAGCGTGAGGTTTGGCTCACTCTATCAATATATTGGCATTAGTATCTCTCAGATCTTGTACCCTGGGAGTAGATCTTGGTTCCCCTCCTGCCCTCCAGGGACGTGAAGCAGCCCCTCTCCCGCTGCCCCCACAGAGAACCAGACGCCACTCCTGATCACTAATCAATACGGGGGAAATGGCCTGAATTGGCTGAAATTAGCCAGATCAGAGGCCCGTGGACTGACTGCTGAGTGCAGGTCAACACAACACCAAGCCTGCCTGACCCTGGCTATGGGGAAAACATTCTCACACACACACATGCACGCACACATTCTCACACTCATACGCACACACTCACACACACACTCACACACACACAAACACACATGCACAGACACACACACGCACAGATTCTCAAACACACACATTCTCACACTCATACACACTCACACACACACTCATTCCCACACACATACAGAAGGGGCAAGTTTCTTGCCTGCAGGGCTGTTTCTCCTGTCCTTGAGGTGTGTGGGACAGGGCGTTCAGCGCACCCCTGCTGACTCCTCTGAGGTTCGGAGGGCGGGGCGTCCCATGCAGTCACACGATGGAACTCCACTGGGGGCGTGGCTGCAGTTTCTGATAGAGCAGCAGAACGAAAGAGGCGAAGCCCCCCCCCCCCCCCCCCCCTGGGCTCAGTGTGCACGCTCCTGACTGGGGTACAAAGGAATACACGGTACAGTGCACCTCTGTACCTCACACCTGCCACCCCCCCCCCCCCCCCCCACTGCTCACGGGACGGGTGAGGGGCTCTCTCAGGGTGAGGGGCTTAACCTCTGCATGCCCAACACAGTATAATGGCCTTGCCCTGAATTCAAATGCTTCATTGATAGAAATCATAAGAAGTCTGAATCATTGGTATGACGGCATAAATATCTGCAGTCTTTTGCGTGTCTGATTACGAGAGCCTTTACTGTACATAAAGTCTGTGTAATGACTGTTCTCCATGCAGGCTGTCGGGGTGTGAGTTGATATTGAGCACGTGGAGAGGCCTGGGAGTGCACAGGCACTGTTACCAGACAGAATGGAGGGTCACACACATGTACGCATGTGACTGTCACACACCCGATTGTTCTGATTTAGCCGGAACACGCTAACAGAGAAATAATAACTGTTGATGATCCCGACCTGCTCGAGAGGTCCGTGCGGCGTCTGTGGTGTGAGATCGACGAAAAGGGTGCTGGGACACCAAATGCGATTCACACCCGGCAACGGCCGGTCGCCCTGACGACCGTTGCTATTGCGCGCGCATCTTCGCCACCTGTGGCACCCGCTGAGGGAGGGTTGAAGCTGGCCGTGCAGTTGTGTTATGGGCAAGGGGTCAGGATTACGGCGTTTCATTATTGAAGAGTTGGGGCAGGAGGGCCTGATTTGGCTGGATCCGATCAAGAGGAGCTGCTGGCTCTCTCTGATCCGGAGGGCTGGGAGAGTACGGGGTGGGCATTGGATGGGGGTGTTCATCAAAATACCAGGGGGCCCTTTGTCTGTAGTTATTGGAGGCTGGAGAAGATTTTGTGGTGATTTGGTGATGCAAGCAATTCCTCTGTGACCGGCAATGTTACGGCAGCACTGCAGCCAAAAAAAACCATATTTGAATATGCCGTTCTCTCTTATACTGTAGGTCTTTCTCTCAAACGGCAGATAGATCCCCGTTCTCCTGAATTGACACGTCATGGAAGTGCAGACGTAGATCAACAATTCATGTGTTGTTAAGCACTATGGGAAATGTAGTTTACCAACAGCCACTTTTACTCTACAACCCGAAGAAAACACTACATATTCCATTATCATTTTACTGTTATCGATAGAGAGGGCACTGTTGGAGTGTGAACATGTTTTTTGTGTTCTTTCTTTTATCTGAGCAGTGCAGATTCCCAAATCTCTATATTATCTGTTTAGATTAATATAAATGGCTTTGTGAATGGGATGTTTCTGACACATTATGTAGTGATCAGTGGATTTGTATTAAATCTTCAAAGCACCGATCCATAAAAACAACCATGGTGTTTGGCTTATTACCAGAAACGTAACCCTCGGATAGGAGTGTGATTCACCAGCGATGGACTATACGCTTGGTCCAGAATCGATCATTCTGCAAAGTCAGCCCAGTTATTTTTCGATGAAGCTGCTGCCTAGAATTTTCAGCACCTTTCCTGAGGATCAAAGACAAATCGCACTGAGAGTAACGGAGTTTGGGTGAGCACGTCACCTCCAGCGTGCGGCTTTGTGGTTTGGCACAGAGGTGCTGGGGGAGCGATTAAAAAAAACTTAAGGGAATGTGGAATAACACAGGAGCGGCTTCTCTAAAGGTCGAAGCGGCTCTCGTCTTTGTGTTTTGTGTCGGTTGCGAACGCCGAGCCTCCCATTGTCTGTTTTGTGTTCCCGGGCCTCAGTGATGTAAATGCGAGACGGGCTTCGCCTCTCTTATCTCGCGGCCGAGGACGCGGCTGCAGAGACGCAACGCGCGTGCGGCGTACCTTCAGAGCGGGCCGCATTATCGCTGCGCCCAGACCTGCGCTGCCAGGGCGGCGTCACCCGCAGCATGAAAGAGAAAAAGTCCGCTGCTCAGAACCGCTGTGGATTTGCATATTTCTGTGCACGGAACAGGGGGGCTTGCAAAATTCGCAACGGAGGCAGAATTTGATGAAGTGAAACGGGCTTTAAAAAAGCCGGTTCCGGGGAACGAGGCCTCAGCGATACGCGGTGCCGTCTGTGGTGCGCTTTCCTAAAATATAATTTTGGCTTAAGTGGTTGTCGTTGTTTCTAGCCGTTTGTGTATAAGCTTTTCCCGTGAAAAAGATGCTAAATTTAAAGTTTGTTCGGGTTTCCGCTTTCTCTTCCCACTGTCACCTTTCCCCCGACTCCGATGGAGGCCTTTGTGACCAATTACCCACAATCCTCTGCTGACAGGTCGGGAAAAGGCCAGACGGCCGACTGCCTGTCTGTGTGGGTCCACAGGGCAGACCATAGCTGGTTCTCACCTGTGATGTGGTGATAGAGGTTGAGCTGACACGGCCAGGGAGAGACAACTGACAATAGTAGAGCAATAGTCACTAACTGTGGTACACACACACACACACACACAGACGCACACACACACACACACACGCACACACACACACACACACACACACACACAGTTTGAAAATAACAGCTATAAACCGATCTCAACTGTACGCTCGGTGCCAAGCACTGTCGGTTGCCATGGGAAATGTGTTGGAACGACACACGGGAGGAGGAGATGAGTTTCTGTCCTTTCTGGAGTCGGGTTCCTAATCTCTGGCCTCTCGCCCCCCCCCCTCGTTCTCCTCCTCAGGATCGCGTCTGCGCCAGGAGGACTCCCCTCCCCGGATCGTGGAGCACCCCTCCGACCTGATCGTGTCCAAGGGGGAGCCGGCCACCCTCAACTGCAAGGCGGAGGGGCGCCCCACCCCCACCGTGGAGTGGTACAAGGACGGGGAGCGGGTGGAGACGGACAAGGACGACTCCCGCTCCCATCGCATGCTCCTCCCCAGCGGCTCCCTCTTCTTCCTGCGCATCGTCCACGGGAGGCGGAGCAAGCCGGACGAGGGCAGCTACGTCTGCGTCGCCCGCAACTACCTGGGGGAGGCGGTCAGCCGCAACGCGTCGCTGGAAGTAGCATGTGAGTCCCGCCTTCGTTTTTACCCACGTGCCCCGGTTCTGCTCGTGAGCGACGCTCACGCAGTGTGGCCTGCCTCCGCTTGGGGTGGAGGCGCCATACGATCCGTTTTCTGCTTCTGAGTCGTTGAACGAGTGGTGCGTGGGAGTTTCACCAGAGCTCCTGGAGTAGTCTAAAGACTTGGTTGGGCGGCAGTGTGGTGTACAGTGGCTAAGGAGTCGATCATTGCGTTGCTTCACTATATCAAGCTGTATAACTGGATGCGATGTAAAATGCTGTAAATCAAAAGTTGTGTAAGTCGCTCTGGATAAGAGCGTCTGCTAAATGTCTGTAATGTGATGTAACTTGGACTGAAGGTGGAAGGCCCGTGTTTATGACTGTATTAACAGAGGGAGGCAGAACACACGCAGTTTGAGGAGGGATGGTTTTTCTCGTATTTTTCGGGTGTGGGCCGGTGGCTGGTACGTGGGTTATTTGCGTCAGGCGCAGGCTGCGGTCAGGGAGTTTAAAACGAGGGAGGAAATGGGGGGGGGGGGGGGGGTGAAAACGATGCGCAAAGATGAAAGAGGTGGGGGGGGGGGACACCCGACACGGGCCTGCGGGGGGTCTGCCCGGCAACATTGACCTGCTGCGCCTGACCTGGGGGGGGGGGGGGGGGGGGGGGGGGGTCGCCTTACCTTTGAAAGGGAGCGGTCTGGGTCGCCATGCCGACCCTTCTCCGGTTTCCCCGCTGCCGTTCCCATAAAGAGACCGAAGGGAAGTCGCTGGGGGCCACACAAGGGCCACTCACCACTCAGGGGCCACACAGACAGACACTCTGATCCCTCAGAGCGTGTCAGAGTACAGGTGGGCGGTCGAGATGTTTCGTCACTACCTCAGACGTGGCAAACGCCAAGCCTAAAACAAGCAGGAGAGATCAGGACGTGTTCGATAGGCCTCTGCTTTGGTGGATCGCGCTGCTTTTTGTCCTTCACTTCGCTGTCAAAAAAAACAACAACTTATTCTCCTTCTTCACCCTGCAGTTATCATTACAGTTTACAATTTAGCGCCTTGGCTGATGCTTCTAACTGAACTTTCGGAAGAGGTGCTTTTCACACGGTAACGGACACCTCAAGGCCCACTCTCTGAGCCCCAGGAGCCGCGAGATACAGGGAGAGAGGGTTCGTTAGATTTTCTGTTTGTTTGTTTGTTTTTTAGGTAATTAATTCATTTTAGGTGCGTTAGGCATGTTGTACTGCGAATACAGTTATTTAAAATTGTTAGTTCAGGTTACTTCAGGCAGTGTGTTCGGTGTAAATAAAGGTCTAAATATGTTACGTAAGCTGCAATTACAGAGTGTGTGCGAACTTTTAATTTACCTGTGGGATGCGCGGAGGGGATTGCCAAGGGTGCTAATTAAGTTGGCAGCTCACTTTTTGGCAAATGGCTAGCCTTGCCTATCTCCCGTTTATTTTTACTCCATATACACACACACACACCTTCCTGCCAGATAGCTTCTGCTTTTCCGTCTCTTTTCTTTTTTCTTTCTCTCCCCCCAGTTTAGGAATTTTTCTCTCTTCTCTCTGTGCGCTGGGTTGCCAGGTTTGAGGTCGTTAAAGACAGAGCGCGCTGTCGGGCTGGGGCTGCGGGGAGGGGTCCGCTTTAAAGAGCTCGGCCTTCGCAGGACCCGTCTCCACAGCCGATCGATACTCGACGCTTCCTCATGAAAATGTGAGCAGGAAAAAAGCAGAAAGAAAGCACACAAATATATTTTTTTAAAAAGAATAAACATAAAAAATTCATAATGAACTGGCGTTTACTTCTGTGTGTTCAGACCTAGAGAGTACACAACAGTCTCTTTTTTTTTTGTTCCAGGGGGGTTGGGGGGGGGGGGGGGGGCGTTGGGTAGGCGGGGGCGAAGCTGGTGTAGAGGTTGGCCGCTTTTCAACTTTAATGAAGGAAGGGGGGGTTTAGGGTTTCGTTATGGTGAGAGAGCCGTGTTTTTTTTGTAGCGATTATGTGTATCGGGGCTGGTGATGAGGGAGGAGGGAGGGGCAGGAGGAGATGGTGGTTTTGGGGGGGGGGTGGGGTGAGGGGTGGAGGAAGGGGGGGGGGGGGGGGGGTACGGGTGTTGCCTTGCCCAACTGCCTCTGATCTGGCCTCAGCCCCCTCCCCTGGGCCCCAGCGAAGCCCCCAGGTGCTAACTGTGTGACAGCAGCTTGATCTATCGATCGCTGTAAGAGGGGTCTTCGAGCCCGAATGAAAATTCATGAAAAATTGATGAAGTCTCCAGATTATTCTTTTCTTTTTTTTTTTTTTTTTTTTTTTCTCTCTCCACTCTTCTGCTCTTCCTTCCTCCCTTCCCTGCCGGGGGGGGTTTAAATGAGGTGTTGAATGCTTTAGTGCCTGCGAGGTGAGGTTCAGAGGTCAAAGGTCGGCGCAAAGGGGGAATAAAGTGGAGCGATATACGGGGGGGGGGGTAAAAAGTAAGAGTATTAATACGATGGATAAATATGGCGTGTGTTCCGGTGAGTTCTGTGGGGGGGGGGGGGGGGGGGGGGGGGGTGAGAGGAATCGGCCGTTGGGGCTGCTCAGAGAAGGAGCTCGATATGATCACAATACAGACGAATATCCTCATGATCGTTATTGCCTGCGAGTTTGCCTCTGCACTAGCGACGGTGCTGGTGAGGGTAATGGCTGTTAGCTGCAGCGGCATTATGGGAATTGATGGTAATGGCGGTGGCGGTATCGACGGCGGTTGTTCTTAATGTGTCTATTTTTACCCCGCCCTTCCCCCTTCCTTTCGTGGACGCCACACCTCATCCCCCCCCCCCCCCCCCCCCCCCGTGCGTACGAGTGAGTGGGACGTCCCGTTGAGATAATTGAATTGCAGCTCGGGGGGAAGCAGATTGAAATGGGGTTCCTGCGTGGACGAGGCGGGTCGGCGGTCTCCGGACCCCAAGCTGGGCTGGACTCCACCCCGGAAAATGGAGGGGTGTGGAGAGCCGGGGGGGGGGGGGGGGGGAGTTTGGGTTGGGTGGAGGGGTGGGGGTGTGGTATGAGGGGTTGCATTATTTATAGAGGACAGATTGCGCGGACGCAGACGTACTCTGGGCCGGGTTTGGGTCCCGTGGAGCTACTCCGGTGCGCATAAATAAATGAGTACGTGAGTGCGGGAGACGGATAAGTGAGTTCATCTCCACAGCACTCCCTCGTCACCGACCGCATGTCCTCATATGACGCTTAGGAGAGAGGGAGAGAGAGAGAGAGAGGGGGGGAAAGAGAGAGAAGGGAGAGATGGGAGAGAGAGAGAGGAGAGAGATGGAAAGAGAAAGAGGGAGGGAGAGGGAGATGGAGAGAGAGAGAGGGGAGAGATGGAGAGAGAGAGGGGGGAGGAAGAGGGAGATGGGAGAGGGAGAGAGATGGAGAGAAAAAGAGAGAAAGAGGAGGAGAAAAGCTCTACAATGGCATTGTGGGACATTGCCACAGGAAATGAGGGAGATTTCGTTTCACGAGCTTCTTGTGGCATTTTCTTCTTCCACGGCTTTGATTTATTGGAGACGGCTTGAGAAGAGGGAAGCTGCTCCCCGTCGCAGGGGTGGGGGAGTGGGGGGGTGGGACAGTCGCTCTTAGTATTTCTGTTTTTCCTCACGTGCTTTAACGAGCAGATTCTAGGTATTCTGGGACACGCACTGCGGCGCATGCCCTAGCCCGAACACGCAAACCGCGGTCTCCTCTCTGAACGCGACCCGTTCGTTCCGTAGCGTCGCCCTGCTCCAGGGAAGTGACCTCGGGACAGAATGTTCATACGTTCGCACGCGCTCAGCCTGAAATATGCTAAATAATACAAGCGCAAGAAGCGATGTCCTCATAATTGGGCGTGTTGTGACTTGGCATGCGTGTGTGTGTGTGTCTGTGTGTGGGAGGGGGGTGGTATAATGGAAAAAAAAGGGGGCTAAGTTCAAGGAGGAGGCTGCTGCCTTATTGGTGGTGTAACCTTTAAAAAATGCAAATGGCGCAGGACTGAAACAGATGTCTCGGGTTTTCCGCGTTAAATGCCGCTCGGAATGGGATTGGATGACTTTTAAAAGGTCCTTTGATATCGTCTAATGTACCACTTCTGCAATTAAGCAAATCGTTAGGTAGCATTTGGTGCTCGTACAACAAGGTAATTAGCAGAAAAATGAACCTTGAATGGTGGGCTTGGGGGGGGGGGGGGCTCAAGCTGTTCCGGGGGTGTCCAGCTGATGGGGGGGGGCACGTTGTCCTGGCCAGGTGGGGGGGTCGAACGGCCCTCTCCCCATGTTCACCGTCCCATCAGGGATGAGGGAGCGTCAGCCGGGCCAGCGCTCGGGTCAGTTGCTGGCGGCCATGTTGCTCTGCGTGGGCTTTTCTGATTGGCTGCCTGCGTGCGGTACGGAGACCTTTTACGCCCGATTTAAAAGCAGGGAGGCCAGGCAAAAAGAAAAAAAAAAATAAAATATAAATAAAATAAAAGCTTTAAAATTAAAGGTTGCTGGGGCTTTCTAAAACTGACACAGAGGGCAAATAATTTGCAGATGTCTGTGTGTGTGTGTGTGTGTGTGTGTGTGTGCGTGAGTGTGTGTGTGTCTGCGTGCATGTTCTGTTTAATGTGGTCGGTGTGACTGTGGTTGCTCGGAGGTCGGAGTCCATGACGTTGCCAGAATATTCTGGGATGCGGTGTGTTTTTGGGAGACGATGCACAGTTTCCAGTTGAAAGTGATTAAGCCCCACTCTGACGGCCTGAGGGCTGTGGGGGTGGGGGGGTGGGGGGGGGGGGGGGAGAGGTAGGGGTGGAGGGGCGGGGCAGGGGAGGAGGGGCGGGGGTGGTAAGCTGGTCTGGCGTTAAGGGAATATCTCCCTGGACTGAACGCTTCGGCGTTATATCTGAGCACAGTTCAGCTCACCTCTACTCCGAGGTTCCCTTATCGGCTGTCCCGAACGTGCAGTGCCCCCCCCCCCCGTGGGGCGACCGGCCGCTTATCTCAGCCAATCACAGGGCCCCGGCCGGCCCCGGAAGCCAGCGGGCCCACATTAAGGTTTATTTATTCCGTGCGTAGGTATCTGTCCCAACAATGGGGTGAGCTAGTACCCCATCCAGCACCGCCATCCATCATCCCGCCCAACAATGCACTGAGGATCGCGGCCCCCGTGGGAGATGTGGGGGGGGGGGGGTATGGGGGGGGCGGTGTGCAGAGGGGGGGATCTGCACCCAGCAGATAAATTCCTGGTCCGGGCCAGAATTATGCTACAGCACCGAATTCCGTGCTGCTGTCCAATGAGGGTCACCGTGCCCAGCTCAGTCCCGCCTCCTGGGGGTTCGAGACGTCGTCTCTGGCCCTCAGTGCGGGCCCCCCCCCCGTCTGACCCCCCGTCCCTGTCCTGTAAAATACACCCCCGCCACCCGACCACCTGACCTCGGGACGTTTGTAAGCCGTGCCGGGACAGGGTGCACCTGGCGCGGGGGCGAAGGAGGGGGCGGGAGGTCCAGAGCGTGGGTGCGAGAGAGGGGGAGGGAGAGGGGTAAGAGAGTGCCGCGTAATGATATCCAGACACTGCCTGACCCCCCCCCCCCCCCCCCCCTCCTCATCCCCACATCCATCTCCCTCTCTGGGGTGACCCAGAAGGCGAAGAGGTGGGGTGTAAAAAACAGGATTTAAGCAAGTGTGTGCACAAGCGAGCGGGGCCCGGGCGGCAGGCGGGCGGCCCGACGGCGGCAGATCGGGCCGTCAGTGCAGAGCCAGCTGGGAGTGCTGAGCCGGCCGCTCCCCGCCGCCGTTAACGTCGCCGAGATGAAGCACCCGCCGGCCCGCCTTTCGTTACCTTTCCTTTTTTATTTTTTTTTCACCCCCGCGTTCCCCGCCTGGTCGGCCATTATTGATGGCTTCCTCTGCCCCCACCCCCCCGCCCCCCGCCCCCGTTGCTGTGACAACGCAAGCTCCTTCAAGCTCCGTGCGTATGCGTGGCGACGGGCAAACCCGGGCGGGTCTGTGCCCTCTGCTCCGGACCCTCGGCTCGCACCCGCGGCCCGGACCGGGCGGCGCGGGTCGGGTGCCGCTGGGCCCTTCGGCGTGAAAACCCACAAAAAGCCGCCGTGTCTCTCCGTGCGCCTTTGCGTCCGCGCGCCCTGCTCCTCTGCGCCCGGCGCGTCCGGCCATGCGATACGCAGAGACGCTGTAAATAATTGAAGCTCGTCTTCAGGGCCTTTATTGATCCGCTTAAAAATGCGCAGGGAGTCTGAAAGGCTGCCGCTTTCCTGGGGGCCTGCGTGCGGCACTTTACGCGTGTGTGTGTGTGTGTGTGTGTGTGTGTGTGTGTGTGTGCGTGTGTGTGTGTGTGTGCGTGTGTTGTGTGTGTGTGCGTGTGTGTGCGTGCGTGCGTGTGTGTGTGTGTGTGTGTGTGTGTGCGTGTGTGTATGTGTGTCTGTGTGTGTGTGTGTGTGTGTGTGTGCGTGTGTGTATGTGTGTCTGTGTGTGTTTGTGTGTGTGTGTGTGTGCATGCGTGTGTGTGTGTGTGAGAGAGAGAGAGAGAGAGAGGTGGAGAGAAAGGGATGGAGAGGGAGAGCGACTGCATAGCTTAACAAAGCCACGTTTGAATTTTAAATTCTGTAAGCCACTGAGATCGTGTCCTAACATTTGGCACGAGGTGTGTGCACAGTACAGTATGTGCGAGCACTAGGTGGGCCAGGTGGTGTTTGGACTAGATGTGGGACTTGGGGAACTGTGTCAGCTGAGCTGCATTGAAAAAAATATAAACTGATAAAGCACAAATGAAAATGTTTTTTTTCTGAGCTGGGATGCCTGGTGGTATGGCCCAGGCTTTGTGGAGAGCTGAGCTGCCTGTACGACACAATGAATATCTTTCACTTCATTCTCCCGGGCCGCGCACTGTACAAGTGAGTAATAATAATTTTAATAGAAATATCCCACCCCAAATCATTTCCCATCAGAGTCCAGGCCGACAGCGTGTCCAGCTGGGATTGAATCCACTGACCCCTGAAGAACCTCCGCCCCCCCCCCCATTCCGCTCGGATCTCTGTCACCAGTAATTCCTTAACCCACTCCTCTACCCCCCCCCCCCTTCCCCCCCCCCCCCCCCCCCCCCCCCCCCCCCCCCCCCCCCCCCCACCCCCAAACCTCGATAAACCTGTCCTGCCCATGCCTGAGACCCCCTTCTGACCTCTCACCGCCCGAAAGCCCTTCTCCAGCCCCCCCGGGATCCAGCCCGGGCCTGCAATCCATCATGGGGGGGCTGGGGTGGGGGTTGGGGGGGGGGGGTGGGTAACCGATGGAGCCTGTTCTGGGTGGGAGGGGGTCTGAAATTGATTCCTGCTGCTGTTGAGTGGTGTGTTTTTTTTTTTCAACGCAGTGGCCTCGGTTCAGACACCTGCAACCTCTCCCCCATACCTCCACCCATACCTCCACCCATGCACGCATGCCCACATACGAAACACACACACGCACGCACGCACGCATAGCAAGCACACAAACACACGCACATACATACACACGCACACACAGACACACACATAGACACACACACACACCTGTAAATACAAACACACTAACCCCCCTGAACACATGCACACAAACACACATCTGATCCAATCCAAATTCGCTGTAAACAGAGATCACAGTGGTGCCTAGAGGTCCAAGTTTAGACTGGTGTGACTGTTCCTCTTCTGCTTTTTAGTTTGTCGGGTCATACTGGCCTTGAGGGATGGTCCTGACGTGGTGTGCCCCACCCAAACGCACGCCCCGCTGGCACGCGTCTCGCACTGGCATCCCAAACCCCCCCCAGCCCCCCCCCCCAGCCCCCCCCCCCCACATACGGCCGTGGCGTGGAGGTCCGAGGTTAGACCTCCGCGATTATCGCTTCTCCTCTTCGCTCATTGGGTCAGGACCCCGCTGGTGGGTGGGTCTTGTCGATAATGCATCCATTACACACCACCCCACCCCCGCCCCCCCCCCCCGCCCCCCCCCCCCCCCACCGCAAGTCCAGTAATGGTAGTGTGTAAGCCGCTACGCTCTCTGCTGGTTCTCTGACCCCCTGTGTCGGCTGCAGCGCACTCTGTGGCGACTGCAGGAGCATTAGTGAGGAGCGCGCTCTGTCCTCAGGGCAAATCGCCGATCTTTGAAGTGGCCCTCTGGGGGCGTGGCCTGACGCCGCTGTCGTGACACTGTGACCTACGGGGCGGCCTGCTCTCCCTCCGTCCAGGAGAGTCCGTTTTATTCCTTTATTCTCCCTCCTTTCTTTAAACTCCTTTTTTTAACTCTTCAAATGCATCCCCTGGTATAGATCCCGCAGGCCCCTCCCTCCTCCCGGTTAGACTTATAGTTTGTCAGAATTTGTTATGACTTGTAGTGATCTCTCAATGGCGCGGGGGGTATTGTGTTTGTCTTGGGTTACATTTGTTGTAAGAGACACCGATTGGGCATCAGGGGTCCTCAACAGCTGCGGGGGTAAAGATGTAACATGAGCGGACTCGTCTTTGCTTTCCTCCTCCTCTCTCTCTGTGTCTCTCCTTCTCTCTCTCACACACTCACTCTCTCTCCCTCTGTCGTTCCCTCCCCTCTCCTCTGTCGTGACTGTTTTGACAGAGATCCAGCTGACGACCAGCTGACGTCATGACCGCACTCCAGCAGTGTGGGAAGGTTTAGAAGGTTAGGCACAGGGAGTCTGAGGCAGCTGCTGGGCGGGACTTCAAATGTACCGTTGTAGCCGAAATTAGTATTGGGGAAATAATACTGCGATAGACAGCATTCTAGGAAAATGAGGGGAAAAAATGATAAAAGTATTTGCCTTGAACTCTTTTTCCAAAACATGAAACCTATAATGTCTACCTAAAGCTATAACCTACTCAGAGGCACACACACACACACACACACACACACACACATACACATGCACGCACACCTGCACACCTGAAATTGCTTTATTGCAGAAGTATTTGCAGAAACCCAGTGTGGCGATTGGTGGTTGCGTTACCGTGGGAGACCCCGTGAGATGAGGCAGCACTGGGGTAGAGCTGAAGGGGTTGAAAGGCCCTATGCCGTGGCCCCCCCCCCCCCCCCCACCCCACCCCGCCCCCCCCCCTCGTCTCAGGGGGTGCTGCACTCCCAGCAGGGCTGACTCAGGTGACAGGGCGCAGTTCTCCTGCTCTGACGTTGAGCTTAATCCAAGTGTCCGTCCTGTGCATCTCCTCACAGTGACCCCAACGTTCCAGAGGCAGGCGCTGCTCACAGTCACACCCAATGAGACGGGGGCGCGGTGATGACATCACATTCAGAAGGGCGGTTCCTGCTGGAGCTCAGTGAGGAAGTGGCAGCCGTGGTGGCAGCCGTGGTGGCAGCGGTGGTGGCCAGCTGGTTGTGGAGCGGGCAGCTTGTCAGGCCTCGCCAGTTAGTGAGCAATTAGGCGAGAACAGACACTGGGCAGGGAGGACTTGGTTCTATGCAAAACACACACACACATGCACACACACGCACACACACACACACACACAGACACGCACACACACGCACGCATACACACACACACAAAGCTCAGTGTGGCTAAAGGGTAGCCGCTCAGAAAAAAAGAAAGAAAAAAGGCAAAAAAAAAAAAAAAAGGCGCGCTCTATTGAAATGCAAAGCAGAGTCTTATCTGCTTTGTGTTCGTCGCTGGTCTCCGCGCTTTACACTGTCCGGGGCAAATCTATTACCCTGGAGTGCTGTCGCACAGGCGGAGAAATAAAGAAATAAATACAACTAATGCATCCTATTATATTCACATTGGGGGGATTTTTCTACCTGTTTATTGCAGAGCACCATGCTGTGTGTTTAAACTGCGTTATCTCTTTTATAGTTCCGTTCCTTCACTTTGAGGTGCCAACGCTGCATTTTAACAGCAGGGGAAAGATCTCTCACGTCTGTTCTTGCCTCCAGTCTCCTTCATCCTCTCCTTTCTTCTCTTCATCCTTCTCCTCGTCTCTTATCTCCATTTACCGTTCCTCTCCCTCTCCTTCTCTCCTTTCCTCTATCTCCTCTCCTTCTCCCTCTCCTTTCCTCTCCCTTTCTTATCCCCTCCTCCCTCTCCTCTCTCTCTCCTCCTTTCCCTCTCCCTCTCTTCTCCCCTCCTCCCTCTCCTCTCCTTTCCTCTCTCTCTTCTCCTTTCCTCTCCCTGTCTTTCTCCACTCCTCTCCTCTCTCTCTCTCCTCCTTTCCCTCTCCCTCTCTTCTCCCCTCCTCCCTCTCCCTTCTTTCCCTCTCCTCTCGGTGCATGTCCGCACTGTGGCATAGACGCAGAGGGCCCCAGCAGCACTGTGGAGCCCCTGCCTGTTTTACACCAGATGAAAACCGCAGCAGATCGCGGGCGGTTCACCTCACCGGTACCGAGCCCGGTCCGCACAACCCCCGCTTTGACAAGTGAGGAGAACGCAAAAATAAACTCCAGGTCCCCGTGAGCATAATTTGATGGAAAGAACCGCTTAATTGCACGGGCAGTGGTATTACCTTAAACCTGAATTTCGAGCACTAGATTAAAAACAAACAAAAAAAAAAAAGTAATTCTTTAGAGATCCCTGTGGAGTTTGCTTCAGAAAGCCGAGTAAATGAGGGTCCGGGCGGCATGCGAAAAGCACTTTCACTGCTGGGGCCCACAGAAGGAGGCCCAACAACCTGAGAGGAAATCATCAGACGAGTGGAAAGTGCCGTTCACCATTCACCATTCACCCAATGGAGACTTGGACACTTTTTTAAAATTGCAAACATAATATTCTTTTTTTTTTTCTCAGTAAAACACACAAAACAAACGTGCAATTATGCCGTTTGACCGGTGGCTTCGAGTTTAAAAAGCAGCGCAGGTTTTAAATACAACCGCACTGCACTTTGTCATTATCTTTTGAATTATTAAATTGAGCAAGAAAAAAAAAAAGAATTTTTTCATGCCTTAATACAAGTGAACAAGGAAAAGTATGTTCTTTCTGCAATTACAGTAATTAGGGGACAAAGTGAAATATCTGCAGAATATGATTATCATTTGCCTTTTCCGTCAAGTGGATTTGACAACAGTATCAAATGTCATGCGGGTTCAGTGTGTTGTTTTTAGACAAGGCGCGCTGTGTCACATTGACCTATCCACTGTGTCACCGCCTGCATGTGCTGTAGCTGCGTAATGGCCATTTAGAGAGCGAAGGACCGTCTTATAATACCCACATGTGGGAGTATGAACAGAGCAGGGGAGGAGAAGAATGAAGGGATGGGGGGAGTTGGTGGATTCACACGCAGGGCCCAGGGAGAGTGAGCCGGAGAAAGGTCTGGGATAGGGGGGATGGAAGGGAAGGAGGAGAGGAAGAGGTGGCTGGGTGCGGGAGATGGATGGAACGGGGCAGGGGTCTCTGTGAAACAGGGGGAACGGGGCGGGGGGGTTTCGGCACTAGGGGAGAGATAGCCCCCAGCATGTAGGAGACTGACCTTGAGCTGGTGGGGCGAGCAGTAGTAGGGGAGAGGGGAAAGGGTGGGTGGGGGAGGGGTGCTTTAAGGCAGCAGTACTGAGTAAAGCAGCCTTATTGTGCTCCTGCATATGTCTGTATTAACCTGACTGACTGAACCGAAGTGTGGCAGTTTCACACCGTGGTCATGTGACGCTGTGTAATGTGTGAATGCCATATGGGACATCATGCACCTGGTCCTGAGGGAGGAGCCCCAAATATAAGGCAGGGTCTGAGTCCGTTAGAGTAGGCATCGATAGGTAACGGCAGGCTGACCTCTGCCCGCCCACGCCCATGACCCCTGCATGACCCCTGATTGACATCCACGCCCCCCCCATCCCCGTCGCCAGAGAGACTAAACGGCAACCCCCCCCATCCGGTGGCGGTTTCGGGAAATACGGTTCTAACAAAGTTAGGCTCTGCCTAATTGAAAGATGTATGAAGGTCGACACGTGGAGATGGCGGGGTTAGGCCTGGGTTAGGCGGAGGGGGAGCCGGTGGGGGGGTGGGGGGGGGTGCGCAGATAACCGAATTACGGATGGCCGGGACCAATGAGGCTCGTCGTGGTCTTCAGCAATGTGGCGGGGGGGGGGGGGGGGGGGGGGGGGGGGGGGGACCGCCCCCCCTCCCCCGCCCCTCCCATCACCGGGACCTCAGAGTCTCTGTCACCGTTAGGAAACACGATTACGGATAGTTAGGGAGGTTAAACAGCAGTCCTGGGTCAGGGCTAATGGAATGCTCACATCCGCGAGCCGCAGCACTGCAGACCACTCTCTATTGGCTTAGCCGCGGCGGTGATGTCACGCTGATGACAGATGCTTGCCACGGGGTCGAAGGTTACGATTACCGAGTCACTCTCTTGTCATTTCGGACGAAGCCCCGTGGTGGTAACGTGTGGAGTTAGCGGAAATCTAGGGGTAATTTGACATTATCTCTCATATTCGTGTGTGGAGTGAAGGTGTTTATTCTCAAATTTGGATGTGTAACGTGCGAGCCTGATTTTACTGCATTCATGCTTGCCTCCATGTTACCATTTTTGTTGTGTTGGAGCTCATAGTCATGTTGAATATGGAAAGGTGCTCTCCAATAAAAATAATAATATTAATAATGAGAAGAAGTTTCATTTTTCCAGCAGCTTATACCTTATGAATGAGAGCAGCTTGGTCTCCCATCAATAATTCTAGTGAAGAAAAAGTAATGTCATAAAATATTTTTTTTTCTTTTTCTGAGTCCTATTTCTGTTACATTTTTAAAGATTTATAAATAAGTAAGAACACATGATACAAATGATATTTATTTTATAAAAAGAATCTACTGTTTCAACATCACCCCCCCCCCCCCCCCCTTTTACTGTACACTCCAAACTGTATGTGGATAATAACCATTGCAGTCCAACAGCCCCCCACCCCCCCTCTGGGCCAAAGCCATCAGATAGCAGTGGGATGACTTGGCGCTAATGAAATTAGCCGCTTTTCTCATAAGCTATAATAAGTCACTTGACTCGATTAAGGGTGGTGGGGAGGGAAGGAGAGATGGGGTTGAGGGGGGATGAAATGCATCGCAAATCACCCACTGGTGTCAACAGGGGTGTGATTTTCATAAATATTCCTCTCACCATCCCCAGATCACCCATCTACCCCCCCCCCCCCCCAACACCATCTCACCACCTCAGGCTAAATCCACGAGCCACCAGCCTGCCCTACCCCCAGCCCCCCACCCTCCCTCGTCCCCCCACCCCCCTGGTCCTGAGCCTCTTCTGTCTGTTTGGATGTGAGTAGTAGCAGATAGTGGGTAGGTATGTGTGTGTGTGTATGGGGGGGGGGGGGCAGGGAGGTGTTTCGGGGGGTGGTGTCATTAACTCTGATGAGTGGCAGACGGACGTGGGGCAGGCTGAGGGAGCTGCCCTGGTCCACACCCCTGCTGGGTACCCCCCTCGTACCCCATCAGTCATCCCCGTCCTGCCCCGCCCCGCCCCACCCCACCCCCGCCCCCCCCCCCCGTCTCGCACGGCCCCCCCCCCCCCCCCCCCCCCCACCCCATCCTCCGGGACTCGTCCGGGACTTGATGCGCAGACAAATGGTGCCCTGCTCCGCGCAGGCCTGGAGCTGAAAACACACATCATCCGTCATTAGTATTCATGAGCCTCTTTAGCCTGTTACTCTTTCCCGCACGCAGCTGGATGCTTTAATGGAAGCAGGTGGGGTGGGGTGGGGTGGTTGAGTGGTTGTGGGGTGCAGCACCAGGCTCAGGTCCTAGCACTGCGGCTGTGCCCTCACGCAGGAGTCGAACCCGCAGACTTTTAGCCGTACGCCAAAAAATCTGTTAGCCGCTAAACCGCTACGCCAACCGCTAACCCAGCGCGGTAAGTGTAGCGTGCGTAAATATCCTGGCGCACTGCGGAGCTCTCTCCCTCTTGCTGAATCTCCGGCTCGTTCCTGGTTGGTCGGTCCTCTCGGCCTATCCTACGCAGGTGTGGCGCGGGGGAGCGGAACGGTGTCAGCGCCGGGCGGCGGGCGCCGCCGTCAGCCGCGCTGTAGCGACGGCGCTGGTCTGCTGTCGCCGCGGACGCCAGTGTGGCGTGTGCCGCTCGGCCCGTCCTCATTAATCACAGGTCCCGCGCCCGCGCCCTGACAGCTTGCAACCTGGCGCTCCGCCTTACCCCCTCCCCCAGTGCACTCTGGGAAAACTGCGAGCCAGTCTCATGCATTTGCAGACACGGACCTGCCATGGCAGCTGCTGGTGGATTAACCCAGTCCACCCTTGCCCCCCACCCTCCCCCCAACGAACCCCCAACCCTCCCGGTGTCCCCCCCCCCCCCCCCCCCCCCCCCCACAGCGCTCCCTGCCTGTCCCACCCAGGCCTCGGCTTCACATGTTTTGATAACTGCGGGTAAAGGTCAATGAATTTGCCCGGTCGCCGCGGCAACCCTTGACAGCATCAAATGTCACGGAGCCGGCTGCCCATGACGCCGCTGTCAGTGTTTCAGAAGGCCCCGGCCAGCAGATCCACTTCCTGCTCAGGGGGCCGGGGAACGTGGGTAGAAACCAGAGGAGTGGGGGGGGGGGTGGGGGGTGCATGGGGGGTGTTCTCCACTATCTCTCTCCCCCAATTCCCCCCTCCCCCACAAAGACAACCAACCCCCCTCAGGGAAAAAGACGAGCTGGGCTGGTGAAGTTATGCCTGAATGAGCTCATCTCAGTTATGGAGTTCAGTGTGAACAAGTGCAGCTCCATCTTTATCATGCAGAGAGCCAAAGGAGGTGAGGGCAGAGGTGGGGGCGGAGGTGGAGGTGGGGGTGAAGGTCCAGTTCAGTCCCAAACACTCAGCAGGGGACCCAGGTCCAGGTCTCGTCCTGTCACCAGCGCACAGCTGACCCCGTCACTTGGGTCTAATTGGACAGGTTTGGTCCTCCCAAAGCTCAGAGCTCCCTGACCCTGTGTCTCCTCCAGTTACCTCTGTCTGCCCCCCCCCCCCCCCCCCCCCCCCTTCCCCCAACAGAAAAGTCATTTCTCATTCGGCTTCTCATATTAATGATCTCTAAAATAGTGAATGAAAAAAAATACATTGGAATAACTGACGTTTGACGGAAGTCTCCGTTCCGGATGCAGTCTGCCGTGTTTCCCTGTCACTGGCAACAGGGGGCGCTGTGGAGCAGAGACGGTTCAGGGGATGGGGTGGCACTGGTTGGGTGTGAGAGGAGAGGTCAGAAGGGGTGGGGGGGAGATGACAGAGGGTTTTTCGCAATCCCGTCCTGGGTCAGCGGTGGTCCGGTCTTGCGTGTGTGTCTCACCTGTAACTCCTGGTGGAAAATCGGCAGTGACGGTGCATTGGTTCCCGCCCTCTGTACGCCATTTTGAGCTCGTTTGTTCCACCTCCCTGGCTGGGGGTTCGTAACGTACCGCAGACAAAGATCTGCGAAGATCAAGGAGGTCGCAGGAGACGTTGATACAGCGCCCATCGCAGACGCTGTAACTCTTCTGGGGCGGCTGGTTTTAGTGAGTAATGACTGTGTGACAGCCAGGAGGAGTGTGTGTGGTCACTGGCCAGGGAGGTCAGCCGGACAGACAGAGGGACACACACACACACAGGTGACCCCCCCACCCCCCACCACCACCCCCCTGTCTGTGATGCTCCTGAGGGGTCGGGGGGGGTGTGGCCTTGCCGTGGGCGGGGCCTGACGGATTTACGGCTCGTTCCTCCAGCGCTGAGAGATGGGGGGGGGGGGGTTGGGGGCGGGGGGGGGGGGGGGGGGTTTGTCCGCGCGGGGTCTTTGATGGCGTTCTAATTGGATGGAGGTGACCTTTCCCGCCGCGGTGGCGGATTAAAAAGCCTGGCGCACCGGCGGTGGGGCGGCGGCGGCGGCGGCGGACAGTGACGTACGGCCTGCGCCTCGCCGACGGGGTGGAGATGTGTGTGAGCGCGGAGGCGTGATGGATCGGGCAGCGGCGGCGGCGGCGGGGCTGATTGGTGATTGGTCATCCCTGCCGCTTCCTGTCTGGTGACGGCTGCAGTGTGGGAAAAGCCTGAGGATGAGGGAGTGTGTGGGGGGGGAGGGGGGAGGAGGGATCGTAAAATGTGTTTTCACCGAGCTTTTATGTGCTATGTGGTAAACGCTGCATTTTGTTTTTTTGGATGGGTTGATCTTTGGGTTTGTGTGTGTGTATGCAGGTTTGCTGTGTGTGTGTGTGTGTGTGTGTGTGTGTGTGTGTGTGTGTGTGTGTTTGTTTATGAATGCGCTTATGAGTTGAAATTATTTAGACTGTTTGAGCAACTGGAACTAATTCCTGCTTGTTTATTTGTGGTAGCAAGCTAAGCGCAAACCTTTTCTCTGTTTTCCTGTGGTGCTAGCAGGACCTGCCTCTCTCTCTCTCTCTCTCTCTCTCTCTCACTCGCACTATCACTCTCTCTCTCTCTCTCTCTCTCTCTCTCTCTCTCTCTCTCTCTCACTCGCACTATCACTCTCTCACTCTCTCTGTCTCTCTCTCTCTCTCCCCCTGTCTCCCTCTCCCTCCCTCTCCCTCTCTCTCTCAACAAAGAAGCAGCAATACTGAATCCTTCGGAGAACTGTGTGTGTGGGAAAGTGTGGTAAACGTTACAATTCAGAGGTAATTTATCGCCTTCGCTTCGAGCAGAGAAGCGCGGGTGGTTTTAAGTTTGCGGTTTCTGCTATTCCAGATGTCTCCCGTTATTTTTATCTGTCAATTAGCACTGCAGTTAACGTCTCTGAGCCCGGCCGGATCGCAAAGATAAATACGGCGAGTTAAAAAACATCCACGGCCACTTCGCTGGCACCATTATCCTTATCGCCATGGTTTCCTGCGACAGCTTGTCTTCATTACTGTCAAAAGTTTGTCGCCATTTTTTTTTTACGGTCACATTAATTGATGCAGGTTCCTCTACTGTTTGTTGAACATATAGCGGCACATATAGGCTCTGGCAGGAAAAATAATAAATCAGATATACTAATAATAATAATAATAATAATAATAATAATAATCTTGCCTTGTTATTGCTTGGGTTACAGGCAAATAACCTCACAGATATTCGCATCC
The DNA here is from genome assembly GCA_025169545.1 of Anguilla japonica. NCBI lineage: Eukaryota > Metazoa > Chordata > Actinopteri > Anguilliformes > Anguillidae > Anguilla > Anguilla japonica. Next base: position 37,858,825 of record CM045894.1, read on the forward strand.
TTACACTCGTAAGCCTTCCCCAAAAGCTGATCGAACCCGACTGAGAGGCTTCAGATCTGACGGAGTGTGGTAGTCCCGGTGACCCTCAGGGCGGTGTGATACGATCTGGGCCAATCGAAACCCGCTCTTCATCTATCGACGCGGCTTCGGTCCGTCGTTAGCGGCGATAGCGGCGGCGTTAATTAGGGAGTAGCGCCCGGGCGATCGCGCCGCGCTGAGGGGCGTTAGCGACGAGCTTCGGCGCCGGGGTGAAATGGCGCGGCTCGGCGTGACGAAGATTAGCTCTGGAACGTAGCGGCGGCGCGTCGTTGCCGTGCGGCGTCTGAATGGCTAACGAGCTTCTGATTGAATCTTTTGCGGACGTGTGTGTGTGCCGTTGCTGGTGACCGCGCCTTTGTGTCCTGTTTGTTGACGGTTGTCGAGGCCGCTCCTGCTGATGATTGGGTTATTGATTATCCCGCGGCGCTGCTGGGTTAGCCCTGTCCCTGCATGCCTCGTCTGCCGTTGATGAGCCCCCCGTGACAGACGGCGTGGAAACCCGGGTGTCTCTGTCTGATCGGCCCCCCCCCCCCCCGCTCTTCCCCCGCAACCACCTCCCCCCCCCCCCCCCCCCCCCCCCCTCGCCTCGCTCCCCGTGTCTCATTAATTCAGCAGTGGTCTGCACATGTGCAGTGTGAACCCCACACCCAACATTTCCAACCTTTTAGGCCCACTTTACACCCACCCACCCCCCCCCCCCGCCTCCCATAACACCCACACTTCTGCTGACGCATGTAAACACACCGCCTCCTCTTCCTCTTCTTTATACACACAAACGCACACATGCACAAATACACACACTCCCACACCACAACTGGCTACACACTGTACCTCTTATCTGGAGACGCTTTGGCTGGACAGGAGAGAGCAGAGGTAGAGTTGCTTCTTCTGATTTGATGGGCTCCTTGCCGACCCACCTCCCCCCCGCTCCTTCCCAACCCCCCCCCACTCCAGTACAGTGCTTTATAATAAGCGTGATGCCCGGGCAAGCGAGGCGTGACCTGCCTTAGTGGAGCCAATCACAGGCGTTTTCTCAAACTGACACCACTGGATTGGCTGCTCCTCCACAGGGGCCATGTATCAGAATGGCCAGGGATCTGGATTTGGTGGCTCTAAGGTTGCAGGTTACATTCCCAGGTGGGGCGATGCTATTGTCCTCTTCAGCAAAGGTGCTTAACCTGAATTTCTTCAGTAAAGACCCCGCTTTATAAATGGATTGTGTGTAAAGACATATGTAATGTGTATAGGCTGTGTGTTCTGAAATGCACAGCATTAAAACATAGCAGCAGCAGCAGCGCGGTGATGAACAGCCAGGCTGTGCCTCTGACGATCGACCCGGCCGGTGCCTCTGAAGACGGGTTTTCGGTGGGGGCGCGGTCTGGGCCCCCGGCTGGGACGGGACGGCGGGGGTAGGGGAATAACGAGGCGCCTGTGCGGCTGGCCGTCCCGCTCCCGCGCCCGCCGGGGTCTCGTTAAAACCCTGTCCCGCTGGCTGCTCTTTGTGTCTGTCCCGCTCGCCGCTGTCTGTCTGTCTGTCTGTCGCCGGACGGAAGCAGAGACGCGTGACGAGGCGCGATGTGGACTCCGTCCAGCCTGGGTCATGTGACCTCTCGCCACACGGCCAGTCGCGTGGATGGGCTGTCAGACAGCGATGGGGTGGAGAAAAGGGGGGGGAGGGGGATAGAGTGGAGAGAGGGGGGGCAGATG
>CM045894.1:37863070-37875570 GCA_025169545.1 Anguilla japonica
TTATGCTCTTTAATAGCCCTTTGCTTTCAATAATGTATTATTCTTCTTCATTGAGATATTGATGTTAATTCATGAATAATGTAATTCTTATAAACATCTCATTCTAAATCAATCTTGTGGCTTTTTTGTGTGCCATAGTCTGAGCCATATGCATTGAGTCTCTCACACACGCACACGCACACTCACACACACACACGCACACACACACACACACACACTTCTCCGTGCCCTCACCCACCCTGACAGCACACCCATCCCCGTTCATTTACCGTCAAAATTGGATTTTAAACCCAATAAAAACAAAAGGAGACAACAACAAAACCCAAAAAAACAAAGGAGAATAAATATCACACGGAACGGCGCGGAGAGGTTAGACAGGCGTCCCGATGGACTACAAATCCCCTCTCGCAAATCCCGTTGTTAGGAGAGCATGAAGCCGGATTGCTGCCGCCGGGCTCTGATCAGTGGGGCTGCGGCTCAAAGGGCTCAATTAGAGCAGAACAGCCCTTTATTTTCCACTTCCTGCTCTTCCCCTCGCGCCCGCGCGCCCGCCGCTCATCCCTTAATGCCACACACACCTACACACACGCACACACACACACGCACAGACACACACACACACACACACACACACACACACACACACACACACACACACACACACACACACACCTACACACACACACACACACCTACACACACACCTACACACACACGCACGCACACACGCACACACACACACGCACACACGCACACACACACACGCACGCACACACACACACACACGCACACACACACACACACACACACACGCACACACACACACACCACACACGCACACACGCACACACACACACACACACACGCACACACACACACACACCTACACACGCACACATACAGACACGCACGCACACACACACATGCACACACACACATGCACGCACGCACACACACACACACCTACACACACACACGCACACACACCTACACACACACACACACACACACATACAGACACGCACTCACGCACGCACACACGTACACACAGACAGACAGACACACACATACGCACACACACACACACGCATGCACACACACATGCGCACGCATGCACGCACGCACACACACACACATAAATCGCACACACACACACACAGACACACACACTCTCTCGCTGCTCATCCCTTAATTCCACACTTTGGGCGATGACAGGATCGGAACACATGCGGGTCCAGCCTTCTGTGCCCGCCCCTGGGCTGCCCTCCTCTTCCCATGAAGCCCCTTTATCCAACAATGCTCCTCAAAGTCCTGTGGAGTAATGAGCATGTGTGTGTGTGTGTGTGTGTGCGTGATTGGCTGCGTGCGCTCGTCTATGTTTCTTTGTATGTTTGTGTGTGTATGAGAGCGAGAATAAGAGAGAGAGAGAGAGGGAGAGAGAGGGAGAGAGAGAGAGAGAGAGAGGGAGAGAGAGGGAGAACTCTTTTCAAGTGCAAAGCAGTGCACCGATTCCACACTTGTGTGAGCAGGTTAAAAATGTGCCTGAATTAGAGCCGCTTGTTTTTCCGCGCTGTTAAAGCCGGTGCCGGCAGCCGGCAGTCGCTCACGCACGCCTTCAGCAGCCTTCATTCCCCCCTTAATTTCCGTAATTTTCCCCTCCTTCAGTCATAATTAAAGCGAATTATCATAATTCCGTGATTATGGCGGGCCCCCCCCCCCCCCCCCCCATGCGCCTCGGGGCACGTGGCAGAACTCGGAATCTTCGGGACGGGGCGGGGGGGGGGGGGGGGGGGGTCGGGGGGGTTGGGTTGGCGTTCCTCCCGGCGGAAGCGACGAGGAGCGAGGATGACAAACGCTTCCTCCTCCTTCCCTCCTTCCCTCTTTCCCGCTCTCTCGTTTCCCGGGCGAAATTTCCGCTAGCGTCGCCGACCTCCCGCGCTCGCCAATTAGAGGAGCTCGCGGGCTAATCACACCTCACATAACGAACGGGAGCTCATTGTATTGAAATTAACGCAGATCATTTAAATATTCCCCCCCCCCCCCCCTTTCCGTTTATGGAGTGTTTGCTTATTTTTGGTTCGTCGAGTGATCGATCCTAATGAAGGCCTCGCACCCGCTGAGGGGAACAGTGTCTTGCCAAAGGCATCTTGGTTTAAATGGATTAAATGGTTTGCCATGCAGTGGAGAGGACCCCCCCCCCCCCCTCCTTCATCTCTCGTTCAGCCGTGATTGGTGGATTTCCATGAGGGCGGGGAATGAGAGGTTCTGCGCGGCTCGGGCCTGGGGGGGGTCACTGTTGTTCCTCTGCGGTCACTGTGAGGTTCAGACCCAAACTGCCACCATGTTCAACCCCCCCCCCCCCCCCTAGGCATGGATGGACAGGAGAGGAGAACAGGAACGCAAGAGGAGTTTAGCAAGAGAGGGCAAAGCAAAAGGGGGAAGAGGGAAGAGGGGATGGGAAGAGATGAGAAGGAGAGTGTGAGAGAGAAAAGAGGAGGGAGGAGGAGGGGTGGAGCAAGACCGGAGCGGGTGAACGAGTGCAGGTAGGGGGGGGGGGGTATTCGGGGGGGGGGGCATTGTGTCCGTTTCTCTTTCAGCCCCAGAGCGCGGGGGCCGAATCCCACAGCTGGCAGATGTGGGGAATCAGCCGGATTTGTATCGGGCCGCAAAGTCAATTAGAGCTTCATTATAAGGCGAAATGAGTTTTTTATAGATTTAATAAGTGACCCGCGTGGAGGGGGGGGGGGGGTGTTGGGGGGTTGGCGGCGGGCAGCGCCGGTGAGCGCCGGGCGGGGCGGGGGCGTCCGTGGGGAAATGAGCGGGGCCCACTGAGGGGCCAGCGGTTAATGGCTTCTGTTTAGCAGCGATAATGGCGGGTAATTAGTTAATCAAAGACGGTGTTCCTGTACACACACACACACACACACACCACACACACACACACACACACACACACCTCCCGCCTCTCGCGGCTCCGCGGGCTTCCGCGGGTCAGCGAACAAAAGACGCTCGCTGAGAACAGGAGACCGTGCTCCTCCCCTCGGGCGCGGTCGGCGGCGTGTCCGGGCGGAGCAGGTGTGAGGTGGGTGTTCGAAACCCGCCCTCGTCTGGAACCTTCTTTCCCACAGCGCGGTGTCGGAGACACACAAAGGCGACGTAACTCACAATATCCTCATCGTTCCCGAATATTCAATATTCCGTGGAGCAGGGGAGAAGCTGACGAGTCCCTGACTCACGGATGACTGCATTTCTCTGTGATTAATTACAAATGAGAAAAAGGTTTTCCATGAAATTATTAGTCAAACTTGTCAGTAAATACAAAAAAAAAAGAGGCATTAACAAAATCGGTGGCTGAGTTGAGTTTCAGTTCAGGCTCCTGGAGCTGGAAGCTCAGTTCAGGCTCTGGGAGCTGGAAGCTCAGTTCAGGCTCTGGAAGCTCAGTTCAGGCTCTGGAGAGCTGGAAGCTCAGTTCAGGCTCTGGGAGCTGGAAGCTCAGTTCAGGCTCTGGGAGCTGGAAGCTCAGTTCAGGCTCTGGGAGCTGGAAGCTCAGTTCAGGCTCCTGGAGCTGGAAGCTCAGTTCAGGCTCCTGGGAGCTGGAAGCTCAGTTTCAGGCTCCTGGAGCTGGAAGCTCAGTTTCAGGCTCAGCTGGAAGCTCAGTTCAGGCTCCTGGAGCTGGAAGCTCAGTTCAGGCTCCTGGGAGCTGGAAGCTCAGTTCAGGCTCTGGAGCTGGAAGCTCAGTTCAGGCTCTGGAAGGAAGCTCAGTTCAGGCTCTGGGAGCTGGAAGCTCAGTTCAGGCTCTGGGAGCTGGAAGCTCAGTTCAGGCTCCTGGAGCTGGAAGCTCAGTTCAGGCTCTGGAGCTGGAAGCTCAGTTCAGGCTCTGGAGCTGGAAGCTCAGTTCAGGCTCTGGGAGCTGGAAGCTCAGTTCAGGCTCAGGGAAGCTCAGTTCAGGCTCCTGGAGCTGGAAGCTCAGTTCAGGCTCTGGAGCTGGAAGCTCAGTTCAGGCTCTGGGAGCTGGAAGCTCAGTTCAGGCTCTGGGAGCTGGAAGCTCAGTTCAGGCTCTGGGAGCTGGAAGCTCAGTTCAGGCTCTGGGAGCTGGAAGCTCAGTTTCAGGCGCTCGGCGCTGGGCGCTGGTGAAAAACTGACCGTTGACAAGCTGTCCCGCCCGGACCTCAGGCCTGCCAGCGCTCTGTGACTTATTCGGTGTTTTCTCCACAATCAATTAGGAAACATTCATTAGCGCAGCCATTCGTTATTCTGGCGTATCAGGGACGGGGCTGGCGTCGCCCCTGGGAAGGGTGCGTTGGCGCGCTCCAATGCCCGTCACCCCCCCCCCCCTCCCCCCACCCCTCACCCCACCTCAGGAAAGATTAAACCCCGCAAATCATCTGCCTCCGGGACGCTTTGAGCTCCGATCTCTCGCTGCCGTGATGAATTACGCTGGGAACTAATCTCCGCCCGGCTCTCCCTGCTACGCCACCCCCCAAACGCGCCCCGCAGTCGGTCCCGCTTCTGCCTGGGACGGCTTCTGACGCCGCCCGAAAAACAGCGGGAGAGCTCGGGCATCGCGGACGCACGCGCGCCTTCCCTAGCCGCGACGCGGGGCCTGCTGCACGCGCTCAGTGTGAACGCGCCGCGCTAACGGCAGCAGGTGTCGCGCGCACACACACACACGCACACGCGTGACCGTGCGTTTCCGCGCGCGCGGCGTCCGGGAGGGGAGGGGCGCGGCTCGATTCGGGGGGCCCCGTGCGAAACAGTACAGTTATAATTAGGGCAGGCGGAGATGACAGGTGCGAGGTGCGGAGTGGCCTTATGATGGATGAGGGGCTGTTTTGGGGGGATCAATTAAACAATAAGGAATTAATTCTGGTCGGCGACAGGCTCGTTAGGGACTCTGGGCGAAAGGGGCGGGGAGGCGGAAACGTGTCTGAGGGTTTCTCCCCTCCGCTCCCTCGCCCCGAATTATCCGCGTGTCAGTGAAGGAGAAGACAGACCGTCACCCCGCCCGTGTTACTCTGCGTGAAATAACCCCGCCCCCTGAGTACGGGCATGCCGTTGCAGAAATACTGATTGGCGTTTGCCAATGTGGTGATCATAAAGTGTCAGTTTGATATGCGCTGCGTGTAAATGCAGTGCAGTTGGCACACGGGTAGCTGTTCATATACTGTACCTGCAGTCTGGGGAATTTTGCCTGGCTTTGTCTGCCATGGTGACTAAGAACTCTCCCTCTCTCTCTCTGTATCTCTTTCTTCTCTCTCTCTCTCTCTCTGTCTCTCTCTCCATCTCACACCGAGACACAAGCAGGTAAATATAATTTACCTCAATTTGCTCTGTCTCTGTCCCACTGAGTAGATTGTAGTCACTTTCTCAGCCCGTCTCTGAGTGCCTGATGTTGCCTCTTAATGGCAACATTTTTTCTGCCTTTATAAACACGATGTGACCATCCTCTCACTCCTCCAATTATCCCCCAGTCTCCATTCCTCCTCTCTTTCTCTCTCCCTCCCTCCCTCCCTCCTTCCCTCCATCCCACACTCTCCTGCTCTCTCTCTCTCTTTCTCTCCCCCTCACACTCTCCGCTCTCTCTCCTGCGTAAATGAATCTCGGTGGGTTCAGGATGGCGTGTGCAGTAAACATCTGTACGGGCTCCTGGAGGCTGATAATGAAGCGGAGAGCACTGACAGGGCCTTTCAGCGTGGAGTTAGAGGCGCCCCCCCCCCCCCCCCCTAAAAAAATGACATTATCCTGCAGATCAATCAGGTCCGGTGCGGAGTGGCAGAGGAGCAAGCTGTGGGCCTAATGGCCTTTTCTCCTCCCTGGTTTGTCATATTTCACCTTTCCCAGGGTCTGGCTCTGGTCAAACGACTAGAGAACGTGCATCTTTCTCTCTCCTCTCCCTCTCTCTCTCTCTCTCTCTCTCTCTCTCTCCCCTCTCTCTCCCCCCTCCCTCTCTCTCTCTCTCTCTCTCTCTCTCTCTCTCTCTCTCTCTCTCTCACACTCTCTCTCTCTCTCTGTGACTCTCTCCCTCTCTCTATCTCTCTCTCCCCCCTCTCTCTCTCTCTCCCTCTCTTTCTCTCTCTCTCTCTCTCTCTCTCTCTCTCTCTCTCTCTCTCTCTCTCTCTCCCCTCTCTCTCTCTCTCTCCCTCCCTCCCTCACCCTACTCCTCCCGGCCAGCCACGCGGCCGTCGAACGCAACATGAGCGTCCCGCTGAGGGGCGGTTCCATCCCGCCATCTCTCGCTCTCGCGCTTCCCCCCGTTCCCCTCCCTTCTCCCTCCCTTCCTCCCTTCTTCTCCTTCTTTTCCCCGGCGGTAATGGCGAGGGGCGGCTGAACGGGCGGGCGAGCGAGCGGGCGGGCGGGGGAGAGAGGAGCTCATTACGGGCGGGGGCGCTATCAGGCCGCGCCGGGCCGGGCCGGGGACGAGAGCCCGGGCAGATGTGAGGAGCAGCTGCGGCGGCGGGCGCGCGGGCCTCCTCCCGGCTGTCGGCCTGCATTAGCCGCGGCGGCGGCGCAGAGCGGCGTGTTGTCTTAATTCATTTGGGGGCGGAGCGCGGCGGCCAGCGTGTAATGGGCTCTAATATTAAACACGGGCCCGTTCCAGTAGCCAATTAGTCTGCGGCTCCACCTATTAACACTCGCATATTAATGAACCCCCCCCCCCTTCCTGCCCCCCCTCCCCACACACACGCGCATAAGGTGTGAGGGGGAGTGGGGGGGGGGGGGGGGGGCGGGCAGATCGATGGCTGCCTGGCTGCCGGTTGCCATGACGGAAAGCCGTCCGTCTGCCCGGCGGTCGAGGGGGGGTGGGGGGGGGGGGAGGGGGGGCTCGGCGGGGCCTGGCGTTTTGGCAGCGCCCATGCCCGGGGGCCCCCCGGGGGGGGGTTTGCCCCGCACGGCTGCGATCGCAGGGCAAGGTTACAGGCTGGCGACCGGCCCTGAGTGCCAGTCTGGAGCCTCGCGAGCCTCCAGCCGAGACGCGAGGTGTGGTGCTGGGGTTCGTTAGCGGCTGTCTGTCAGAACCACCCCCCCCCCCCATCCCCCCCCCGTCTGCCTCCAGCGCTGGAGCGGGAGAGCGCTGTCCTAAACAATGAGGGGGTGTGTGGGGTAGAGTGGGCTGGGGGGGGGGGGGGGCTGACATTTTTGAGCAGATGGTTTTTTTTTTCTTTTTTAGTTCTGAGCTTTATCTGGTCAGTGAAGAGCAGTGAGATCACAGGGAAAAGGACGGTGGGTTTATGCCAGACTGGGGGGGGGGGGGGGGGGGGTTGAGGGGGGGTGTCCTCCAGGAGGTGCTTGGTAGGGCGGTTTGGGCAGCGGGGTCCGTCTGGCTCCACTGAAGGGCACCAGAGGTAGACCTTTGTCCTCTGCCAGGTACCTCGTCCTCTTCCCGGGAGTTTTCCTCTCTTGGCCGCGCAGCGCACACTGCTGTCTTTCATCTTGACGATAACTTGCAGAGACGTCCCGCGGTGCATTGTGGGATATGGCTCTGAGTCAGGCTCTGAAGAGATGTGGGGAAGGGAGGGGGGGGGGAAGGGGGGAGGGGGGGGGGGGGTGCTGGGGCAAGTGCGCCTCTTTCTCTTCGTAATCCCAAAACAGCCGATCTGGAGAAATGAAAGCTGCTTCCCAATTAAAACTGGAATTCATGAGCTTTAAGGACAGGGCTGGTGGTGTGTGGCTGGGTCAGCAGCAAGTACAGAGAGACAAGTATTAAGCTTCTGTGTGTGTGTGTGTGTGTGTGTATGCGCATGTGTGTATGTTTCTGCGTGTGTGTGTGTGTGTGTGTGTACTATATGTGTGTGTGTGTGTGTGTGTGCGTATGTTTCTGCGTGTGTGTGTGTGTGTGCGTATGTTTCTGCGTGTGTGTGTGTGTGTGTGCGTATGTTTCTGCGTGTGTGTGTGTGTGCGTATGTTTCTGCGTGTGTGTGCGTGTGTGTGTGTGTGTGTGTGTGTGTGCGTGTGTGTGTTTGTGTGTGTGTGTGCGTGTGTGTGTGTGCGTGTGTGTGTGTGCGTGTCTGTGTGTGCGCGTGTGTGTGTGTGTGTACATGCCCTGAGCTCGGTGATGGACGGCAGGAACAGATTGGTGTCTTCATTACGCTTTGAAGATGTCTGAGTTCTGACAGGTTCTGCGCCAGGCATATGTTCCGCAATACTGCAACAAAACAGATAAATATGAAGTCCCAGTACTGTAATGAATTTCACTTTCTCCCTCTCTCTCTCTCTCTCTCTCTCCCTCCCTCCCTCCCTCCCTCCCTCCCTCCCTCGCTCTCTCTCTCTCTCTCACTTCCTCCCTCCCTCGCTCTCTCTGAGAGAGAGGAGCTTCACATCTTCATGAGTAACCTCATAAGGATTCAAGTGTCATCAGTACGAGGACAGTTGCGGAAGGAGAGCTGAGCAGTGTTCTGTGGGGGGAAAACCCTTCTGCCCTGCTGTGATTTTAATACTGAGGTTTGGTATGAGCCTAATGTAGCGCAGGGTCCTGATAAAAACATGCGCTGATGTGGAGAGGGGCAGGAGAGCACAATGCACTGGAGAGGAGAGAGGGTCTGGTCTGGGGATAAGAAGAAGAGGCTTTGAGTGAAGTGGATCAAAAATGTACAGATACAGATACCTCTCTCTTTCTCTGTCTCTCTCTCTCTCTCTCTCTCTCTCTCTCTCAAGAGCAAGATCTGTCTGCAGTGTTGGGTCAGAGAAACACTTGCATACAAACTCTCACTCCACACACAGACAAACACACACTACCCACATGCACACGTTACGTGCATACACACACGTACATGCACACACACTACACACATACACATGCGTGCACACTCACTCACACCGCACACACACACTCACACTACACAAACATGCATGCGCACACACTCACACTGCACACACACTTACACTACACACTACATGCTTGCTCAAGCACACACACTCACACTGCACACATGCACACACACATACACCCACATTATCAGCTGCTTAAAGCTAGCGGCTGGCTGTACAGAGGGGGCGGGGGGGGGGGGTGACGGGTGGGGGGGGGGGTGTTTTACGCTAATGGATTCCCCTATTAATCATAGCACGTGACGGCCATTTCCCATATTTAATGCTCAGCCCCTGAGCCCCCAAAACGCTTTTGTTCCCTTTTTTCTTTTCTTTTCTCCATTCTGACAAACGTGTGTGTTTGTGTTCCCTCGCATCTGTGAGTGCTCCTCCTTGGGCTGCCTGTGAAGGAGGAGAAGGTGTGAGTGAGCTAGGGTGGCGGGGGCAGCCAAAATCACTCGCTGTTTTTTCCCCCCCCTCTAATTTTACTTAATTTCTGTGACAATCTTGTGATCCGGAACCTTCTACAGTATAATAGACTGAGCCCCAGTTAAATCAGGGCCATGGAAGCAGCATCTTCCTCATCATTAGACCGGGGGCTTTAATATTTTTTATTACACTGTTTTTAAGTCTCCCCCCCCCCCCCCCCCCCCCCCCCCCCTTGGTAAATTAACTGCCATTCTCACGTTAGCGTTCTCGCATTCTCACACGTCAGCTTTCAGTTTTCTTTTGTCCTTTTCCGTGATTTCATTTCTTTCTCTTTGCTCTCTGAGAATGAGTCCAGTCCTGTCTCTTAAAAAAAGCACACTTACAGTAAAACATTACAAAAGTGCGCACTGCAGGTGTGTCCAAGAAGCAGGTATGTCAGTTACCTTTAATAACCTGCGCTTTTTTTGTTTTTGTTTTGTGTTTCCTTGAACCGCAGAAACAGCACAGGGTGCGAATCCGTTTTTTTATTGTACCTATTGTTTGCTCTGGTTTTTTTTAATTTTTATTTTTTTACGATGCCTTCCTGTTAAGACTGCGGTGCTCTAGCCTGCATGCGGCGAACTGAACCCGAGCTCCTCCCCCCAGAGGCGTGATCCTCAAACGAACGCTGGGCGGTCCGACGGGTACGCTTAGCGCCGAATGTACGCGGTACTTAGGGCCGGGCGTGTCCCGTGGCCGTTTCGCAACGCCGTCCCGTTGAAAAAGCCCCTCGTGGCTTTCAGAGCCTCAGACGTGAGGTTAGGCGATGTGCGCGCTCTGTCACACGGTGTAACCTGGAGCTAGCTTTGGGGCAAATTAGTCATTTCCTTGATGGTATTAGGATTTCGCAACGGCAAAAAGTTCTTTCTTTGTCAGTAAGTTGATTGTGTTAAGAAGAAGAAAAAAAAAAAGTACTTAATCTCGAAAACAACTGTGGGTCCATTGAAAAAGGATGGAAATGTTTCAGAATACTGTTTTTTTCCGCCCTTTTTTTTGGCTGGGCCACAACAGCGGGGCCAGCCCTACAAACGCGAATGTCTGTGGCTGACTGAGTGACTGAGTGACGAAGTTACACCATTGGTCGGCCGGAGAGGTCCAGCCATATACTAGGTTTTTACCTGGTCTTGTTTTTACTGACTTCTACTGAGTCCAGTGTCAGTTCCCACACGTTAAGGCCTCAGTGTGGTAGTCGCTGGGCTGCGATAAGGAGCCGTTGCTAATGAACCCCTGGTCCGTGAGCCGCTGGCTGAACCAGTCGTGTCATGTCTGTGTTTATTCAGACGGCCTGTTTGCGGAGCAGCGAGTGGCGAGCGGCTAGCTGAGCTGTCTCGGGAAGGCGGGAGGGGACAGAGACCCAGTCGAGGGGTGGCGTGGGCGGCGTGGCGTGTCGTCGGCTCCACGCCGGGGGGGCTGCGGCGCTGCCCGTGTCTGGGGGGGTGGGGGGGGGGGGGGGTCACGCTGATAACGTAGCCCCCAGCACCGATGAGCACGCGACGGGAGGTGCATCTGTAAACACCACTTTTCCGACTCGCTGGCACCAGCGCTCTAATGACAGGCAACTCCGATAATGAGAGGACAGCAAAGCTGGGATGAAGGAGCAGGGGGAGGTGGGGGGGGGAGGCGGCGGGGACTACATATCCCAGAGTCCCTCGGGAGGGGGAGTTTGCTTTGTGCAAGAGGTCTTCCCCTTTCCACACTGCTGCATCACACATCTGTCAGATGAATGGAAAGGCTGTAATATCTTTAAAATACATCAGTTGCACCCCCCCTTGCCCCCCGCCCCCTCCGTCCCGTCCCCCCCGCACACCTCCACCCGCTCTCCACGGAACCCTAAATACCCCCCCACGCCACTGCTCCCACCCCCACCCCCACACCCAAATGCATTTTCTATTTGGTGGCCATCATCACTGTAAAATGTCCACCTGCTACAGTAAATTGCTGCTGTCGTCTAAATCAATTCCCTCGCCATCACCCTCCCCCCCCCCCGTCTCCTCCCGCCCCCCCCCCCCACCCCGACCCGCTAGTTCCCTCGTTCTTCCTCTACCCGCTCTCTTTTCTCTTCCAATTTGTTTTTTATGAAGTGGCCAAGGCGGCAGCAGCAGCTGGCGGGAGTTTCTGCTATTATTCGTAAGAAAGGAAAAGGGGGGGGGGAGAAGAGAGAAACATTCATTTTCTGGTCACGGCTGAGTGGGTTCCTATTAAATTGTAAATATGTAAGTGTTATTAAGGAATGTGTTACCAGTGAACGGTTAAGTGGCTTCACAAATAGGCAGTGGATTGGGTTACTGCTGGGTAATGACTCCTCCCCCTGCTCGCTGTACAGTGGACCGGCCCGTTCTCCAGAGGAGGGGGACCCCGGGCCCCGTTTCCTAATCCAACATCCCTCGGGAAGGGGGGCGGGGGGGTCTCTACCGCCCCCAACCTTGCATGGTGTTGCGTCTTTGATTTTGTCTTTGTATATGTTTTTTTTTTTTTTTTTTTTTAAACCCAGGCTCTCATTAGAAGCCCTTGTGGAAGCATTAGCTTGACACAAACCGCCGTTTGATTTTGACTGAATACTGATCAAAGGATTTACAATTCCCAAATGTAATTTTTTGGGGTTTTGGCGAGTTGAGAGGCTTGTGCTCAGTTCAGTGTGACCCGCTTCTTCTTCTTCTGTTTCGCCGTGTTGCACTTCCAGCCGTCAAAATGGAAATGCCTCGCCGGCGCAGTTCGATGGCTAAAACGAATGTTTTTCTGAAAATAAAAACACAAAGCACAAAGAGGATGCTGGGCCTGTTCTTCCTGTGTTCTCTGTAGGAGAACCGGAGGAGGGTAATATTTACTGAGCCCTCCTCCAACAACCCCCCACCACCCCCCAATTCTGTCCCACTGAGCCACTCGGGCTGTGTTTGAGCTACACAGCCAGGGTGTGTGATGCGTACAGACAACCCCTCCAAAGAACCCCCCCCCCCCCGACTCGCCCCAAAAGCCCCCTGCAGTCACATTGCACTGGGACGCCCCGTTCCTCATTAAATAAACAACAGGCATTAATGTTGGATGAGGGCGGGGGGGGGGGGAATGGGGGGGGGGGGGGGGGGGGGGGGCGAGCGGGAGGCGAGGGGGGGTGCCGTTTCCCCACAGAAGCACAGACAGCCTGTGAGAGGTCTGCACTGACGGCTGTATGTACTTATGCAAGCTTAACCTGCTCGTGTCAGCACACTCATTCACTCTCACACACTCTTACACAC
>CM045894.1:37880570-37925570 GCA_025169545.1 Anguilla japonica
CTGCCTCCCCCCTTAATGTGCAGTTCATGCCTCATTTAAAAGCCTTTGCGTTTGCTTGGGTAATGTGTCCCACAAGTAATGTGATTTATTTCCACTAATAACCCGCGGTTTTTTATTTATTTATTTTTTTTTCCCCCTACACCTCGCAGATATTGCGTTCGTGATGTGAACTCTATTAAATCACTCGCGTTTTTAATTGTCCTTAGAAATTCTGTGCACTCTCCACCTCTCTCTTTCTCTGTCGATATATATATGTATATATTGATATATACATACACACGCATGTGCGTATGTATTGGTTGGGGGATATATATCTGCGGTGGACCCACCCTGGTGTGTTTGACCTTTCCGTGTATCTCGTCTCGTGACTGTGAGTTTGGCTTGTGGTGATTAGACCCGATACTGTGTGGAAAGCGCTGGAAAAACAGCCGGTGCTTATCCCACACTTTCTCGTCCTCAGAGGAGGGGTGGGGGGGGGGGGGGGGGGGGGGGGGGGTGAGGGGGGGGGGAACAGATCCCAGATCCGCTGAGCTCAGCAGCCAAGGGCCATATTAGCAAGGCAAGGGGGGGGGGAGAAAAAAGCACCAAAAATTGCTTATAGATTTATTTCAGCACAAATTGGAGTAGGCTTCTATTTTTCCCCCCTCCTTCACCATGTTTTATGTCTTCTCTTGCGTTTTTTTTTACGGCCAATCTGAGGTAGAGATACGTGCGTGAAGAAGCGGGATCTGCGTGGAGGCGATGGCGGTGTCGTACCGGGCTGTGCTGAACGTCGCTGTGCACTCCGAGAATTAAAAAGTAATCAGGAGAAAAAAAAAGATGAATTTCTCATCGCGGCCATCTCGCGCACGGCGACACGCAGTCACGGGGGGTGGGGGGGGGGGGGCAGGGCAGGGGGGGTGTGGTGGCTGAGAGACGGAGGCCAGGTGTCTAATGAGGTGGGAGGGGCTAGCGTGGAGCGGTGGGGAGGGGGGGGGGTGCACTAGGGGTGGGGGGGGGGGGGGGGTGGAGGCACCTGCCCATGGGAGCACTCCTCCGTGCTTCATCGATCGCCCCCCCCCCCCCCCCCCCCCCCCCCCCCCCCCCAAACTGACACTTCTGGCCGGATGGAGAGAGAGAGAGAGAGAGGGAGAGGGAGAATGGAAGAGGATGAAGGGGAAGAATAAATGAACAGCAGCAGAGGAAGATAGCAGGTGGGAAGGTCCCACAGAGCAGCCCCCCGACCCTCCCCTCCCTCCCTCCCCCCCCCCCCCCCCTGAAGAACGCCACCTGCCGCTCGCTGCTGCTGAACAGCCACCTGCCGTGCCTGCCCGATTCTGCTGCTGTACAGGTGTGCTACATGCCGCGTGCTGCTACGGCGTAGCCCCTCGTGCTGAGGCCCATTCACACTGCGCAGCTGAGCTCTCTGAAGCCCATTCACACTGCACATCTGAGCTCTCTGAAGCTCATTCACACTGCGCAGCTGAGCTCTCTGAAGCTCATTCACACTGCGCAGCTGAGCTCTCTGAAGCTCATTCACACTGCGCAGCTGAGCTCTCTGAAGCCCATTCACACTGCGCATCTGAGCTCTCTGAAGCTCATTCACACTGCGCAGCTGAGCTCTCTGAAGCTCATTCACACTGCGCAGCTGAGCTCTCTGAAGCCCATTCACACTGCGCAGCTGAGCTCTCTGAAGCCCATTCACACTGCGCAGCTGAGCTCTCTGAAGCCCATTCACACTGCGCAGCTGAGCTCTGAAGCCCATTCACACTGCGCAGCTGAAGCCCATTCACACTGCGCAGCTGAGCTCTCTGAAGCCCATTCACACTGCGCAGCTGAGCTCTCTGAAGCCCATTCACACTGCGCAGCTGAGCTCTCTGAAGCCCATTCACACTGCGCAGCTGAGCTCTCTGAAGCTCATTCACACTGCGCAGCTGAGCTCTCTGAAGCTCATTCACACTGCGCAGCTGAGCTCTCTGAAGCTCATTCACACTGCGCAGCTGAGCTCTCTGAAGCTCATTCACACTGCGCAGAAGCTCTCTGAAGCTCATTCACACTGCGCAGCTGAGCTCTCTGAAGCTCATTCACACTGCGCAGCTGGCTGAGCTCTCTGAAGCTCATTCACACTGCGCAGCTGAGCTCTCTGAAGCCCATTCACACTGCGCAGCTGAGCTCTCTGAAGCCCATTCACACTGCGCAGCTGAGCTCTCTGAAGCCCATTCACACTGCGCAGCTGAGCTCTCTGAAGCCCCATTCACGTGAGCACTGCGCAGCTGGCTCTCTGAAGCCCATTCACACTGGCGCATTCACACTGCGCAGCTGAGCTCTCTGAAGCCCATTCACACTGCGCAGCTGAGCTCTCTGAAGCTCATTCAGACGCACGTCTGCTCCTCTTTCTGTTAGCGTTAGCGTCAGCGTTAGCGTAGCAGAACAGAACCCCGCTGCTCTCCAATAACTGGGTAAAATGGTAAATGGACTGCATTTATATAGCGCTTTTATCCAAAGCGCTTTACAATTGATGCCTCTCATTCGCCAGAGCAGTTAGAGGTTAGGGGTTAGGTGTCTTGCTCAAGGACACTTCGACACGCCCAGGGTGGGGTTTGAACCGGCAACCCTCCGACTGCCAGACAATCGGTCTTACCTCCTGAGCTATGTCGCCCCAAATAACTGGGAAACCGCAGTTAAGACGTCTCTTAACTGTCTTACTCGTCAGCCTTTTTTGTAGTTTTCTCAGGAAATAAAATAAAATCAAGCAGGCGTGATTTCGCGCAAAGCCGTACGAAACTCGCGAGCTGCCTTGCTGTCAAACTCTAAAAATCACCAGGTGGAAAACATTGTCATTGTGAAAGTGTCTACAGCTTCTCAAACAAATCATTTAGGTAAAGCTAAGCACCCACAGTGCTGAGGGGAAAAAAAAAAAAAACAGTGAAAGAATTTTCTTTAGTTTTTATTCAGTAAATGAGGTTAGCCAATCAGGAGTTATCTGTTGTTGAAGGGCCATATTCCACTAGGCCGCATCACAATGCAGGATGTGTACCTGTGCAGACCAGGGGTGTCCAGTCTTATCCGAGAAGGACCAGTGGGGGTGCAGGTTTTTGTTTTAACCCATCACTAAGACCCCTGCCTCTACTTATCATTGTCTTGGTTGAAGACTGTGATAAGTTAGTTAGTTTTATCAGGTGTCATAGTGCTGGGATAAGGCAAAAACCTGCACCCAGCCCCCCGACCCTCTCTGGATAAGATTAGACACCCCTGATGCAAACAAACAAACAGGGGAAACCCTCCACATACCAGTACGATTCCATCTGCGAAGCAGAAAGCCTGCTTGGATATTTTAATGGCACGTAGTGCAACGGCTGAAACAGAACGGTGATGAGAAACGCCGCCTCTTTGTTGTCTGCCCTAATTAGTCAGTTGTGGCGATTAATTGGCCATGCACACTGTGGTCTATGGAATGAGCTCAGTCTGCGATTTCAGACATTTTAACTTCCTTTATTCCGGGTGAAGCTGTTTGGACGCGTTCTTGTCCTCTCGCTGTTTTCTGTAGCTTCCTGTTTGTTTGCTTCAATAGATTGCAAAAAAGAAAATGTATATATATATATATATATATATTTCCTGCCTTTATATAAATTTGTTTATTTGTTGTTGCAGTACATATTCCATTCACTGCGCTTGGCAGTGATAGTCATAAATCATGTAAATGGGCAAAAGGAAGTAAAGTTCCCTTTGCTGTTATTAAAAAGAAAAATGCTACTCTTCACCAGCTTCACAAACTTATGCATACACACACACACACACACACACACACACACACACAGCATAAAAAATAGTGTTTTCCAAGTAGTTATCGTTGTTGATTAGAGTGCTAGCAGTACCAGGGCTCGGGCTGTCTCCAGAATTAAATGGTGCTTTCTGTCGGATGGCATTCGCTGAGGAAACAATGCGTCCTCCGGTGGACCAGTGCATGCAGCGAGCCTTTGTTGGTTTTCTTCATGTTTTATAAATAAATATGCGTCTCGGTAATGATGGTGTGTATCCCATTATGTGCCACTTTACTGATAATAAAAGCGCTATCAGAAATATAAAGTGTTACCAGACACACTTAATTAATCTTAATTGCCTTGAACCAAGCCAGCTCACGGAATCGTGTCGTTTTTCTAAATTACTTTTCCCCACAAAATTGCACAGAGAGATTGTTTTTTTTTTTTTGTTGTCTTTTTTTTTTTTTTTTTTGGTTCCTACTCCCTCTCCCGTCGGGATGAAATGTGTTTCTCTCCGCTATCTCTCCCTTTACCCCCCCCCCCCCCCCCTCTGCCACACGGGCCCCCCCCCCCCCCCGGTCCCCCCCCCCCACCCCCTTGAGTGAAGGAAACGTTTTTTCGGAGGCTGCCAAAAAGCACAGTCATTTGGAGGGAGGCTATTTGCTGTTTGTCGGGTGTTGGGGTGGTGTGGTGGAGGGGGGGGGGGGTTGGCGGGAGGGGGGGGGGGGCATGAGTAATGGCCGGCGCGCTGTCCTTATCGGCGCCTCGCACACCTGCACTCCTCCGAGCGCCGCGCTCTTAATTGCCCCCGCCCCCCCCCTTCCCTCCCCACCCCCCCCCCCCCCACGCCATCACGGGCTGATATCTGCTTACTCTACACATTCCTCGGTGGAGGCTCTGCTGTCCATTAGTGCCACTGCCGGCCGGGATTTATGGCCCCTCCCCACTTCGCCGGTTGTAAGACGGTGGAAAATCCGACGGCCCGCCCTTTTCTGGGGGAGCTGGGCGGCCGTGGGTGGGGGGGCGCTGCTATCTGTCTCTTTTTTATTTTCGGAAGCTAACGAGGGCGCGGATTCTGGAGTGAGTTTGGGGCACAGGGAATGGGGAGACCTTGAGCACAGTTGGCTCCACAGCTCCAGTGAGGGAGGGGCTGCATTGTGCGTGATGTATTTAAGCCCCCCCCCCTCACACGCTCGCAGGTCACGTGACTCCCCGTACAGGTGCTCTGAGCTCGCCACTGAGTCTGGGGGGGGGGGGGGGGGAGGAGACGCTTCATTAAACTCTCATCTGTTTTGAAAAGAGCACTTCTGTTTTTCAAACAGTCTCTCCGTTCATCTGCGCTGAAAAAGGAAAGACCTTCTTTACGCAGGGATTCATTTTCACGCAAGACGCAGCAGCCTGTCTGTCGTCTGTCTCCGTGCGCACTTGTGGTCTCGGGCAGAGAAGCCTTTTTCCTCAGGCTCGTCGCTTCTGTCCTTTGCTCGCTCAGCACAGCGTGACTAGTGCAGCTCACGTCTGCATGGCCATCCGTCAGATTGCCTTTTATCCGCCCGAGCGTTTCTCAGTCAGCGCCTCATGCAAACGTGGCCGCTTCAGTCCAGGATCCGAACCCAACCCAAACCCTGCTGGTTACAGGTTCAACCCCCTGGCCATTTCTCAAGACCTCAAGGCTCCAGCGCAGGTGCGCAGTGATCGGTAGCCTGGTGATGAAGCTCACCCCCCCCCCCCCCCCCCCCGTGAACCCGAGGTCCCGCCCCCTGGATGAGTCATTCCTCCTGAGATAGCATCTCTCTGCCTGCCTGGGCCCTGATAGGTAATTGGGGGGGAGGCCTCCACTTCTCCACTTAAAGCGCTGAAGTTGGGTGTCTCTCAGACTCCCCTCTCGCCGTGACGGCTCCTGTGATGGCCTTGTCTCTCAGTCGCCGGGAGACGGTCGGAACTGCCCGGCAACCCCGTCCATTTTCCCTTTTTTTTCGCTGAAATAAATTGACACTTGGGTGTGCAAGTGAGGTAAAACAATGACCCCCCCAGGCCTACTGTACATGAGAGGGAAGAGGAGGAGGAGAGGGAAGAGGAGAGAGTTTGAACAGAGAGCGGAGAAGTGCAAAGCTGAGTCATTCTTCGGGTGAAGCTGAAGCCGCTCGGCCGTGGGGATGAGGGAATGTGCGTAAAAACGGCGAGCAGCAACGCTGACACAACACGGCGGCCATTTCACAGCTGCTGGTGTCTTTTCTCTCCTGGGATGAGGGCCACGGAGGCGCCATTTTGGCTCTCCGGTTTCCCGCTGGAGACAGCATCGGCGGTGGGAGCATCGGCACTGTCCAGCCTCCCAGGGTCAGGAGGCGCTGAGAGCCGCCAACTTGGCGGGCCCCCTTCTCCGGTGATGAATGTCCAGGAGCCCTCGGGGTGACGCCAGATTTTTCATCATTAATCCAGGCCATTATAAGACTGTTCCCCAGCATTGATCCCCCCTCTCCTGCAGCTGACACAGCCCCTCTGGGGACGGGAGACGGAGGTGGGGGGGGGGGGGGGGCAATCCTGGGAAATGGGGTGCGCTATAGCCCAGGCCAAATTGGGGCTGGGCAGAGAGCGTCGCTTCGCATATGTGCACCTTACCAGCCGCTTGTCCGATGCATGCGAATCATCGTTCTGCGTGCACGTGAACAGGAGCGTGCACGGCCCACGTGCACGTGGACAGGAGCGTGCACGGCCCACATGCACGTGGACAGGAGCGTGCACGGCGCCTCGGAACGCAGACGCGTCGGGCGATGCCAGAATGTCCAGATGGGGCCAGATGTGGGAGTGGTGGCCCCCCCTGTCCTGGCCACCGCCACACCGCCCCGCGGCAGGTGCCAGTGTGATTGGGCGGATAAATCGACCAATGAGCAAATTATTGTACGCTGTTGCCACTGTCGTGGCTCCTAAACTCTGCAGTGGACCATGCGGTCAGGCACACGGTCCTCATGTGTAACGCTGTTTACACCAGCATGGTGGAAAACACCACACAGTGTTTGCTTTGGTGGAAAGTGAGGAAGACGATGTTTCACGCTTATGCATGTTGGCCTGTCCTTTTTCAGGCACCTGTTTTTTTTTTTTTTTTTGTTGTGCACTGATGATTTACTGACTTAATACAGAAGTCCTGCAGGTCATTTGTGATTGGCCGGTGTTGCCGAGATAGGGCAGGGCTTCAGACTGTACCTCGCTGGGGAGAAAGGCGGAGCTTAGAGTTTTTTCCCTCTTTTTACAAGTGAGGAGAGGAAAGTCTGTCAGCTGTGAAATTACTGATCAGCAGGGCTTTTAGCTTCCGCTCGCCGAGGGAAAGGGGGAGCGAGGGAGGGAAAGGAAAGAAGGGAAGAGAGCAAAGGAGAGGATCTGAGATAAAGAGAGAGGTGTGTTTGTGTGTGCATATATTTGTGTGTGTATGTGCATGCGTGTGTGTGTGTGTATGTGCATGCGTGTGTGTGTATGTGCGTGCGTGTGTGTGTGTGTGTGTGCATATCAAGGTGAGCTCTTCTTTCTGTCTGCTGTGGGTGATAACACATCCAGTGTCTGATGGGATCAGGCTGGGGGGTTCTCTGTGGGTGGGGGCGATTTGGGGGGGGGTACTCTGGCTGTGGGTCTCTGGGGGTCAGTATGGAGCAGACATCCTCCTCTGTGTGACAGTCTTTAGCTGCTGTGACTCTGTGAGGAACAGCAGCTTCTAGAGCCCCAGATTAAAAAATAAATAAATCCTCAATTCCAAGGGCTGGAGTTTGTCCTCCGTATCCTGCTGGTACATTAGCTTTGATCTGTGAGCATTGTGTCTGTCGAACACGTCTGTGATTGCGTTGATACGCTGAACGCAGTGATTCTACTCTGATGATCTTATTTCTGGAACAGCGTTCCGTTGGTGTAACCGGGGTAGGCATTGTCCCAGGAGCGTGGAGTTTAATGTCCGGAGCACGGAATAAAGGCAGGGGAATGATTTAAGATGGTAGATACGCCGCTTTTACACCGGCCCTCTCTGTTCTGCTCCCGTTTTACTGTGGAGTTGCAGATCTCCAGAGCCGATAGGCGGGGTTCAGTGTTGAAGGCGCAGGGAGGTGTGTGACCGTGTGCGTGCGCTGTCTCTCTGAGCGGACGCTGGTGCAGGGAGAGCCCGTCCTGCTGCAGTTTGGGTTGGGTTGGGGGCCAGGTTGGGGGGGGGGGGGGGGGGGGGGGGGCGGGGGGGGGGGGGGGGGGGGGACTGGATGGCGTAATTACCCGGATCACTGGGCATGAAGGAGGGGCCGTGGACTCCTGTCAGCGCACTGGGCCAACAGCTGGGAGCTAATACCCCTCCAGCAGCTGTGTAATCACAGCCCCGCAGGCCCACAGACTGCTGGCCCTCACCTGCAACAGGACGCGCTGCCAGGCTGAGGGGGGGGAGGGGGGGAGTGGGGGGGGGGGGGGGCAGGGAGGGGGTGTGAGAGAGGGCAGGGGCTTAATTCGGGAAGATGATTCTCCCAGAGATGTGTGCGGGAAAGCCGGTGACCGAAGCACTCTGCTTTGTGAAGGCCTCTGGCCCGGAAAGGGAGGAAAAGGGGGGGTTGTGTGGGGGGGGGGGATTCACAGACGCACCGGCGATTGCACAGAAGCAGCTACGCTCGGCCGTTGCTGGAGTTTCTCCGAACGCGCCGCGCGTTATTCCCGCTGGGACCGTGACGAGGGCTAAAAGGCAGAAACGTGCGTCATCACCGTGCCTGTCGTCAGCGCGGCGATTTCGGTCGCTTGCGTCGCCACGGAGACGCCTCTGGCAGCGGCCCGGGCCTTTCCTGGAGCCGAAGGGGGCCTCCTTGTTTTGGTGGGGGTGTGACGCAGTGCGCTGGGAGGGCACCACACACTCAGCACTCAGGGTTAGGAAATAGGCTTTGAGCCGAAGGGGGGCGGAGCCAGGGGCAGCGGCATTGGACTCAGTGTCCAGCGCTGGTCCTCGAAGGATCATGTGTACTGTACACACGCAACTACAGGAGCCAGCTTATTTTCCCTCCCACCTTTGTCTAAATCAGATGACCACCACCACCCCCCCCCCCCCCCCCCCCACAGCGCCCAGCCCCCCACCGAACCGCCGCCGTGTGCCTGTGCGGCGCAGCCGCCGCGGCGCGGACTCCCCGGGACGCGTCGTCCGCGGGAGGAGGATGAAGACGTTAATGGAACCCGAGCGTCTGTCGTCTGAGTTATTACTGCGCCGCTTTTTTTCCCCCTAATGGGAAAAAATTAAATTATCAGCTAATTTGCGCCGATGTCTCCGGCGACAGAACGTCACCCGCGGTGTCGGCTTCCATTAGCCCGAATCCTGTGGCTCTCTATCTCTCCGTCCGCCGGAACGAGAGAGAGAGAGAGAGAGAGAGGGCCCAGGTGTGGGGCGTGTGGAGCGGGCGGGGGGGGGGGGGAGGACGCGTGGCGCTGGGACCCGCTGTGTGGTGTGGCGAAGCGGCCGCGCTCTCGCGCCGCGGTCGAAGACGACGAAGCGGAAATGGCGACGCGGGCTCAGTTCTGCGCACGCTGGCAGCGCGGGGTTTATGGAGCTGAACTGAGCGCCTCTCCACACGGCTCTTTTGGGAATGCCCCATCGGGAATGTTTCGTTTATTTTATGCACTTGTTTATTTATTTATATCCCCACCTCCCCTCCCCCCCCCCACCCGTCACTGAATGGTCTGCCTCGCCCATCCCCCCATTTCCCATCACCCCCCTCTCTTCTGGAAGAGTCTCCAGATCTCGCCCTCAAGCACTATGGAGTTCCATCACTGGCTTATTGGCCAATTAACTGTCACCTCCTTCCACACTCAGATTCCATCAACTGTCTCTCTCTCTCTTCTCTCTCTCTCTCCCCGCTTCTCTCTCTTAGTGTCTCTCTCTCCCCCTCTCCCTCCCTCCCTCCCTCTCTCTCCCTCTGCTTCTCTCTCTCATATATACCTATCTGCTGTTTCTCTGTTATTTCCCACAGAGTTATGGTAAATGTGTCCTTACAGTTTTAATTGCCAAGGTCACTCAAAACCGTGATGGTGAAAATCAGAATCCTTAATTTAAAAAGAGAGGACGACGGGAAATTACGACTATCTTTTCCAAATTCTAAATCCCAGTTTTCATGCTTCAACTGCCGTCCCTCTGTTTGCTCATTGTTTTTGCAAGGCGCTCATATTCTTTACGCATTACCGAGCACGCCGGTCCGTTTATCGGTCTGTACCGATGCCGAATCGACTGTAGGGGGCGCTGTTTTGGGCGGTTGTGGTTATGGCACACGCGTTCATACGGGGGTCCCATTAAGACAATGCGTTTTGATTGAGCGTCTCCAGCAGTGAAAGGAGATTGATTTTCATTTAACCTCCGCTGCTGAATCGCAGACATCTGGCGCATCTCCTCTCCCCGTCCTCCTCCGAGCCTCCCGCAGCAGCACCTCCTTTTAAACGTTTAGGAGGCGCTGTAGCCCCCCCCCCCGCACCCCCACCACCCCAATTTCCCACCTCCCCCCCCCTCTTTAAAATAACTTCGCTCCCTCTGCTTATTTTATTTATTTATTCATTTATTCTTTTCGTTTCGTTTCGTTTCCGTGTCGTTTTCGAGTCCTCCTCCTCCGCGCTCCTCCTTGTCAGGCTGAATGGAAATCAGGCGGGGTTATTCCCGGCGGGTCCTCCGCGACGACGGTCTCCCCCTCTTTAATGGGGGTCTCCGGGGCTCCTTGGTTGGGGTCGCGCGGATGCTGATGTCACGCTGTTGCCTGTCAGAGCTGGAGGGCCAAGCGGGGAGACAGAGGGGGCCCATGAAAAATACATGATAACCACGCCTCCGCGCTGCACAGGGGGTATAATTGGGGGAGAGGGGTTTCCTGCCTGCCCACTGTGGCTCTGGAGGAGCTGTCACTCTCTAGATCGGTTCCAGGCCTTTGTGTGTTTATTTTTTATTTTTTTATTTTTTTGCGTTATTATTCTTGTTTATTTATTTTATTTTTTTTCATTTTCACCCTGTTTATTCAGATGGCTCTTTTGGCAATTTCTGCTGGCACAACTGTGAGGGATAACAGACCCAACAAGTGTACACAGCACTGCAAACAGAAGAGGGCTGTGTGCCTGTGTGTGTGTGTTTGTGTGCATCTGTGTGTGTGTACATGTGTGCTTGTGTGTGTGTGTGTGTGTGTGTGTGTGTACAAGTGTGTTGTCGTGTGCGCACGTGCATGTGTGTGTGTGTGTGTATGTTTGTGTGTGTACGTGTGTGTGTGCCTGCATGCGTGTGCGTGTGCGTATGTGTGTGTGCCCAATTGGAAAGCACTGCTTGATCAGACAGCGGAAGAGAACACACACACACACACACAAGCCCTTAAATCAGTTAAAGACGGTTAGACGGTGTTGGTTTCCAGAGTGAGTGTGATTCCCCTGCTCCGCCTGAGAGCAGCCCTGTTAATGACAGCGCATGCATAGAGCCCTGGGTCACATGACAGAGCATACAGAAAGCCCTAGGTCACATGACAGTGCATGCAGACAGCCCTGGGTCACATGACAGTGCATGCAGAAAGCCCTGGTCACATGACCATCAAAAGTGTGGCAGGGGAGAGAGCGGCAGCATCTGCATCAGAGGCTTTCATGGCTCTGTCTGGCTGGCCTCAAATTCAAAGGCGAACAGAGAGAAAAGGCGGGACTGGAACAGCAAGTGAACCAGAGCGCAGTGATACAGCACAAGCGTGTACACAGTGCACACACTGGCTCACACACACACACGTTCGCACACACAGACACATGCATGTGCACACTCACACACTCACAAACATGCTTGCATACTCACACACACATACATGCTTGCACACTCACACACACACACACACACACACCCACATGCTCGCACACTCACACATTCGCACACTCAAATACATGCCCGAGTACACACCTATACACGCAAGTACGCACGCACACATTCTTGCACACACACACACATGCACACACACACACACACACACACATTTACACACACGCACACACACACACACACACATTTACACACACGCACACACACACACACACGCACACACACACACACACACACACGCTCTCTCTCACAGACGGGGTGTCGCTCGGTCTGATGCGCTCCTGTAATATGCGTAAGTGGCCGTGGTCCGGCGCGTCCCCTCCCCTCTCCTCTATTCGCCCTGCTATTCGCCCTGCTATTCGCCGTGCGGTCGCCGGGGTGATGATTGAGTGTTCCGCTGAATTGGGGGTCCTTGGGGTGCCTGCAGCCTCCAAGGACTTAATGTCATGGTTTATACCCCTTCATAAATTCAGCTGAAGGATAGGCCCGGTGCTCAGACCAGCTTTTCTGCTCATTTTTTTTATTTTTAGATTAAGACTTGGGCGTCCCAAGGTCACTGGCAGGCCGGTAATGCATTGCCATTCGCCCCCCTACGCCCCATCCCCCCCTCGCTTATCTTCTTCTTCTCACTCTCTCTCTGTCTGTCTCTCTCTCTCTCCCTCTCTCTCTTTCTCTCTCTCTGTCTCTTCTCTCTCTCTCCCTCTATCTCTCTCTCTCTCTCTGTCTTGTCTCTCTCTCTCTCTCTCTCACTTTCTCTCACTCTCTCTGTCTGTCTCTCTCTCTCTCTCTCTCTCTCTCTCTCTCTCTCTCTCTCTCTCTCTCTCTCTCGCTCTCTCTCTCTCTCTCTCTCTCCCTCTCTTTCTCTTCCCTCGCTCTCTGTCTCGTCCCTCCTCTCTTGCCCTCGTGGCCTGTGACACACAGACGTCGTCAGGCCTCTGTTGAGCGGAGGGTGCTTGAAAATCATGAAATCAAAAAATAAAGAGGGGGGAAAAAACGAGAAAGAAAAACATATCCGAGACAGCTTTCCATCGGCGGGGGCGGGGGCGGGGGCGGGTCGAGTTCAGAACGCGGCTGGTCTGTGTCCTGACGGCGCCCGCGGGGAGCGGACAGCGTCGTGACGGTGTGCCTTCCGTCGTGACGGTGTGCCTTCCGTCGTGACGGTGTGCCTTTCCATCGTGACGGTGTGCCTTCTGTCGTGACGATGTGCCTTTCCGTCGTGACTACTGGCGCACGCTGGATCGTGGAGCAAGTGAACGTACAAATGAAGGGGAGAAAAGGTTAAAAAAGCACCCCCTCTCCGCCGCCACCCTTACTGCCCCCCCTCCCCGTTCTCCCCCATCCCTCACAGTCGCTCTGGGCTGGGTGAGAGCGGGGGGTTGGGGAGGGATAGTGGGGGAGGGGGGGCCGATCTGACGCAGGAGGAGATGGGGGTCAGGTAATCCACTGCCCCATGCGTGCGCGCTCTTTCATGCTAGGCTGCCTTTCAATAAATAAAAAATGTAGTCTGCCTCTCAAATGTAATATTAACCTGTAGTTCCCCGCAGAGACTGTCGGGCTGGGGCAGGCTTTGTGGAGGGTGGGGGGAGGGGGTGACGGGGGCAAGGGGGGCCATGGTCGGGCCCATTAATGGCTACACATGCACAAAATATCAGAATGTTGCTAGGATATCAGAGCCTTGATCTTCAGGGAGAACGGGCGTGGGACTCCATCGCCGTCTCATTGAAATTCTGTCCTGTGTGAGGGAGCGACAGGCGCTCTGTCTGAGAGAGGAGGCGACTGAACCTTTTCCAGGTCATGCGTTCGTTTAGCCGGTCAGATCCGCCAGAGTTGATCTCTGGAAAATAAAAACACAAAAAAAGGTTTTGTGTTGATTGGGCAGACCAAACATTTATCCAAAAACCTTAGAGAGGGACTGTCTGCAGACCAACCTATCACCTGCCGTAGGTTTAATAGCATCTGGGGTTTGCGTCTCTTTCACTCTGAGCTTAAAGTCAGCATTGCTCTCCCATTATAAAGGGTGTTGTCAGTAATTGGTTGGAGCCCTTGATTATTTTTGAGGAGGGAACATCTGTGCCCATTGAGAGAACGTGTATAAGCAGCGGGGTGGGGGTGTGGGGGGTGGAGGGAGGGGTGGGGGTGGGGGGGGGGGGGGTTTGTAGGAGAAAAGCAGGGTGTCAGTGTGAGGCGGTGTACCGTGTCTCTGGTTCGTATCGTTCCCCCCCCCGGTTACGTTCATCTAAACCTGGTCGTCAAGCGCTCTCCTGAAAGCAGCCCATTGGCCACCCTCGCTGAAAGATCATGCAATTCAGGAAGTGAACTGAAGATGTTACGGAGCGCTGGATAAGAACAACAGGAAACACGGTTTCCCCCCCCCACTTAGAGAGTTCACGTGAGATTCCACCCCCTTTTCCTCCTCCTGTAACGATTTGCATAATTTTAATAATTGTGTAAAGAGATTAAATATCGCGCTGGAGGCAGCAGAATGAAAGGGTTAATGGGCGGCTCTTAAAAAACTCCCCGTTTCTGAAAATCAGACGGAGAGAAGGAGAGAAGGAGAGAACGTTCGAGCCTTTATCTTGGTCTTTCATTACCGGCAGTTTAATGGAGAGACGCTGAGAGTGGAATTTTAATTATCGCTCCCTTCGTTCGCTGGTGGAGGAGGAGGAGGAGGAGGAGGAAGAGGGGGCCGGCGGCGGTGGACAAAGAAGCGAAGCGGCTTTGCCGTCGGGGCCCGTGCCACGTCTCGCCAGCGCGCGTGCGATAGCCGGCGTTTCTCGCCCGAAGCGAGCGTCTCTGTCTGCGGACGCCGCTGACTCCGCCCCCCCCTGCGAGCGCTTATCAGAACACTTCGCTAATGGCGCTCGTTCCGCTTTGGAGACGAGACACACAGGGAACACGCGAGCCCTTTTCACTGAGTCCATGTTCAGTCATGTACTCATCCTGAGGTCATTCAGAAAGAAATGAGGGAAAAATGTACTGGATTGTTTTTTTTAAATACCAACCAGCTTGGACCTCACAGTAATTTAGCAAAAAATAATGAATGACATAAGAATGACACACTGGATCGGATCAAATCAACAGTGCAGGGATGATACACACACACACCCACACACACCCACACATGCACACACACACACACAAGCACACACACAAGCACACACGCACACACACACACACACACACGCACGCACGCACACATGCACACACACACACTCACATACACACACATGCACACACACACACTCACACTCAAACACACACACTCAAACATACATACACATACACACACGCACACATACACACACATACACACACGCACGCACACACACACACACGCACACTCACGCACATGCACACACGCACACACTCACATACACACACTCACCCGCACACACATACACACACGCACACACACACACGCACACACACGCACACACACACACACACACACACTCACGCACACACACACACACACACACACACACACTGTTTTCATAAAGAATCAGCTTCTTCGTTGGCGAAGCGGTAAACAGGCTGCTGTCTGGTAGGGTGGAGCAGTGGAATTCGGGCCTCGCTCTAATTGTGGATGCAGGAGGCTTCTTCCCCCCATTGTTCCCCAGTGTGGCTCTCCTCCATAATTTACTGCCTTTCCACCCCGGTTCCACCCCTCTCCGGCGGTAATGGATGGGACATGGCTGGGTCCGGGGGGGGGGGGGGGGGCGGCCCACACCCCTCTTGCGTGTCACGCCGCGGCGAGAGAGGGGCGATCATGGATCAGCGTCTCCGGAGCTGTTGAGCTGATATAGTGGCCTCCATTCCTATTCCTCTCCTCTGCTGGGGGAGGTGAAAAAAGAGAGAGAGAGAGACAAGGAGAGAGACAAAGAGTCAAGAGATGAAGAGTCTGGGAGGAGAGAGAGAGAGAGAGAGAGAGAGAAAAGAGAGGTAAAGGGCTAAGGAGAGGAGAGGAGAGGAGAGGAGAGCGGGGAGGGGGGGGGGGTTTGATGGAGGGCGAGCTGACATCATTACCATCTCTCGTAGCTCCAGGGCTCTTCATGCTAACGGCGAGCGGTTTGCCGGGCTAATGGGAGACAGGCGGACGCTGTGTGCAGTAATTTAGCCGGGAGTCAGGTCACGCGCGCGAGGGCAGGAGAGTGGGCCATCTTTCGCTCTCTCTCTCTCTCTCTCTCTGTGTCTCTCTCTCTCCCTCGCTCTCTCTCTCTCAGTCTCTCTCTCTCTTTCTCTGTCTCCCTCGTTTTCTTCTCTCTTTCCCTCTCTCCCAACAACACCACTCCCACTGGCTCTCCCCCAGAGCTTGGGATGCTGGAGACGTGAGTTTGTGAGTTCTTCAGCTGCTCCTGGAGGGCAAGTTTTTTTTTTTTGGTGGGGGTGGGAGGCCGACTTGCGTTGGGGGTGGTCGCGAGGAGGGAGGGAGGGAGGGCCCTGGGCATTTCCCAGACTCCCCTGCTCCCTCTCTCTCTCTCTCTCTCTCTCCGCTCGCTGTGTGTTTATCCAGCTCCGGTGTCTTGACGCCATATGCGGAGTTCCGCGGCGGGATGTGCACCAGCTGCCTCTCGCTCCCGGGAGCGCCGGGAACGGCGGGAACGCCGCTCGCCTGATGAACATGGCCGCTCTGTTTACGTTCGCCGCTCCTGTCAGACGCTCAGCCCCGCGGCTGCTAGCGCCGACCCGCCGTTTAGCCTGTCAGGGGGCGGAGCTTCATTTATGACTCCTCTCCTCGCTCTCATCCCCATAACCACCCACCCACTCCCTCCCTCTCTGTCTCTCTCTCTCTGTCTCTCTCTCTCTCTCTCTCTCTCTCTCTCCTCTCTCTCTCTCTCTCTCAACTCTCTCTCTCTCTCTCTCTCTCCTCCCTCCTCTCTCTCTCTCCCTCTCTCCGTGTGGTGGGTCTGTTGGTAGTGTTCTCTCTCTCTCCTCTCTACGTCGGTCTCTCTCGGGTGTCTCTCTCTCTCTCTCTCTCTCGGCGAGGCTCCCCATCTACTCCCAGTGCGCTCGTCTCTCTCTGTCTCTCTCTCTCTCTCTCTCTCGCTCTCTCCTCTCTCACTCTCTCGCTCTCTCCGTTAATCCCCTCTCGTCTCTCTCTCTCCTACTCTCTCACTCTCTCTACTCTCTCTCCTCTCTCTCCTCAAATTCCTCTCTCTCTCTCTCCCTCTCTCTCACCTCTCCTCTCTCCTCTCTCTCTCTTCCTCTCTCTCTCTCTCCTTCTCTCCTCTCTCTCTCTCTCTCTCTCTCGCTTTCTCTGTCTCTCTGTCTCTCCCTCTCTCCCTCTCTCTCTCTCTGTCTCTCTGTCTCTCCCTCTCTCTCCCCCTCTCACCAAGACTCATTAATTATTGATTTATTTTCCTCTCGTTCGGTAGTTGCGGGCGAAAACTCCGCTCTTCACTTATTTATTTCCTCTCTCTCTCTCTCTCTCCAGAAACAAAGACGCATTTCGCACACATGCGTGCGCAACAAAAGAAACACAGTCGAGTTCTTCGAAAACTCGAAAACTTGACGCGGTCCAAATTGCTTTGGGGGAAAGCGGAAAAGTGAGAGCCGATGCATATTTCAGACTTTTTGAATATGAAATATGGATCGGAGACAAGAGACCTGACAATGGCTGCTCAGACAGACCCGCTCAGCTATAGAGTAAGGATCAAAGACAGAGATGCTCGCCTCCTGGCTAGGCCATCTCCTGTATTTTTAGAATTTACTTCAAAGCTTCTGCCACTTAATATGTTTTTTTTTTCCATTCATTCACATTTGACAAATCTAAACCAGGAGCAATTTTTTTTTTTTTTTTTGCGACATTAATTAAATCAGATTGAAAAGCACGATGGTAAGATGGCCGAAAGGCTTCGGCCTCTGCGCAGATTAGCGCTGATCCGGCTTTCCCCCTCAGCTCTCCGCGACGTTGCGGCATACCGGCAGACCGTTTTTGGCATCTCGATGTAATAGGAAAATCAGCGTGCGGTATTACACAGGGGAGAAAGGAAAAGTACAGGGCGTTCGGTGGGAAACGCAGGCTGCGGGCTGCAGCGAGCCCGCACGCTGGGGTCCGCGTGCCGCGGCGCTGCTCGGCCGCCCCGGGGCACTGTGGGTAATGTGGGCGTGGCCGCGGATCGTCTCTCTCGTTGCGGGTGGATGTGGGCGAGGCGGCCAACGCCCTTGAGGCGGAGCCGATACTTAATTTCCCGCTTTTTTGCCAAGATTGCGGGCAAAGATTTTTTTTTTTAACTCCTTATGCTGGCCTATCCAGTCTCCTTTACCCCTCATGGAAAGTGGTTACAGTACTGGACTGGTGTGGCTCATACAGGGACACATTTCTACATCACACCTCCTCCTATGAAGACCAAGGTGCAGAACACTGTGAGCAGAGGATTCAGCTCAGCGCTGGGTTTTCAACAGGGGGTCCGAGGCCCCCTGGGGATCCTTGGAAGTACTGCAGGGGGGTCCTTGACCCTCTGACCTGCTATGCAATGACTGAATATAGATTTGGGGGAAATATTTCAAAAATATAAAATCTATTTTGATTTTAATATTTTTAAAATATAACCCTTTTTATGTTATGATGGGGGTCCCTGGATGTCTTTGAGTCTGGGCAGGGGTCCCTGGGCCAGAAAAGGTTGAAATCCTCTAAGCTAATCAAACGCGTTATAGGTATATCATTCCCCCCTCTGTGTGTGGCTGACTCTCTGGTCCACTCAGCCAGGTCTCCCTGGGTGTTCCCTCTCTGTCTGAGAGGCGTGGAGAGACTGACAGGCCCAGTAGAGAGGGTACTCACAAAAAGTGTAATCATATTTCTGACGGCAGGTTGTGAGCGGTCCGGGCCTTCGCGCCCAAGGCCGTCCCGACCTCTCATTTGACCTGCCTCTTTTTTTTCTTTTCTTTTTTTTCTTTTTTTTTCTTCTGCGCTCGTTCCAGACCTCTGTGTTTTCAGACGGAGGTGGAGGGGGGGGGGGGAGGTGAAGGCTGATTGTTTGGGTCGTTTCGGAAAGAGACTCTGAACCTTCACGCACCGCCGGTGTCCCCCAGGGACTGACGCTAGGACTTGGATGGGGGGGATGGGGGGGGTCGGGGGGGGGGGGGGGGGGGACAGGGGTTTGGGGGTGTGGAGGGAGGGACAGGTTCTGGGGCTCAAGGCTGAGGAGGTTTGAGAGGAAGACAGGATGAAGGAAGAGGGTGATAAAGACAGGAAGAAAGGAGAGGAAGGTCTTGTGCAAGAGCATGCACGTATACAGTGTGCATAATCCATCACTGTCACTCTCATGTCTGAAAAAAAATCCACTAAACAGAAAGGAGTGTCTTCAGCACATTTACTGTGGTATCTAGAGTAGCTATAGCACGGAAGCCTGATTTGAACCTTTTACGTCTTTTTTACCCTTTTTAAAGTAAGCATTGTAAAGGCCGTTTTCCTAATCAACTTAATATTAGCAATACATGATACACACAAGCACACTCACACATGGATACTTACACACTCTCTCAGACACACACACACTCTCTCTCTCACACGCATGCACACACTCTCTCTCTTTCTCTCTGACACACACACACATACACACACACGCTCTCAGACACACACACTCTCTCACACACACACACACACACACACACACACACACACACTCGCTCTCTCTCTCTCTCTGACAGACACACACACACACACACACACACATGCCTGCGCTCCAGTGACAGTCTACGGGAGTCTGCTGACTTGTGACTCTGCTCTGGATCTCACGCCTGGATATGCAATCTTTCCCGCTCCCCGTCTCCTCTTTCCTCCTCTCCTCCTTTTTGATCTGAGACGGATAGATTCTGCCTGACTGGCTCTGCGTCGCAGGAGAGCCCAGTCGGAGGTGAGCTGAGGTCGCAGAGAGAGGGAGAAGGAGAGAGAGGAGAGAGAGAGAGGGAGAGGGAGATGGAGAGAGAGAGAGATGGAGATGGAGATGGAGAAGGAAAATCGGCCGGGATCACACACCTGGATGACCATTCCGACCTGAAGAGCGTTGGGACCTGCTGCGGTCTCGGACTGTCCCCTGTGGGATGTGAACCCGTGCACCCAGGCGTGTGAGCCGTGCAGAGTGTGTTTACAGGGCAAAGCACACCTAATTTACTTACCTGTGACCAGTGCACCTTTTTCATTTTCTCTTTCTTACCCCCCTGACAGACTCCAGGCATTATATTCATATATGTTAAACACTATACTGGATCTCCCCCCATTGCTGTAAAACAGTACATAAGATCCATTAAGTCTTTGATGCAAAGATGCAAAGCTTTCTGGGAATTATAGACTTTAGTGGTGATAATGTGATGACCCATCTGTGGTTATTTCTGTAGTTGGAAAAAGCCTGTGTTTGTCCTAGCAGATCATAATAAAGCCTCAAAATCACGATAGAACCTGTGCTTATTTTCCTCATGGTCCCTTCTGTTCACGTTCTTCGGGTTCTTTTGTATTACAGGCATTTAGCAGACGCTCTTATCCAGAGCGACTTACACAACTTTTTACACAGCATTTACATTTTACGTCCGTTTATACAGCTGGATATATACTGAAACAATGCAGGTTAAGTACCTTGCTCAAGGGTACAATGGCAGTTTCCTACCTGGGAATTGAACCTGTAAGACCAGGTCCTTACCCATTATACTACACTGCTGCCCCAAATCCCCAGTCTGCATTGTGATGTATGTATTCAGGTCTTCTCCCTATTTCCCCCACCACTCTATATTCCTCCTTGTTCTCCTGGTGTGTCCACTCTCTTCCGCCCCTGTTCTTCTCCTCTGAAGTGGGTCACAGAATAGATGTTAAAAGGTCACACAACCCCCCCTCTTCTCCCTCCTTCCCCTCTCTCTCCTTCCCTCTTCCTCTCTCCTTCCTTTCGTCCGTCCCTCCCTCTCCCCCCGTCTCTCTCTCTCTCCCTCTCTCGTCTCACTTTACCTGCATTGACTGGTCTGCCAGTGCTGATTGGTGGAGGCGGGGGAGTGCAGGCGGGTTGGTGCATTGACTGGTCTGCCAGTGTTGATTGGCGGAGGCGGGGGAGTGCAGGGGGTTGGGGGGAAGGCGTGACATTATTGGAAAACTTGGCGGGATATGCAGATGATGTCTCCGGGGGCCGGCGCCGGCGCCGCCGCGGCCATCGAGTAGCCGTCAGGCGCACTTTGGGCCGGTGACAGCGCCTGTCCTCCAAGGCTCGGCGCCGGGACGAGGCGGCTTCGGCAGGCCCGTCAGGCGCAAGGCCGCGGTCACGTGACTATGCGTTCGCATGACTGCGTGGTTACACACCGTCTGCTGCTTTTTTGGATGGGCGGGCAAGGGGGGGAGTGGGGGGAGTGGAGGGGTCGGGGGTCGAACATTGTTTTTTTGGGTGGGGGGGTGGGGCGCAGGAGTAGGGGGGTCACTCATTTCACAGTGAGCGAACCCTTGCGTAGATTTCTGAGATTCTGACAGCTGCTGGAACTCCGTGTGACAGGTGTGCTGGTTTAAAAAGCGCTGGTGTTCTCACTGCGTTACCTGGCCTAATATTTGAACGGGCGCTTTGTGCTTTTGGACAAGCTGAGACCGCTGCTGCTGATGTGCACAGATCTCACAGTGACAGACACGTGTAGTGGTTCCTTTTTTATTTTTTGCTTTTTTTTCCCCCCGCTGCCACAGCTGCCTCTGTTCCTTTCTTTAAAGTCCACCTTTAGAGTCCCGCTTTGAAGAGCAGCTTTTGTTCGGTGCTCGCGTTTCGTTTTTTTTGGATATCTGAAGGAATCTCCGAAAACACGGAATGCAGCTTCATGCAAGTCACTGCAGGCGCGAGAACAAAAAAATACGTACAACTGTTTAAAAAGCCAGCCGACCTGCGGAATAGGTGCTTTTGTGTGGTGTGTGTGTTGTGTGTGTCTGTGTCTGTGTGCCTGTGTGCCTGTGTGTGTGTGTCTGTCTGTCTGTCTGTGTGTGTGTGTGTGTGTGTGTGTGTGTGGTGTGTGTGTGTGTGTGTGTGTGTGTGTGTGTGTGTGTGTCTGTGTGTGTGTGGTGTGTGTGTGTGTGTCTGTGTGTGTGCGCGTCTGTGTGTGTGTCTGTGTGTGTGCGCATCTGTGTGTGTGTGTGTGTGTGTGTGTGTGTGTCTGTGTGTGTGTGTGGTGTGTGTGTGTGTGTCTGTGTCTGTGTGTCTGTGTGTGTGTGTGTGTCTGTGTGTGTGTGTGGTGTGTGTGTGTGTGTCTGTGTCTGTGTGTGTGTGTGTGTGTGTGTGTGTGTGTGTGTGTGTGTGTGTGTGGTGTGTGTGTGTGTGTGTGTGTGTGTGTGTGTGTGTGTGTGTGTGTGTGTGTCCTGTGTGTCTGTGTGTGTGTGTGTGTGTGTGTGTCTGTGTCTGTGTGTGTGTGTGTGTGTCTGTGTGTGTGTGGTATGTGTATGTGTGTGTCTGTGTGGATAGGTGGTTGGGTAGAGAGGGGATATCATGGGTACGGAGGTATGGGTGGGGGGGTGTTTGGGTGGGGGGCGGGGGGGGGGGGGGGGGGGGGGGCTGAGCATCCCTGTCTCGCCTCGGATCTGCTCGGTCCAGACGTGCGGACGCCCACGGCAACGGTCGATAAATCCCCAGGCGAACACTTCAGACGGCCAATCAAATCCGGCGGCGTCACGGCTCATGAATAACAATGAACCCTTCCGAAAACAAGGGGGGGTAACCCCCGATAATGTCCACCCGCCGCCGTCCTCGCCCACGTTTGCATTAATGATTTTTTGGGCCTCTCCCCTCTGTTCCCCATCCTCAGATCTGCTGCTGATAAGTCCTGCTTCACCTAAACGGCCTTAATGTAGCTACAAAAGAGAGCGCTAAAAGGTCCTGGTTTTTTTTTTTTACCCCCCCACCCCCCCCCCCCCCCCCCCCCCCCCCCCCCATCACTGATTATCTGCCTGAAGCGCTGAGATAAGATACCGCAGGGCGAGTCGCGCCCGGCGTTCTGTGTTTCTGATGAACCCGGTCGAACCCGTGGGCTTCGGTCCGTGGGGACGTCGCGGCGCGGCGCGGTCTGGAGCAAAACGCTAACGGTTGCGACTCTTTGTTAGTGCGGATGAGCAGACCGCATCTCTCTCTCCCCGTCTCGCAAATTCACAGTTTCTAATGTTTCTTTCTTTTCTTCTTCTTCCCTCTCTTTTTTTTCCGGTGTCCGGCTGTGTTCCTTTCCGTTGCGATGTGGGTCCAAATCACGCAGGTAAGTTGTCCCCCCTGTTTCTCTCACTGTTTTGAAAATATTCAAGCCATTGTCTGAAGTCTGAAAAATGGCTCACTGCCAGTTATTGACTTGAATATATGACTGTATATTTAAAGTTTCCCTAGAGCTGAATTCAGTATTATTGTTACGACTAACAATACCACTATTACTTATTATTATTATTATTATTATTATTATTATTATTATTATTATTATTATTATTATTATTATAACAACAATTAATAACAACAACAATAATAATAATAATAATAATAATAATAATAATAATAATAATAATAATAATAATAATAATAGACATAGCTCTTGTTGCAGCATTATTGAAGCATCATATACAGCATCATATGATTTGACATTCAAGAAACGGCTGTTTTTAAACAGACGTTTGTGAGTGAGTCTGACCCTACGGTGCGATTTCATTGGTGCGTCTTGTTCGGCTGTCTGAGGCAGAGCCGCTCCGTTTGATACGCCTGGTCTGGGGGGGGGGGGGGGGGGGGGGGGGGGGGGGGGGGTACACAAGCTGTAGTTTGACCTTCATAGCATCTCTGTTCTCTCGCTCTCTCCCCAAGCAACACCCTCTCCTCTCTCTTTCCTCCTGCTTACCTGCTCTCTCTCTCGCTCTCTCTCCCCCTCCCTCCCTCGCTCCCTCGCTCCCTCCCTCCGTGCGCTGTGTGTACGAGCTGGTTTACATGGCTGGGGGGAAATGGCGGTGGTGAGAAGGGGGCTCACTCTGAATTAAACATGCAGCAGCAGCAGCAGCAGCAGCATCTCTCTGCCGTTCAGGACACAGCAGCTGCCTCCACCCACAGACCTTCTCCCTTTCTCTCTTTGTGCTTTTCTCTGCGTTTGTGTGTGTGTGTGTGTGTGTCTGCATGTGTGTGTGTGAGTGTGCGTGTGTGCGTGCGTGTGTGCGTGCATGTGTGAGTGTGTGTGTGTGTGCATGTGCACTTTTGTGTGTGTGTATGTGTGCTTGTGTGCGTGCACGTCTATGTGTCTGTCTGTCTGTCTGTCTGTCAGTCATTGTGTAAAGGGGAATCCTTTGTTTCTGGGGGAAAGAACCCACTTCCTGTCATAAGAAGTGCCTGTTTGATTATCCTCCTGCTGAGCTGTCCTGGTTATAGTAAGAGTCTGTGTCTCATGTCCTCTGTGTGGAATGGATTGGGCACACAGTGAAAAAATGGCGGCCGCAGTAACCCGGTCTGGCATAGTGGGGGGGGGGGGCCCTGGCTTGCATTTCTCCAGTCATTAAAAAAAAAAAAATGATGCAAAGCCCCTCAGAGGGGATCTAGCGTGCCCCCACCCCGGGCCCTACCCGCCCCGCTCTTTCAGGTGGGCCCCGGCGTTAGACTCCGCGCGTTGTCCTGACGGGGATCTGCCGGGGGCCCCCCTCGGACGAGTGACGGGGGGACACGTATGGCAGGGGCCCCCATTTACATGATTTAATGGTGAGGGGTAAGGGCTGGGGCCTGTCTGTGCTCCTAATGAGGGGGGGGGGGGGTGCTCCGTAGCCCCGGGGCTGAAACTGGCTGCGATGGGGGGGGGGGGGGGGGGGGGGGGTGTCCCAGGCTGGCATCCGTCTTGCCTGACGAGGCCATGTCGCTAATGTGGGGGTGGGGTGGGGGGGGGGGGTGGGGTTCCAGCCTGGATTCCTCTGTACTGTAATGAGCCTGTTACACGTGGAATAATCTTATGGCTGTAAGAGGGGATCTGCCATGGGGCTGTGTCTGTGTATGTGTGTGCGTGTGTCTGTGTATATGTGCGTGTGTCTGTGTACCTGTGTATGTGTATGTGTCTGTGCATGTGTGCGTGTGTCTGTGTACCTGTGTGAGTGCGTGTGTCTGTGTGTGTGTGCTCGTGTCTGTGTATATGTGTATGTGTGTATGTGTATGTGTGCGTGTGTCTGTGTTATGCCTGTCTGTGTTCATATTTATGTGCATTTTTGCTGTGTTTGTAAGTGTTTTTTTTTTTTTTTTATTTGACTGTCTGCGTTTATGTGTGTTTAGTGTTTGTTAATGTGTGTGTATATACCGTCTGTTTATGTATGAGTATGTGTGGCTTGTTTGAATGAGTGTGCGTGTGCATGCAAGTGTGTGTGTGTGTGTGTGTGCCTGCATTTCTGTGTTTATGTGTGTGTGTTTGGAGTAGACGTCTCACAGTAGCATCGTTCACGGTACCCAGGAGTCTTTGCAGCGCCCCTGTTTTCAGAGGAGGCTGACACACTCACACACACACACACACACCCGGCAGACGCTCCAGACGTGCCAAGCTTAGCCCCATCTCAGCAGGCCTTATCTGTACTGCTCACAACTCACCTGCACCCAGCCAGCTACACGACAGGCATTCTTACAGAGATTTCTGGGGGAGGGAGAGAGGGAGAGGGAGGGAGGGAGGGAGGGAATTTAGAATTTCAGATGTGGAGGAAAAGCAGGAGGGAGGCATTGAAGCCGGGTGAAGGAACCGAAAGAGCAAAAGAAAGAGGGATGGAGAGCGGTAGGAAGAAAAAAAAATGGCAGACTGACAAAAAGGAACTGCTGAGAAAATCTAAGCCGGAGAGGTTGAACTGGAGCGGGGGGGTCCAATCTTACCCGAAAAGGACCAGTGTGAGTGCGGGTTTTTTTTTTTTTTTTTTTTTTTTTAGCCCGGCACTACAAAAAAAAAAAAAAAAGACCTGAGTCACATAATTGACCAATCATGTTCTTCAATCAAGAGCTTGATAAGTAGAATCAGGTGCCATAAGTGCTGGGCTACACAAAAAGCAGCACCCCCTGCTGGCCCTTTATGGGTAAGATTGGGCTCCCCCGATTTAGAGGAAAACGACGTGAGAGAGAAAGAACGGAGACTACTGAAAAAGGAGGTCAATTATGCACCAACTCATAGCTGTGTGCAGTTTCATCTGCAGGTAATATCTGGTAGAATTTTTTATCTTTTTATGTATGAGCAGGAACAACAACTCTGAAGGATCAAATTATGTTTTCGCAAGCTCTCTTCCAAATCCCGAAACACCGAATCAGATTAAATATCTTGAGGAATGGGGATTTGTTCTTGCGCTGTTTAGAAGCTCTCTGAAGGATTATGGCTTTCGTGGAATACTGTTGCTAAAACTTGACATGGAACAGGTGTATTTATTTATTTATTTTTTAAAGATGTCTGTCCTGTAATATCAGTTTGCAACTGAAGCATCTGACGTTATGCTGCTCCTTACTGCTGCTATCTGAGCAGAATCAATCCTGTTCAGGCAGTCTACCGAAATCCTAATACCGTGACTTCACAAGCAAGTGTATCAAAAAAAACTGATGTTTACATCGGCATTTGATTCTCATTTGTGTCATATTATAAATCAAACTTTGAGTTATTATAAAATGGTTGATATATATAATGAGGAGGAATCATGTTCACAAAGTAAAGAGATGAATGAATGCCTGTGTGTTCTGTGTTTGTAGTGTTTTAGATGGCTGCTGGGTTTGTTTTCCTTGTACAAAGACCCCTCGAAAGCCCTTTGGATTCTGGGTCTTTTAATAGCCCTGATTTTTACCCGGGGGGGGTTTACCTCGTCAACTGCTCAGCTTTCCTCAAGGTGTGAAGCTGCTGTTGCTGCGCACCTCCTGTTCCGTGCCTGGCCAGGGTAGAGACGGTGTCAATCCCAAAATCGGCACCATAACATCCTGCCCTTCTCATAACATCCGGCCACCCCCTACGCCTCCTTCCTTCTACACCCACAAAGGTGGCTGGTCAGTCAGAGCAAAAACTGGTGAGGCGAGAGACATGTCCTGCGTCCTTCTGCGTCCTCATCTTTTGCTACCCTCCTGAAAAATGAATTGCACCTCCTGAAAAATGAAATTGCACTGATATTTTGCTTCATTATTAGGGTTGCCAGACGCCCTGAGTTTGACTAGAGTGTCCAGTTTGCGCACAAACACACACGCGTGTACATTCACCCATGTGCACACACACACACACTCACACACACACAAACACACACACACACACACACACACACACACGGACACACACACAAATACACACACACACATGCACACACACACACACACACACACTCACTCTAGTCCCTCTAAGTGTTTTTCAGAGTGTTTCCTAATTCCACGGCTGACGCAAATGATGGCGTGCAGTGCATTAAGGCCGGGAAGTGGCTTGACCCCTGACCTCTGGGGCGCACTCTCAGCTGCCCTGCGGCCCCGGTGTGACCGGGGGGGGGGGGGGGCTCCTCTGTCAGCGCACGCTGCACCTGAGATCTCCTAATGCACACGGATAAATCCACCCGCTAACGCCCAGCACTCGGCTAGCAGGGGATTAGCCCTGTTTAGCGTGCTCCTGCACCGGGGTGTCACTCCCCCGGATCAATACTGTCCAGAGCAGGGCTTATGCAGATCCGAAACCTGTGGCATCCGCGGTGTGTGTGTGTGTGTGTGTGCGTGCACCTGTGGATTTATTTATTTTTCTATGCCTGTGTGCTCCTGTTTTGGTTCCTGTGTGTCTACTGTATGCCTGTGTGTTTGTGCGTGGGGAGGTATATGAGTGACTTTAGTAGCACACACGGTTTCGGTGCACATGCGTTTTTCCTCTGGTGTCCTGTAGATGCATCGGTCAAACGGGGAGGGGAGGGAGGAGGCGAGAGCTTCTCATTCAAATCTGTATTCCCGTTGCCACGGCCGGGCCCTTCCGCAGGGCCCCGCCGGACCACATCAGGCAGGCGGGCGCGCGTTTTAGGCAGGCGGGCGGGCTGGCCTCGGAGAGCGGAGCGGCTGCCTCTCCTCCTCCTCCTCCTCCTCCTCCTCCTCTTCCTCCCCGCTCTGCCTCGGCGGCTCTAATTATACCAGCAGCTCCGCCGCCTGTAATTTATGGCCCTAAAACACTGTAATTAAGCTCAGTTTTTTACAGGAAGTCGTAAATAATACGGGGGCCTCGCTCGCCCCCCCCCCCCCCCCCCCCCGCCGTTCACTCCCTCGCTCTCCGCCCCGTCGGTCCTTTTCAGGGGAACGCTCTGCGGACTGAGCGCCCGGTCCTCCAGTCCCCCCCCCTACATCGCCCGGGTCCTCCAGTCCCCCCTCTCTCCCCCCCAATCGCCCGGTCCTCCAGTCCCCTCTCTCTCCCCCGATCGCCCCGGTCCTCCAGTCCCCCCTCTCTCCCCCCGATCCTCCACGGTCCCCTCCCTCTCTCCCCCGATCGCCCGGGTCCTCCAGTCTCTCTCTCTCTCCCCCGACCCCGGGTCGCCCAGTCCCCCTCTCCCCCTCTCTCTCCGGCCCTGATCGCCCGGCCCGGTCCTCCAGGCCCCCTCTCTCTCCCAATCGCCCGGTCCTCCAGTCTCTCTCTCTCTCCCCCGATCGCCCGGTCCTCCAGTCCCCTCTCTCTCTCCCCTGATCGCCCGGTCCTCCAGGCCCCTCTCTCTCCCAATCGCCCGGTCCTCCAGTCTCTCTCTCTCTCCCCCGATCGCCCCGGCCCCTCCTCCCTCAGTCCTCTCTCTCTTCCTCTCCCCCGTCGCCCGGTCCTCCAGTCCCCTCTCTCTCCCCCTCCTCCATCGCCCGGTCCTCCAGTCCCCTCTCTCTCCCCCAATCGCCCGGTCCCTCTCTCAGTCCAGTCTCTCTCCCCCCAATTGCCCTCCAGTCCCCTCTCTCCCCCAATCGCCCGGTCCTCCAGTCCCTCTCTCTCAGTCCCCCTGATCGCCCGGGGCGGGCCGGGTCCTCCAGTCCCCTCTCTCTCCTCTCCCCGATCTCCCGGGTCCTCCAGTCCCTTTTCTCTCCCCTGATCTCCCGGGTCCTCCAGTCCCCTCTCTCTCTCCCCCGATCGCCAGGTCCTCCAGTCCCTCCTCTCTCTCTCCCCCAATCGCCCGGTCCTCCAGTCCCTTCTCTCCCTACCTCCTCTTCTCTCCGAAAAGAAAGCTGCTCAGTAGCACAGGCTGGGGGGGGGGGGGGTGGGCATTCCTGCAGAAGGTCTTCCTCTCTCCTCTGTCGTTTCTCTGGATGTCCGCGCATGCCTTCATGCCTGTGCGCTTTCTGTTCATGGAGCGAGGGAATGGCTCCAGCTGCGGTGAGCAGCCCTCTGACTGATCCTAATACACTCGTCTCGCAGTGATGTAATTAATGGCTCTAACAGAGAGAGACACAAAGCCACAAAATGCACAGGAAAATGTAACCATGTGGCCAAAGTGCTTTCAGATTTTCAGATTTCCGAATTAAGCAGCACTGACCTTTTTTTTAAATTTCCATCTTCAGGCATGATCCATATGCGTCTGCATGTGTGAGTGAGTGTGTGTGTGTGTGTGTGTGTGGGGGGGGGGGGGAGTGGGGGGGAGTTGGAAGCTCTAGATGTGCGGTTGTGTCAGTTCCTATCTAAAATAATCTCCTGTCTAGCCCTGCGATGGAAAATCATCTGCTCTAGTAAGATTCAATCTCATTGGCCCAGTACAAGGGTTTTTTTGGTGACGCCAAAACCTTCATATTCACCAAAAATGAGTTATTCGTACAGTATGAGGTGTGCAAAGAAAGGTGAGGATTTTAAACTTGTGCCTGTGAACATCAGCCTTAAGTGACACATTTTGTGATTACTGGTCACAATTGTCATTATCAGCTGGGAAACCCTCAGGTTTAATTGTAGAAGCTAGTGTGAACAGACAGCGCACGTATCTGTTTGATCAGTTGTCTGACAGCTGATTTACATGTCACTGATTGCAGAATGACAGACACCAGGTGTGCGTACTGTCAGTCAAAAGGCTGCAGGTGAGGAGGCTTTATAGCTCAGTGCCACCGCAGTGTTTTTTTTTCTGAGAATTCACTTCTTTATAAGCGACGCCACTTAACTTTATCACACCCTGTCTGCCTGTGCGCTGCTATTTGTTTTAGCGACTGAGAAACAGACTCAAACTCCCCCTCCTTCCCTTCCTTCCCTCCCTCTCTTCCCTCGGTAGACCAGATTTACTGTGGGCGCCATTAATTTTTACAATATGGCG
Source organism: Anguilla japonica (assembly GCA_025169545.1). Classification (NCBI taxonomy): domain Eukaryota; kingdom Metazoa; phylum Chordata; class Actinopteri; order Anguilliformes; family Anguillidae; genus Anguilla; species Anguilla japonica. The sequence goes on from CM045894.1 coordinate 37,910,299, forward strand.
CATTGACTCGCTGTGTAATGCGTGCACTTAACTGCTTACGGCTTCATTCTGCGGGAGAGAGGGCTGAGATCTGCATCTCTGCTCCCCGGCTTTAATCAGGCCCATTGTCTGAGGCCTGTGTCCCAACCCCCCCCCCCCCCCCCCCCCCCCCCTTTTCGTTTTGGCGGTCTGAAGGTTGTGTCCCCGCGCCTGCGTGTGGCGGTCTGCGATTCGTCCGCCGGTCGTCCCAGCCAGCTCCTGTGGGACTGCATGCAGGCCACGCTGGGTGTCCCTAAAAAAATAAGAAATAAAAAAGGCTGTCGGCATTCTTCTCCTGTCAGGGCCCGGCCCCTGTGCTTGTTCGCGGGACAAGGGGAGACAAAACAAGCCCACAGAGAGAGATGATTTCGGGCTTTGTGTCCCGTAAAAAAAAAAAAAGGCAACAAAAGTGGCGGAGACGTTCAACAGCACCCGGGAAATAAAGAGAGAGGACAACGCAAACAAAACGGGGGGCGGGACGAAACTTTGGGGGGCCGGGGCGGGACATGGCGGGGTGAAGTGGCGGATAAAGGAGGGGAGGCCCGCTCGGGTACAAGGGCACCGCCGACCGTCCCGTTCCGGGGACGCCCAAAAAACAATGGTCCATCTGCTGGGGACAGGGCGGCGCATTGTCCCCCCCCCCCCCTCGCCCCCCCACCACCCCCCCGGGACCACCCAGACTGCCCCACGTCCCATCCCAAACCAAACTGCAGGAAGAGCGGAGGGGAGGTCAATCTATCAAAATCGCATCATTATTTCTGTTGCTCATATATATATTTAAATTAGCTAATCATTGCAGGTGTGAAAGTCTTGCTCCTGGTACTCTGCTGGTTTCACTGCTTGGTAAGGACCCCACAGATAGAGCCCTTTTCACTGTTCCTTTATGAATCACTTTGATTTATTTCGTTAGCCGCTAATTAATTGTGTTCCTGTGAAAAAGCCCATTGTTAGGGAGTTAGTGATCCTGAAGCCAGAGTCTGGATGCCGTCCAAGAGGAAACAAAACAAAGATGCAGGGCTAGTTAGGGAGAATGTTTACGCTGAGATCTCATCTTTTGGAACATTTATCTCTCTGTGAAAAATGACTGAACCTAAATCTGTTCATGTTTTTTTTTTTTTTGTTTTCTTCGATGAGTGCGTACTCGCACACATTTTGCTGTATTGTATTTGTGTGTATGTGTGTTTGTGTGTGTGTGTGTCTGCATTCGTCTGTATGTATGTGCAGTGTGTGATTAGTGTGTGTGTGTGTGTGTGTGTGTGTGTGTATGTATAAATGTCTGTGTGTGCGTGTGTGTGCATATGCATAGTGTCTATGTGAGCAAGTCTGTATGAGCAGTGTGTATGTGAGTGCATGTGTGTACATTTGTATGAGTAGTGTCTGTGTGTAGTATGTGTGTGAGCGCATGATGCTGCTTCCGTGTGTAGTGTGTGTGTGTGTTTTGTGTGAGTGTATATGTAGTGTGTAGTGTGAGTGTGTGTACTGAATGTGTGTGCGTGTGTGTAGTGTGTGTGTGTGTGTGTGTGTTTGTGTGAGTGCATATGTAGTGCGTAGTGTGAGTGTGTGTACTGAATGTGTGTGCGTGTGTGTAGTGTGTGTGTGTGGTGTGGTGTGCGTATACAGTTGTGAGTGTGTGTGTGAGCAGTCGTGCGTGTGTGTAGTGTGTGTGTGTGGTGTGGTGTGCGTATGCAGTTGTGAGTGTGTGTGTGAGCAGTCGTGCGTGTGTGTAGTGTGTGTGTGTGGTGTGGTGTGCGTATGCAGTTGTGAGTGTGTGTGTGTGTGTGTGTGCGTGCATATGTATATAGTGTCTAAGTGTGTGTCGTGTAAGTGTGTGTGAGAAAGTGTGTATAGTGTGAGTATAGGTGTGTGTATTGTGAGTGTGTGTGTGAGCAGTCGTGCGCTGGGCATGTTTGCGCTGGTGGAGGGAGGCGCAGAGCCGGCCCTGGAGATTGCATGCTGGGATATCTCCCGCTCCCTCACCATGCTGAGCTCTGTAATGACAATATGGTTGCCAGGGTGGAGCGGACTCAGGGGAGCGGGGAGAGGTGACGGCGGCAGCGCCTTGGGAGGGGGGTGTAGGGGGGGTGTAGGGGGGGGGGGGGGGGTGATGGGGTAAGGGACGGATGTTGCGTGTCCCTCCCCCAGGGGCACATCCAGGAGCTGTTTACGCAGCTTTAGTGCTCGGGGGGGGGGGGGGGGGGGAAAGCCCCTCCCTCCTCAGAGGATTAAACTCTGCTTTCACTCCCCACCGAAACCCCACCATCAGGCATAATGCTCCACTGAATTTGAAATAAAGATTTTAATTATTTAATCTTGTTTTATGATCTTCTCCTATGCGTTTTATTATTAAACACAATTGCGTATTTTTTTGCGATTTTTATGACACTGTAATTGAAAATTTATAAATGTGTGGCTGTGGCTGTTCGTTATTATTCTTACATATTTAAATCGGTGGTATAACATAGATTATAGTTCTTATATCTTATGTAGTTATTTATTTAACATTTTTTTGTTGGAAATTTCAATAAGCTCTTGAGAAGCGAAGCTGAGGATGTGCTGAGGGTATATAGAATTGATGCCGCTTTGAAGCGGATTTATGAAGCCTTGGTTCCCCCTAAACTGGATAGTTTTATGATCTCATAACCTGTCTCTCAGGTGCAGTGGAACGGTATGAAATGTTAAAATCCATACAGGCCAACGTGCAGCAGAAAGGTCAATGCTATATAGGCTGCAGTTTCCATTTCACAACTGGATCTTGTCCAATCGCCTTGTCTGCGTCTTGGGTGAATGGCCAATCGCAATGCAGTCAGGGTGTGGCTCCAGATCAGCCAGGTGTACCACCCAAGCGGCCAAAACTGGGCTGTGTTTTTGAAGCTGACTTCCTTGTCTTGTTGAGAGATGTCGTTCTCACTAGCGCCAGTGTGGTTGGCTGCAGTACAGGTGTTTCAGCCACCCGTTTCAGTGCAAGTCAATGGCAACAACACAGTCACAAAACAAACTCTATTTTTTTCCACAAGAAAGTGTTGTCCCAATAGGTGTTTTTTCTTTGTCTAATGTCCCCCCATGTGCCAATTTGTTAAGTTATTGTGCTATTTGGACAAGAAGGTAATATTTTGTGGACGAATCAGGGACAGTTCGTGCAACACTACTGAGTCACATTATCTCACGCGCTTAGCGGACGACCGGACTTCATGTCCCTACTGCGCAGTCTCTGGCTCCAATTTGTACAACATGGCGGCGCCCACAAACTACACTTCCCAGACTGCAAAATGCTTTTCACCAATCCCACGGAGAGTCAGTGGGTGACATCACAGTGACTTTGTCCATATTTTTCTACAGTCTATGGTACCTTCCCAGGTTGGTACGGCGATGGGGGAGGAGTTAGGAGAGGCAGTTGCGACTCTGTGGGGACGAAACAGGGGGGGGGGGGGGGGCTTCGGTTTGAGTGCTGAAGAGCTCTCTAAGCACTCTCCAGCAGGTACCGTTTCCTGAGGCATGCTGGGACGTGGCCCTCGAGGGGCGGCGGACCTGTTGGCGGCTCGGGGGGCGGGGGGGGGGGGGGGGGGGAATAAATCGAGGTCCGCGGCGGGCTGGCAGGCTGCCAGCAGCCGCACGCTGCCGGGGGCGAACGCGGAGGCGGGCGTGTGGATGTCACGCGCTCAGGAGAGGAAGCTGGAGGAGATGGTAATCCTCCTAACTAAGCCGCCAGCTCTTGGGTATAATTTGACCCCATGCAGTTTAAATCCCCTCCACGCCCCCCCGCCCCCCCCCAGTACTCCTCGGTAAACGCCGGGGGCTGGGCTTTTCGGTGGCGGCTCGGGCCTGTGCGGAATGGTGTGCAGCGGGGCGAGGGCCTAATCCCGAAAGTGCGTGGGGGGGGGGGGGGGGGGTTCCTGCCGTAAGTTTGTTATTTCATCCGCCGGCTGTTATCCCCACACCATCGCGCTCCCCATTTTGAGACGGAGGTCGACTCCTTCCCTCTGCCCCCATTCTTATATTATCTTCTGTTTGGGGAAAAGAGGAATGGGTACAACAGGGGGGGGGGGGGGGGGGGGGGGGGGGGGGGGGGGGGGGGGGGGGGGGGACTTTCCAAAAGGGGGTAGCCTCTGGTGTGATGCGAGCAGTAATTGCCATGGGAACGCACACACCTGTAGGGTGAAAGATCTCTGTGACATCCACCCCAAACCCCCCCCCCACCCACCCAGAATAAACCCTAATAATAAAACAGACCCCCCTTTTGCACTGTATTCAGTGGAAACTATAAAGCTTGACATACATCAGGCCTGAATGGGTGTGAATAGGACACGTTGTGGATGCTGATAAATGCCAGGCGCGTTTTCAATGGGAGTTAATAGCCTGCATTATTATTGACCTGATTACTCCGGTCGGTGTAGGGATGATAAAAGGCGAAACAGTTAGGCCTATCGGAGTGATCGCGCTGTTAAAAGGAGAAAGAGAACGGAGGTGTTTTATAAATAGAGGAGGGCAGGGGACTTGTAGAATGCCGAGTGAACATGATTTATTTCCCGGGGACGGCCCTGTCGGCTCAGCCACGATCTCCAGGTGCCCTCTGGGCCAATTAGCCAACTCTCTGATCCTGCACTCGGAGGCTTATACAGAGCCCCTCAAGAGGGGGGGGGGGGGGGGGGGGGGGGGCGGGGGGCGGGGGGGGGGGGGGGGGGGGGGGGGGGGGGGGGCGAGCAGAGACACCCCCTCTGTCATCAGCCTGCTCCTTTATGTGTGTGTCTCTCTCTGTCTCTCTCTTTCTCTTTCACTCTTTCTCTCGCTCTCTGTCTTCTGTCTCTCTCTCTTTCGCTTTCTCTCTCTCTTTCTCTTTCACACTCCTTCTCTCGCTCTCTGTCTTCTGTCTCTCTCGCTCTTTCACTTTCTCTCTCTGTCTTCTGTCTCTCTTTCGCTTTCTCAATCTCTTTCTCTTTCACACTCTTTCTCTCTCTCTCTTCTGTCTCTTGCGCTTTCTCTCTCTCTTTCTCTTTTACACTCTTTCTCTCTCTCACAGTCTCTCTCTCTCTCTCTCTCTCTCTCTCTCTCTCTCTGTCTCTCTCACTGAAATTCAAATTCAAAGTGCTTTATTGGCATGACAAAATTTGCATTTGTATTGCCAAAGCATGGCAAGGAACATGTGAAACATCAGATGACAAACAGTAATAACGGAAATTATGTGATCATATATATACGTATACACACACAGGTACACACATATACATACATACTCTACACACTCTCTCTCTGGCTCTCTCCCTCTCCCTCCCTCTCCCTCCCCTCCCTCCCCTCCCTCCCCTCCTCCCTCCCTCTCTCCCCTCTCTCTCCCTCCTCCCTCCTCTCCCTCTCCCCCCCCTCTCTCTCTCTCTCTCTCCCTCCCTCTCCCCTCTCCCTCTCTCTCCCTCTCTCTCTCTCCTCTCTCTCCCTCCTCTCTCCCTCTCTCCATCCCTCCCTCCCTCTCCTCTCTCTCCCCCTCCTCTCCCTCTCTCCTCCTCCTCTCCCTTCCTCTCCCTCCCTCCCTCCCTCCCTCTCTCCCCTCCCCTCTCCCTCTCTCTCCCCCTCCCCCCCTCCCTCTCTCCCTCTCTCTCCCTCCCTCCCTCCCTCCCCCCATGCCCATCCTGGGTCCGGCTGCAGTCTGCCCGGTGCCGTATGGCTCCTGCCACCCTCAGGTAATTAGGCCTCGTTACGGAGGCGGCTGTGCTGCTCTAATTAACCGGCCTGTCGCGCTGCCCCCCCCTAGCCCCCGCCCCCCCCGCCGTCCCGGCGGCCGGCCCGCGGTCTCTCACCTCTGCCGCGGGGGACGCCGCGCCAACCGTCCCGCCCGCTGCCGTGGAAACCGCTCGCCAGCTCAGGTGTGCGTGCGAGCGTGCGTGCGTGCGTGTGTGTGTGCGAGCGCGCTTTCGGGCTCTTGTTTGTGTCTCCGCTGTGATGGCGCCCGATTCCTCCACACCTGAAGGGAGCGGAGGGGGGCCTTGGAACTTGAGTTGCCATGGCAGCAGCCTTTGAGAGGCGCAGTCACCTTGGGCCTGAACAAAAAGGGGATGTGAACTGCCCCCGTTGTGGTGGAGCCTTCTCGGCGGCCTTGGGAGCACGTCTAGACTGTGTGTGCAATCGTGCGTTTATGTGTGTGCGTGACTGTGCACGGTTGCACGCACGTGTGTGTGTGTGCGTTTAAGAGAGACAGATAAATATTATTTCGCTCAACTGTGTAGCGACAGTTAACAGGAGAATTTGATTGTGTCCCTCTGTCAAAAGGAGACATTACTTATTACTTCCCCCCCCCCATCTGGCCAGGGGGAGGGACTTGTGCTCTTCCTGTCAGTCTGTCTGTCAGCCTCAGTTTGTCTGTCCTTACCCAGGTGAAGCTGCTCCGTTGACCCCGCCCCTTCCGGGCTAGCAGCTGTAAGAGTATTTGATTGGTAGACTCTGGCCCCGCCCCCTCCGTCCCGCGTTTACCCGGCACAAAGAGTCCTGCTCTCGTGTCCGAACGCCGCAGAAGGGTCCTGCCTCGCCCTGTGCACTGCTGCTGCTGTTCATAGAGAAAGGGGGAGCATTAGCAACCAGTGTCAGAGCAAGGGCAAATAGGAGAAGGGTGGGGGGGGGGGGGCGGCGTTGAGAGTATGAGACTGGGGAGGGGGGGGGGGGGGGGGGAGATGGGCCGGGGGGGGGGGGGGGGGGGGGGGTGCAGGCGCAATGAGAATCGTCAAACAAAGCAACGAGATTACTGTCACGGAGGGGCCTTAATATCGGTGCTCAGATATTGGCGAGGAACCGTCAGTGTGCCCAACTTAAAAATGTCAAACATGATTTAAAAGGTTATTACGCTGCCTGGCGGGTAAGAGAAGCCCCCCCCCCCCCCATCCTCCCCCCCCCCCCCCAAGCACCCTTTTCTTTATTCCTTTGTCTCTGCAACTGTCAGGATCGTATAATGAATCTCTCCATATTGTTGGCCATGGGCGCTACGGCGTGCATATTGCTCAAATAAATTTGTGAAGGGGTGGCGGGGGGGGGGGGGGGGGGGGGGGGGGGGACACCGCCATCGCTGGGGCAGAATCGGAGAACGATTCCCGGGAAAAAAAAACAAAAAACAAAACGTACGATAATCGGCCAATAAAAGTCAACAGAACCGGAGATATCCTGACAAATAATAAAAAAATAAAAATAAAACGGATGGGGTTAATATGGGAGACAGAGCCGGGTTGGGGGAGGGGGATGAATCGGATAACGCCTCCCATCGATCACTGCGTGTGCTCTGCGTGGGCGCGGCGTGGCGTCTGTGTGATCTGGGCGTGTTCGGGGTTAGCCCGTCGCCATGTTGGGGGGTCCGTGTCGTTGCCGGGGGGGGGGACCAGGTTGAAACAGGCTCTGGCAGGAGATGCCTTTGATCGTATCAGAGCCCGTTGGGCACCGTGTTCACACACATTAGTTCCGCTGTTGATTGGGGCGCGCAGCAAAACACCCCGATCTGCCCATTCAGTGCAGGGGAGAGACCGCCTGTACCCCTCTCTGTACCAGACCAGCGGAGATACACACACACACACACACACACGCACGCACCTTTGTGCACGCACACACACATACACACGCACGCATGCACGCATGCACACACACACACACACGCACGCACGCACGCACGCACGCACCTTTGTGCACGCACACACACATACACACACACGAATGCATAGACATGCTCATGCGAACCCAGAAATAGGCACGCACATGTACGAGCACACACATACTCGTGCAAACCCAGACTTGCACACACACACCCACATGCATGCGCACACAAGCAAACATAAGCGCACATGAACACACACACAGGCACGCACTCATAGATGCATGCACATATGTGTGCGCACTCCCACACACACAGTGACATTTTCATAATTGTGTGGTGACATTTGATGACATGGTTAGCATGCGCCCCCCCCCACCCACTGCCCACCCCCCCCCCCCCCCCCCCCTCGCCCCACAGCTGCTGCTGTGTCCCTCTCTAAGCCCCTCCGTCCTCCTGACCCAAGGCCTGGCCGCAGGCAGGTGGGGGGCAGCCTGTTCCCCTTCTCCAGCTCTTAACTCTGCTTTTAATCTGTCTCTGCTCTTATCTGTGCCCTGCGCGTTGCTCCTGCGTGCATCAGCAGCGAGCGATAACTTCCCCCTGCACCTGCCCGCCTCCTCCACCCGCTACCCCTCCAGGGGGGGATATGGGGGGGAAGAATGGGAGTTCTCTTACCCCCTTTGCCCCCCCCCCCGTCCCACGGCTGCTGGCAAGCGCGGGTGGGTATCTGTGACACACAGCGGGGGCGTTAGCGCCATTGTGCGCTAATCTGTGTGTGAGGCCTCTCTGCTGCTCCTGTCCCTGTGCAGCTCTGCTCTGTCTGCTGCTGCTCCTGTCCCTGTGCAGCTCTGCTCTGTCTGCTGCTGCTCCTGTCCCTGTGCAGCTCTGCTCTGTCTGCTGCTGCTCCTGTCCCTGTGCAGCTCTGCTCTCTCTGCTGCTGCTCCTGTCCCTCTGCAGCTCTGCTCTCTCTGCTGCTGCTCCTGTCCCTCTGCAGCTCAGCTCTCTCTGCTGCTGCTCCTGTCCCTCTGCAGCTCAGCTCTCTCTGCTGCTGCTCCTGTCCCTCTGCAGCTCTGCTCTCTGCTGCTCCTGTCCCTCTGCAGCTCTGCTCCCTCTGCTGCTCAGTGTGTTGACTGAAGGTCACCACAGTGCGTGTTTAGCTCGTAAGGCCATCTTTACCTGCTCTCTGTTAGCTGAATGGCCGTTGTATGTCCTCACGGACGGTGAGAATTTGGAGGTGGTGGGGTGGTGGGGTAGAGCCTCCCCACACCCCCCTCCACCCGCTCCTCGGAAAAGGCTTTGGAGTGCGAGTTCCAGACCAGGTGGCACGTGCACGGCGGGTTTTGGGGCCGGTGCCAGGTCTGCGCGACGGCGGGTTTGTCTCTCTCCCCCCGCCCCCCCCCCCGTCCCCCCGCGTCGGGCAATTACCTGTCATCTGCCGTCAGGGAGGCAGCCCCCCCCCACCCACCGCTTCCTCCGCCCCCACCCCCCCACCACCACCCCCTTGCCGCTTTGTCTCCTTTCAGAAGCCGTCCCATCCTCCCCGCTCCCCGCTCCCCTCTCTCTCTCATTCAGCCTCTCCCTTTCTCCTCCCTCTGCCCCCCGGTTTTCCCCCCGCAGGTTTTGGCGGGAGGGGCGCAGTGCGGCGGATTCGTTCGCAGATCCGTTTCGCTTCGTAAATCTCGCCGCTCTTACGGCGGTAATTGGCTGCTGGGAGCTGGCGTGCGATGAAAAGGCTCTCTCTGAGCACCCCCAGCTGCGCGCGGGACGTGGGGGGGGGGGGGGCCTCGCCCCCGGGGTCCCGCGCCGAGCCGTTGGGATTGGGGTTCCTGTCACCCCTCGTTCCTTTAGCGCCGCCCTGCGTGCGGCGGCTTCAGGGGCGTGTGATGCCCTTTCTCTGCTCCCATTGGTCAGGGCCCATGCAGTCGACACTGGGCTACAGTGATCTTCTGTGCCATATGTACAGTGCACTTGAAGCACACACATACACACGCACACGCACACACACACACACACCCGCACACACACACACACACACACACGCACACACACACACATACCTACGCACAAACTCACTCACACACATGTACGTGCACACACACACACACACACCTACGCACGCATACAGGCATGCACAAACACATGCACATTAACATGCACGGTGTATATACTGAAGATTCTCTCACCTCTCTTTCCTTGCACACATTCATCGGTAATAGTTGTGACCCGTATTGATGAAATACTGTTATATCTGCAGTCAGGATATGGGGAAATGGTGAGATGGCGAGATCAGCAAGTTGTCAGGTGGATGGATGGGCCTGTGAAATGAAGAAATGATGCCATGTGCTTGGCGTACCCACTCTCCATTTTTCATATATATAATCTTCATATTAATTTCAGGGCTCTGTTTCAGCGGAGGTAAGAGGCAGCGCAGTGCTGCGCTAGAATAGGAAGAGGAAGAGGAGGAGGAAGGGCATTAGAGAGGGAGAAAGAAAGCAGTTTGTGATGGGAACAGGTGGGTTGGGGGGGAGGGGCCATTTTAGATTTTAGCGGTGGCATGGAAGGCTAGCATTGCAGGGCTGAGATGGTGGTAAAGGTTGGGAAAAGGAAATCACAGAGAAAGGTGACATTTGGAATGGAGGGGAAAGAGGGAAATCACAGAGAAAGGTGGCATTAGAAAGGAGAGGAAAAGAGGGAAATCATAGAGAAAGGTGGCATTAGGAATGGCAGAAAAAGAGGGAAATCACAGAGAAAGGTGGCATTAGAATGGAGGGGAAAGAGGGAAATCACAGAGAAATGTGCCATTTGGATTGGAAGAAAAAGAGGGAAATCACAGAGAAAGGCGGAATTTGAAATGGAGGGAAAAGGAGTGGCTCGCTGAATGAGGTGGTGTTAAAGGTGGAGGGAGAGACAGAGGGATAATGAAGCAGCCACTCTGGCAGCTGGCAGTGTGGAGCGTGAGGCCTCAGATGGAGAGAAGAACGGGGGCTGCTGGATCTGGACCAGTCCTCCCTCTTTCTTTTCTCCTCTCCTTCGCCTGCGTTCTCCGTCAGGTCTGGGACCTTATGCCAGAAAGTAGCGGAAGCTTTCTGGTAGCAGTGTAGTGTAAAGGGTAACGAACTGGTCTTGTACCCTAAAGGTCGATTCCCGTGTAGGACACTGCTGCTGTACCCCTGAGCAAGGTGCTTAACTTGGCATTGCTTAAGTATATATCCGGCTGTATAAATGGAAGCTGTGTAAAAGTTGTGTAAATCACTCAGGATAAGAGCGTTTGCTAAATGCCTGTAATGTAATGGCAGCGAGCTCCCGTAGAAAGGCCGGGTTTGATTGGCTGCGAGCCCCGTGTCGCCGTGGTCAACGCCTACGCGCCGCTCGTACGGGGGGAAGATCGAGTTCCCGGATTTCATCTCCTCGCCCCGCGCCGCGGTCGACCCGTGTCGGGCAGCAGGGCCAGTCGGTCGTTCCTAATCCCAGCTCCGAGATCCACGGCGTAGTCTTACACACCCCCCCAAACGCTGGTGGAGTCGTAGCCGATGACAAAGCCTCTGTGCATGCCAGCACCTACTTAACAGGCAAAGGCCACAGGGCCTCTAGGCCCTGGTTCTGTACGGCTGTGAAGATTTGTGCTGCTAAGCTGATGGACGTTCAGACAGAAACACAAAGCGAGGGATGATGGATGTATAGGGAAAGCATTAAAGGAAGTGTAATCCCCTGTTAGGTGCCAATTGTTGCTATTGATACTCAACACATATTAATACTAATTAATATATGAGTACAAAATGAATTAATTTTTTTTACATTCAACAGTAAATCTATGTTTTAAACTTGCTTCTGGAATTGTTCTTTAAATAGTGCACTGTTAAGTTAGTATTTGAAAGAGAAAGAGAGTGAGGAAGAGATTTTAAAAAGCCGGGTTGGGCCGTAGGCCGCAGTGCGAAGCCTGGGCCTGGAGTTGGACGGGCTCCCCCTGATTGACACTCGCTCGGCAGTAACGAGCCGGCCCCACGGCCCTGAGGCTCCAGGCTCTGGGGCCTGTCAGCGCGCGCTAGTGAAAACGCTGACGCCGCAGGCTGGCGCTCGTTACCGTGGTACCCGTGTCTCTGAGCTGTCAAGAAGGCCGGTGGTGACGGGTGACGGGGGGGGGGGGGGGGGGGGGGGGGGGGGGGGGGGGGGGAATTAGGCTGACTGCTTTCTGGGGGCTGGTTTTTCTTACTTTTTTTTCTGACCTGTTGGGTTTTTCATATTTTTGTTTTTTTTATAACTGATGATATTGTTGTTGTTGTCATCAGTTGCAGCATAATTTGTCGTAGTCTGTGTGGTTGTGAAATGTCAGCAGCAGCCTTAGTAAAAAAACTCAAAATACACTGATCTGCTGTAGCAATTGTAATGGTTAAATGGTGACTTTTCTTTTTTTTTTTCTTCGGCTAGAGAAACCATAGTTTGAAACTTTGAAACTTTGACACCATAATTCTGGGGGTACCAGTATTTTTTATGGGAATATTATAGGTGGGTTTGTGGAACTTTAGTGATCCCCCCCACCCCCCACCCCATCACGACTGTTCGGTTGTTGCTGGCCTGTGGAGAGAGGCACATTCGAGGAGAGGGGTCTGCAGCAGACAAGCCAATGGGAAGCGTTTATCTGTGATTAGTGGAGATTGGATAAAGTAATCCCTTAGAATAAGCTGCTTCAAGGGGCTCAGTGGCTCCTCTCCTGGGGGAGAGGTGATCGTAACCTGCCCCCCCCCCCCCCCCAGCCCCCCCTCCCCCTACACACACACTTAAAAGCCTCCTCCTCCTTCACCACCTGCTAACTCACTCACTGTAATGCTTTCCTCTCCCACAGCAGCTCAGGGATTAGGGAAATTGCTTGGAATTAAAAAATATGTTCTTTGATGGCCTTTTTTTTAAACGCGCATTGTAGCACATGATACGACTCAGTACACTTTCCGCAGACTGTGCGCAGTAGGGAAAATGTCTGACGCTGCATGTCATAAACAAGCCAACATATATTACATTAAATCATATGGTGTTCTGAATTTTTGATTAGACAAATACAATTTGAAAATAACCAACAACAAATAACATTTTAAATAATAATTTTAATTGAACCACGTTGTTTTAATGCTCTCAGTACAAATATTGGGCATGAATCCTACCATTTACACCTTTACAGCAGTATCATTAAATCAGCCGTGCTTCACGAGCAGACATGCAGTACTGTGTTGTAATATGCACGCTATAGCTGTGTTATTACAGTGTTATAACACAATGCCAGCAGTGAGCCTGATCTGGTCTGCTCTCTGGCTGCCAGCTGCCCTCCCCCCCTGGCGCTGCACGTTGGCACGGCGCTTGCGGTTGCCGCGGCGACATTCCTCCGGCGATGACGCGCCCGGGCGCGGCGCCCTCCTGCTGTGACTCCTCGGCCCGGCTGGATGCCATCGCCGTGACGACGGGGCGGAGGGGATGACCCGCGCTTTAGGTGGAGCGACGGTGGCGGCGGCGGCGGAGGCTAGCAGCCTGTAATTGGGCACCGGGGCCCACAGGCTCCACTCGTCTCAAACAGCCGGTCTGCGAAACTCATCTCTCTGTTCGGGCGAGCAGCGGCGGCGGTGGTGGTGGTGGGGGGGTGTCGGGGAGGGGGGGGGGGGGGGGGGGGGGGGGGGGGGGGTATGTGGCATCGAAGGGTAATTGCTAGTTTGGGCAGTCATCGCTTTTTTTTAGGGTTATCACCATGGAAACACAACACACACCCAAGCGTATGGCTCACGAGTGAGAAAAAATAGTGGCTCGTGTAAGAGTAAAAAAAAAAAAAAATGAAATAAAAGTGCAGGCGGCATCGTCAAAGCATGGAGTCTCTGTGTGAAAGCGCTTTGATAAAGTGCTCTTTCTCCTCTCTCCCAACGCTCGGACGGCGGTGTTCTCCTGGGCATCTGACCAGGTGAATAAAAATGAGAACACAAAGCTTAACCCCGGAAGGCGGTGTAAAAAATGTGCTTTGTGCGCGGGATGTGATTAGTCTAAATGTCACACGGAGATGTATGTCCCTGTACGGATTTGCATAATGTCCCAGCATTCACTCTGCCCCGGTGTCTGTGCCAGCGAACGGCAGCCCCGCTCCTGCGTACATCTTCTTCCAGCGCGGACTTATCGACTCGTGCCCGGTGACCTCCCTGCACTGTGCGTGGACGCGTGTACACCCCGTTCACCTCTGACCTTTCGTGTGCTCCGCGGGTCAAAGGTCGCGCTGTCCTCATTAATGCACTGTCTTAATGAGAGAGAGGAGGAGACAGAACTAGGAGGAGCTGCAGCTGTTGTCCCGTTCATTATCAGTTTGTTCTGTGTATTGCATGGATTTTTTTTTTAGCGAGGTTGATTGAGACTGAAAGTAATGAGCGTTTTTTGACCATTCCTGGTTCTGTCGCCTGTATTCGGTCACAATTTGTTCTTCGCCTCTGACTTTGACAAATCATCGCAAGCGTTGCTTTTTCAAGAGAAACCTTTTTTTGGTCATTCATTTTGGTGACAGCTGAACTTTCCGCTGTGTTTTTATGTCGAATTTATTATTTCTTTTTTTTTTTGTCAGCCGAGCAGTAGATTGATGTTTGAGTCCAGGTGCCCGTGTAGCAGGAGAAATACTCTTCTGAGATTTTCTGCCTGGCGTGAAAATACTGCGCTGGCGGGTTGACGTGCAGATTTTCTGGAATATTCTTCATTTTTCGTAATCAAAAGGCCTAAAAACCACGACTGGAAAAACAACAAACAGCGAGAGGGAAGCACGAGTGAATGAGGCTAATTGCTGTACCAGTGATTGGAGTGTGTGCTTTTTGGGCACAGATGGTTTCCACGTTATGTGTTTGTCTCTTTGTAGCCATGGCACCCAATTAAGTGCCTTCTGAACTGAATTGGGGAAAGTGGGGGGGGGGGGGGTGGGGGGGGGTGTTGTAGAGTATATATTTCCAATCCATTGCATTGGTTATTATTTCCCCCCACATGATCCAATTTCAGTGTAATGCGATTTAACAAAATGTCTGCCTGCTGGAAATATGGATTAATCAGAAGAGAGATGCACTGCTGCTGTTACTGTTATTAATAACTATAATTTAATTCATTCTGCTTGTTCCTTTGATCAGAGTTCTTCTTCCCCTTCTGTCTCTGTCTCTCTCTCTCTCTCTCTCTCTCTCTCTCTCTCCCTCGATCCCATTCAATTTGGAACGAGCAATCGTCGCTCTGGTTATTGTGCATTTCTTGTGTTTGGCCATTCGTGGGCGAGGGGATGTTTCTGAATCATTATCCTCATTGTGTGGTGGACTGACACATTCGGCACAGAAAGGTTCTGTTTTTCCCTTAGCAGCGCTTGTTCTGCATCGCGTTTATGAGAGCTGGGTGACAACTAACAATAATTATCTTCTTTTTTCAGCGTGATAATTATTATTGCCACGATGCAGTGCTTCAGCTTTTCTCTTCGTTGTTTTCGTACCTGATGCAGGTGTGGACCTTCAGACTTCACTGGTCAGGTGTAATGGAGGAAATAAAAACACAAACGTTCCATGTGACAGGCCAAAACACATCACATGATCGTATTGTCTTGCTGCTGATTGGCTGTTGCATCCAACACCCAAATACGAGTTGTGATAGCCTAGGGCTTCACAAAAAGACAACCGGTAACGCCCCACGGTGGCAATGACTGTTATTGCGCTCTGAAATG
>CM045894.1:37935570-37965570 GCA_025169545.1 Anguilla japonica
TGTGTGTGTATATGTGTGTGTGTGTGTGTGTGTGTGTGTGTGTGTGTGTGTGTGTATGTGTGTGTGTGTGGTGTGTGTGTGTGTGTGTGTGTGCATGTGTGTGTGTGTATATGTGTGTGTGTGTGTGTGTGTGTGTGCGTGCGTGTGTGTGTATATGTGTGTGTGTGTGAGTGTGTGAGTGTATGTGCGTGTGTGTGTGTCTGTGTGTGTGTGTGTGTGTGTGTGTTAATGTGATGTTTGGGGAAATCCCAGGGAGAGGGGGAAAAAAAAAAAAATGGTTCTTCCGACACCCGCCTCAAATCCTGGTTGTGCGCTGGGGCCAAATCGCGTGTGAACACACCGACTGAACTGAGAAAGAGGTTCCAGAAAGGCCTGGCCTCTGCCTTGGCCTCTCCTGTCCAATAGCCTGGCCTCTGCCTGGGTCGCTCCCGTCCAATCATAACACAGCTGACAGGTGTGAGAGGCTTGCGGCTCATGGCTGACCGGTGTGATTCTTGGCTGCGCTGCGGCCGGTGGAGAACTATCGCTCTTCGACAATAGCCTCCTCCTCCTCCTCCTCCTCCTCACCACTTCCAGTTGGCTGCTCTCTCCCACACTCCTCTGCTCAGTCCTCAGTTCTCTCCCCCAGGCTCTCGTGTGTCCTTCCTCTCTGTATTTGACCTCTTTGGCGCAGACGAGCGAGGGCTTTTTGAGCGTCTGTCGAGGCCCTGGCGGAAGTGTAAGGAAGCCTGAGTGGCCCTCCAGGTGAATACTCATGCCTCTGTTATGCTGTGTAGGGGGGCTGGCAGGTACTTTTATAATGGGCTTGTTATAGCTATCAGACGAGTCATTTCCAGCAAGGTGAGATGAAAGGAAGGGTGCTAGTGCCCCCCCCCCCCCCCCCCTCCCCTCAAGCGCACTCACACCCAGACTCAGACAGGGAAAATCACACGCTCTCAGAAGGAGCACGCTGAAACAGATCGCACGGAAGAATGTCACACATTGCTGAATGCGTGAGTAAGGCATAATTATTTATCTTCATATTGGTGGACAGGACAGATTCACATTTTTGGATTGCTCAACAACAACACGGCAGTGAGCTGTGCTCTCGACGATTGAGTAATAATTGAAAGAGAACAAGAGAAACCCCCCCCCCCCCCCCCATGTGTTGATGTGTTTAGGGCTGCTCAGTCGTATGAAGGAGCACACCACCTGTATGGTTTTGTTGACCCCCGCCCTGACCCCCTCCTTCTGGGACTCCATTGGACGCTTGCCTCTCAGATTTTTGTCCTGGATGGCCAATTAGCGTTGTCCCTGTGTCCAGCTGTACTGTGATGTCATAAAGGCCGTTGCGCATGTCACTGTCGGTGTTCCACACGTACAGTATGACACGTACAGTACAGTTTCACAAAGGCTCTGGACTCGCTGTCTCACATCTGAATGCACTTGTTATGCTATGCGGCTGTATTGTTAGCAACAGTGTCCAAGACGAACCCATGCTAATGGCCGTACAGGTCACATGATCACGGGTGTCCTTTCTTAACTCTGCAGTTTAATGTGGGGATAAATTGCTCTGGGTCAGCTTTGGCCGCGGTCTGTTTGCTCAGTGAGCAGTCGCCGTTTCCTTTTGAATTGCCTCTCGGAGCTCAACTGTTTGCTCAGAGTTAATAGGTGGGGAGGGTTTTTTTTTTTTTTTTGTTGAACTTTCAGGAAAAATAAAGAGAGACCCTATTCTTCTCGGGACGGCGGTCCGCGGGCCCCTGATTGCTTTTTAAGCGCCCTCCCCCTCGCTTAGCGAGCACGGCGCGAGAGGCGAGCGCCTGCGGGCCCGGGCCGTCACACGGGGTCCCCCTAACAGCGCGCTGCGCTGCGTCGGAGAGCGTTGTTATTGTTCATTAGGGCCGCGGCACGGACCCGCCGAGCTAATGAGAAGAGCGGAGCGGAGAGAGAGGCCCTCTCGCGCCGACGGGGCCGCCGCTCAGTTAATTAGGACATATTGTCTAATAATGCTTCTGAGGGAGGAGGGTAATCACGTCCCCTTTTCTTCTTGTTCTTCTTCCCCCCCCCCCCCCCTCGAGGACACGGTGCGGCGGGCACAGCGGTGGGGAGTGTTTATTTTCACAGCAGCTCTTAGGAGGAGCGGAGCGTCGTGGCGGCGTGTTGAAAGAGTGCCGCTGTGTGTCTTGGCACGCGGGGGGTGGGGGGGGTGGGTGGGGGGGGGGTTTGGGTAGGGGGGGGAGTTGTTGGGATGGGGGTTGGTACTGCCAAGAATGTGTTGTTTTGAGCACACAGCAGTTTATTGGGTTACAGTTGCTGGAGAGGAGTTAGCCGGTTGGGTGTTGGGCAGGGAGCAGGGGTGGTGTTTGGCTGGTGCAGCTGTGTGGATTTGTGGATTTGCCGCATGGAAGGGAGCCGGGAGGGGGGGGGGGGGGGGGCGGAGGAGGAGGGGGTGGGGGGGGGCAGGGTTACTGTTGCGACACATTCGGTTGAGCTCAGATAGGGCAGTGGTGCGGACAGAGGATGTGGGCCGGGTCAGCTTAGGCCAAACCTCGGGAAGAGCGGGAGAGAGAGAGAGGGAGAGAGAGAGAGAGAGAGAGGGAGGGAGGGGCCGGAGCTCAGGGAACAGAACGCGGCTCGCCCCAGAGTTCTGGAACTCTCTGGTGCATCGGAGTGGAAGGGGCCTGTCTCTCCACGATTCCGCTCTGAAGACCTCTCCAGTGCCACATGTCATAACATCACAGTGTAAATGCACGGGGCCATGGTTTCCAACCAAGCCATTACCCAGGATTCAGTCTGATTGGATTAATGTTTCCAGTAGGAATGACCAGTCAGTAAGACTGGGAGGTTAGCCTGAGAGAGATGAACAAAAAAGCTGTAGATCCTCTCCCAACACAGACACCATGCTTACTGTCATGATTATATTAAGCCTTTCCTTCTATATTCATGAGGATAAATACAAATATATGTTATACCTCCTCTGGCATATATGACTGTATGCTTTAGCAACATCATTTAAAAACGTGCTTTATGCCAAATGTATATACAGAAGCAAGGGAGAGAGATGCTTCAGGTGATTGACTCAGAGTATCTTTTCTCAGTCACTCGCTGCAAAGATCAAGCTGAATACTTACTGTGTGTCTGCTGTGGAAAGTGTCCCCGCGTTCATCGGCCGTTTCTCTGACCGAAGCGCAGTTAATCTTCTGTCCTTTATTTAACCAGCACATCCTTTCGGTCACCTACCTTCCCCTCTACCTCTGCTTTGATCTCTTGTGGGTTTTGACGGGGAGAGGGGGCGGTTATGGTACTAGCTTAGCCCTGGAATCTTCTTCTGTGCCGTACTCCACCGTTTCTCTTTTGTTAGCTTTCGTTAGCTTTCGTTAGCTTTCGTTAGCTGACCTGCGCCGGTGGGGAGTGATTCTGTTTAGCTGTGCGTTTAGAGGGAAAGTGGTGCTCTGTGTGATACATTAGCGCCATGATGAGTCTGCTCGGGCGAGGCAGCTTCTGTCTGGAGGTGACTAACGAACCCGAGCTCATCGCTCACTGGCCAGAGTGACCCTGGAGGAGGTCTGTCACTCTCATCCTGCCCAGCTGGGGGGGTTAACTGCAGGTACACTCTGCAGGTACACACACACACGCACAAACACACACACACACACACACACACACACACACACGCAAGCACACATACATACACACACATGCACACACACAAACACAAAATCGTGGTGCCCCACTTTCCAGACATGCACGCCCCCCCCCCAACCCAATCCAACCCGACCCCCAACCCCCAAAACACAAACACACACGCAGCACACAACCGTGCTGATTGAGGTGAGCAGGAGAAGGCAGCATGCATTTCTGAAATAAATGGAGAGAGCATTCGCTGCCCTGGGGACAGCAGTATTTAGCACTGTCACCCGGGGGGGGGAGGGGTCAGGGGGGACAGGTGGGGGGGGGGGGCTGAAAACGGACCCGTCCCGCCTCCGTCATCGCTCATGTTGATGAGTGCTGAAAGGGGAGAGATAGAGAGAGAGAGAGAGAGAGAGAGAGAGAGAGAGCGCAGAGGAAGGAGGGAGGGGGCAAAGGAAGGGGAGGGGGGGTCTGCTGGGAGGAGGCTTGGCGCTGGCTTCCCGCTATGATGGATAGAACGCGTTTAAAGAGGATAGGTGGAGGGAGGCCGCGGCGGCCGGGGGGGGGGGGGGGAGCGAGGGAATAAAAAAAAAGAGGAGTGAATGAAATGATCCATCACAGGGGAAAAGGAATTAGTCTGATTGAAGACCTTGGTGAAGAAGAGAAAGCGCAGAGGGGGGGAAAAAAAAGGGAGAGAGACGAAAGAAAGAAAGGAAGAGAGAGAGGGTGCGATGAGGGGGAGATATTAGCATTAGCATTACGGAGCGGAGCCCGAGATCGGTGTGGGGAAGCGGGGCTTAAGCTGGGGAGCAGATGGGACCTTTCAGAGGAATGTTAAATACCCAAAACCCCCCCCCCCCCCCCCCCAAAAAAAAAAAAAGGAGAGGGGGGGAAAAAAAGATCTTTGTTTTGTGCAAAATTGTGCCTTCAAAGTGGCGTTTCTGCCGGCCGTCCCCTTTGTGACGGGTGTTGGGTGCTGGGGAGGATTAGGAATTTTTCCAGGCGGGCCCAGGGTTCAGGCGGCTGTCCTTTTGTAACCGGGACGGTCATTATCGCGGCCGCGTTGCGTGCCAGATTAAACCTCGCCGGCCGTTTGATTTCGCCTGTTTCTTTTCCCCGCTTTGTTTCCTGGTTTCTGGAGTAAATACACGGCCCCCTTCTTCCCTTTCTGCCTGAGAGAAGCACGTCGAAAACCACTGAAAACTTGGTTTGTGTTTAATGTATGAAAGTGCACTTAGCCAGGGATTTTCCCAAAGAGTAGGTCTTTAGGCCCACCTCCAGAGTAGCGTGTGTGTGTGTGTGATGTGCGTGTGTGCGGTTGCGTGTGTGTATGTGTGCCTGTGTGTGTGTGTGTGTGTGTGTGTGTGTGTCTCTGACAGATTGGCTGAAGTTCACAGTCAGGCCAAAGCACTCAAATGTAAACAGTCCTATTTCTGTTTGCTGTAACATGCAATTTCTGTTTCCCTGTCTGTTGCCCAGGTAACAAACTGTGCATTACTGCTCTCTATTGATTGCCCTGGCCTCTCTTACACTGTAACTGCCAATCAGGGGCTTGATGACTGAGTCACTCGCTTGGAAAAGACAAATGTGTACATTATTACTACCCTTCCCTTTTCAGAAAACCACAGACATCCCTGTGGGATTCAGTTACTGCATAGTGTAGGGTGCATTTTTATTCATTCCCTTCGCTGTAAGTGTACGACCTTTTCGTAGTGCGAACCCTTTTTAAGAGAAACTTTTTTTTTTTCTTTCTTTTTTTTAAAGCCGTAAACACGCTGTGTATCTGTCCCTATCAGTGAAATTGCAGAGGCAACACGCCCAGGTTAAAGATTGAAACAATCAAGGAGGGCATAGCCGATGTCCTCTCATCGGAACAATACTCCGGAGTGCCTGGCTCACTCAGATACGATGGGACGTGAGTGACAGGGGCATCTTGTGTCAGGCGCTGGAGCTTGTTTGCAGACACAGTTTTGTCCACTTCAATTTAGTCCTCATCCCGCGATCTCCACAGCCCGCTCAGAAACCGCCATCAGACAGTGTACTTTACTCTCTCTCTCTCACTCTCTCTCTCCCTCTCTGTCTCTCTTTCTCTCTGTTTTCCCCCTCTCTCCCTCTCTCGCCCCCCCTCTCTGTCTCTCTCTCTTTATCTCACTCTCTCCCTCTCTCTTTTTTAAAATTCTCTCTCTCTCTTTCCCCTCCCCCCCTCTCCCCCCCTCTCTCTCTCTCTCTCTCCCCCTCTCTTTATCCCTCTCTCTCTCTCCCCCCTCTCTCTCTCTCTCTCTTTCCCCCCCCCCTCTCTCTCTCTCTCTCCCCCCCTCTCTCTATCCCTCTCTCTCTCTCCCCCCCTCTCTCTTCCTCTCTCTCTGTCTCTCTCTCTCAGGACTGTTTGCTTTGAGCAGACCTGGCTCTTCGGCCTCCTCAGATTAAATATTAATTCGGACAGTCGATCGATTTGCCTACAGCTGCAGCTACAGTAGGGACCGAGGGGGGAGCGACAGGGGGGCGGGGCCTGTCCCTCTCAGACCCCGCCTGGGATTAGTGCCCGCCGCCGCCGCCGCCGCGCCCCGCCCCTCTCCCTTTCGGAGTTTCGGGTCGCGCCGGAGACACAGAGCAGCCGGACGAAAGGCAGAGTTTGGTCCCCTTGGGGACCCTCAAAGCCCTCCTTTGTCCCCCCGGCGTTCGGCTAAGTTCCCCCTGAGCAGGTGCACGCGGTCCACTCCCCACGCTCGCCAGGCGGGACAAAGAAAGCCGCGCTTCTCAGATACCGTCTCTCCAAATACCTTCGCTTGCGCCGGGGGACCGACAGCCCCCCCCCCCCCCACAAAACCTCTGCCCATTCAGAGGAGAACGCTTTTGAGGCACGGAAAGGGCTGAAGTGGTTATCGTTGCCGTCGGGGATTTAGAATTAGGCGCAATCAGCCAAGGGCCATCAGTGACCTGAGTCTGGAGGGGTGGGAGGGGGGGTGTATGGGGATTAGTGTGAGCAGGGGTTTATTGAGAGCCACTTCCTGTTCGCACCTGCATCGCCGCTCTGTTTGTTTTTGCACTTGGAATGGAGCTGAGAGGGTCATTCGTTGTTAATTGACGGAGGTGTTTCCCGTTGGAAAGCTTCTGTCTCTCTCTGCTGAGATAAACGCCTGTCAGAAAGATGGCATCGCTGTTCTTTCCCCTTTGAACCCCCTCTGACCTTTGAACCCAGGGAGGATGGATTGAAATCAGTGTCGCTCTGTCACCAGCAGACCCCCCCCCCCCCCTCCCCCCACCCCAATGTCTCCCATGTGCCACCAGTCGGGACAGATCCACAGATCCATAGATAGATTCCCCTCAGTGGTCACCATGCCGACGGGCTGGCCATTAGTCTTCATCAGGGTTGCATCAGAGAAGGGGTTCAGTGGGTAAACGCTGGTCCCCTTGGGGCCTAACCCTTCACCTGTCCACACCTCACTCACACTGTGTTGGGGGGGGGGTGATTTCTCTCTGCGTATCTGGACAAACTACACCCACCTTGAGCCAAAATGGCGGGTTCTTCCACCACTTGTCCTTGAACCAGTATTGTCGGTCCCCACCAGATGGTGGGCCGCGTCCCCAGGACGGCTCTGTTTCTAATGGCTTTTGCAGGCCGCGTGAGAGCGTCCCGGGCAGGCGGCTACAGGTGCGGAGGGTGGGCCGCGGAGAGCAATATTGCGTAAGGAAACTGGATACGTCATGCGCCGGCCTTTGAGGAGCTGCCATTGCATGGGACACAGTTTAATGAGCCAGGCAGTAAGGCTCTGGGGGCCGCTGGAGCAGGATGTGAAACTGTAGACTGAAATGACAGACAGGGGACAGCTTTTGGGGGCTCTTGCAAGAGAATGAGTTTGTGTGTGTGTGTATGTGCGTGTGTGTGTGTGTGTGCGCGCGTGTGTGTGTGTGTGTGTTTGTGTGCGTGTGTGTGTGTGCGTGCATCTGTGTGTGTGTGTGTAATGTGAGTGTGTGTGTGTATGTGCGTGTGTGTGTGTGTGTGCGCGTGTGTGTGTGTGTGTAATGTGTGTGTGTGTGTGTGTGTGTGTGTGTGTGTGTGCGTGCGTGTGTGTGTGTGTGTGTGCGTGTGTGTGTGTGTGTGTGTGTGTGTGTGTGTGTGTGTGTGTGTGTGTGTGTGTGTGGAGCAGGGCTGACCCTCCCATCAGAGTGGATGCAGTGAAATTACACGGCCTGCTCACTTATAGTCAGGCTGTCACCGTGGCGATGGCAGAGAGGGGGGGAGTGGTCAGGCCCCGAATACTTTCAGCTGATGCTAGAGCTGCTCTTAGGGACCCACAGACAGCCACAGTCCATCAAAATGGTCCCTAAAATTGACCGGCAAAGCCAGACTCTCACGTCCAATGAGGGCTGAACTGCATCAGGGCTGCTTCATCCAGCAGACTCAGCCAGACTCTCTCGTCCAATCAGGGCCCCACTGCATCAGGGCTGCTTCATCCAGCAGACTCATCCCCAGAAGACTCAGCCCCATCGTGTCTGGTTACAGTAAAGCCCCGGGACAGGATCTCTCACAGAGTCTCTCTCCCTGCACAGTACAGATGCCCCGCTCTTCCCAGGATTTGTCTTCTCTATTCTGGGACGGATCAAAGGTTTTGTGTGATTTATGAGCTCTCATAAATAACTGTATCATCGGCGGAGAGCCGCTCCCGATCCGTTAGCAGCTCTATTCTACACTGCGTGCGGTGTAGCCCCTTTTCTTTCCCTTCCCCACTATCTGCGCTGTGGTGTGTTTCTGTGAGGAGCAGCAGTCTGGGGAAGCTCTGCTTCTCTCGCTTACCTCCTCTCTCTCGCCTCCCTCTGTCTCTCCCCTTCCACCTCCACCTCCACCTCGCCCCCTCCTCCCCTCAGCTGTCTCTCTCCCCTCCACCACCTCCCCCTCCCCCCCATGGCTGTCTCGCTCCTCCTCTGTCTTCCGTCCCTCCTCCGTGCTCACCTCTCCATCCTCTTCCCCTTTTCCGTGAGAGAGAGCGAGAGAGACGGTCCGGCCGCTGCCTGCAGCTCCCGCTGCTTTTCAGGAAATCTGCATAAAACCCGCGTTCTGTTCCGGGAGACGGAATGTTCCCGTGCGCTGGTTTATTTATTTTTTAACGGCCTCGCATGCATATTTTAATGAGCCTGCGACCGCGCTGTGTGTGTGTGTGTGTGTGTGTGTGTGTGTGTGTGTCTGTGTGTGTGTGTGTGTGTGTGTGTGTTGTGTGTGTGTGTGTGTGTGTGAGTGTGTGTGTGTGTGTGTGTGTGTGTGTGTGTGTGTGTGTGGAGTGCAGCGGGACGCGTTTTTATGTCTGATCAGGCCTTTTACTCTCCTGACCCATTAAAGGTTGGCTGGCGCGTGCTGCCGGCACGTTTTAAATGTTTAAAAGCCATTACCGGGGGAAGCCTCACTGTACCCGCCTGTTTATTTCATTACTTTACGAGCTGCTTTGTTTATATCGCCCCGTATACCTCGGGGTCAGCTCCAGGAGAGGGGCTGGGAGAGGGCAATAGATAACAATAAAACTGTTACGTTTCCTTTTTTTCATTCCCTCTCTCCTTTTCTTTCTGCCTCCAGTGCTCCTGCCCACCCCCCTCCCCCCTTCTCTCCTCCCTCCATCTCTTTCCCTGTCCTTTAAATGTATTTATATGTTTTATGGGACCGGGGCAGCCTTGAATCCCAGCAGATTGGGCAGAGAGAGGCTTTTTTGTATTTATTTCTCTGATTTATTTATTTATGTATTCCTTTATTTATTTATTTATTCTGGTTTTATTGTAATGATTTTTTACGGCGGCTCCCTGTCATCATGGATTTAGCCGCTTCATTTTGCGGGCGCCTGTAAACGCCCTGCTGATTCACGGCTGGTGATTTAGCGGGAGAGAGAGGGAGAGGGTGAGAGAGAGGGAGAGAGAGGGAGAGAATGGGAAAGAGAGAGGGAGAGGGTGAGAGAGGGGGAGAGAGAGGGAGAGAGAGAGAGGGGAGACAAGGAGGGGAGAGGGGAGAGGGGTGAGAGAGGAGAGGGGAGGGGAGAGGGTGGGGAGAGGGAGAGGGTGAGAGAGAGTGGGTGAGAGAGGGGAGGGAGAGGGAAGAGAGGCAGAGATAGGGAGAGAGAGAGAGAGAGAATGGGAGAGAGAGGGAGAGGGGGAGAGAGAAAGAGAGATAGAGGGAGAGAGAGAGAGAGGGAGAGAGAGAGAATGGGAGAGAGAGGAAGAGAGAGAGAGAGGGAGAGGAGGAGAGAGAAAGAGAGATAGAGGGAGAGAGGCAGAGATAGGGAGAGAGAGAGGGAGAGAGACAGAGAGAGAGGGAGAGAGAAAGAGAGAGAGAGAGGGAGAGAGAAAGAGAGAGAGGGGAGAGGGCAGCGGTCGTTAATACCGGCCTCTCTGGCAGGCTGGCCGTGGTCCTCCAGGCCTTCCCTGGGTTCATCGCCTCCTCGCGCGGTGCGGGTTCCCATTTCCACCAAACGCCGGGCCTGCGAAGCGCCCGCCCAGTCAGGCAGGGCGGGCGAGCGGCCACCGGTCACGTGATTCGGAGCGCCTGCCTCTTCCACATCGCCGGCGCCGTGGCGGAGGGCAGGCGGGCGGCAGTGCCGATGGCGGCTGTGCCGTGCTGTTGCTTCATTCCCGCCATGTCCATTTTTTCATTTTCATTTTGGTTTTTTTTTTTGGTCTGCCTATCAGGCGTTTGTGAAGGGCCATGAATAAGCTATTAGCCCAGCCGAGGGGGAGAGGCGTGATGGACTTCCCTTCCCAGAAGTCAGTATCCCATTGCCTTGTGAATCTGCAGCTTCAGGGAGGGAAAGTAGTGTGTGTGTTGTGTGTGTGTGTGTGTGTGTGTGTGTGAGCGTGCGTGCGTCCGTGCGTGTGTGTGTGTGTGAGTGTGTGTGTGTGTGCGTGTGTACGTGTGTTTGCGTGCGTGCGTGTGCGTGAGTGTGTGTGGGTGTGTGTGTGTGTGTACGTGTGTGTGTGTGTGCGTGCGTGCGTGCGTGCGTGCATGTGTGTGAGTGTGTGCGTGTGTGTGTGTGTGTGTGTGTGTGCACGTGCGTGTGTGTGTGTGCTCCTGTGCGCGCGTGTGTGTGCTTGTGTGCGTCCATCTGAATAAACGCATGCTTCCGTGCTTAAAAGGAACAGGGAAGTTAATTTGACAGTAATTGTACATTGGCTGTGATGAAATTTTGTGGGAGCCCTTCTGCGGCTCGCTGCTTTGTTGAAAGCCTGTATTACATCGCCCCTCTGTCACCGCGCAGGGCAGGTTCTGACGGAGACTAATGACTCATTTGTTTTCACAGAATCATGTCTGATGTTTAATAAAAACATTCGTGACCCCCCCCCCACCCCTGCTCCCCCACCCACCCCCCCCCGCTCCCCGTCTGCCTGCCTGCCTGCCTGCCTTCGCTCCCTCTCGCCCACCACACGGGGTGCTCGGTGTCGCGAGCCCTGCCTTCTGGGGGTCAAAGGTCACATCTTAGAGGTTAACAGAGCGTGGGCAGTACCTGACCTGGCCGGCAGGAAACTGGCAGTCTGAAATTGGCAGCTTTTAAAGTCCCTGATCTGTCATCCCCCGCCCCCCCCCCCGCGCCCTCACGCCCCCGCGCCCCGCTTAGACACGCTTGCCCCTCTGGCCGCGGGCTATCTGGGGGGGGGGTCATTTCTTTCCCGCGCGCTACAGAGGAAGAGAAATTGGCTCGGCGTGCGAGAGAGAGAGCGCCGGCACTCTCTGCTGTCATTGGCTGTCATCATCTCTGAAACGGGGAGTCTGTCAGGATCTCCCAGGAGGGGAAAAACAACATCCCCATCTCAAAGAGGGGGGGAGGGGGGGGGCGAGGGGGAAAAACAACAGCCCAGATTGCCACATTGTGTTTCCATACTGTAACCGTGCAGCCTGCCGATTTGGTGCGAGTCTGTGGATTTGGCCCCCAAGGCTACTGACGGAATCCCCCCCCCCCCCCCCCCCCCCCGGTGGGGCGCAGTAAAAACCCGAACTGGGAGGGGCAGTCACCCGGAAGGGAGACGGTTGCATGGCAACAGTAACGTGGGGGGGGGGGGGGGGGGGGGGGGGGGGGGGGGGGGGGGGGCTGGCTATGGGAGGAAGACTGTGGACTGTAATGAAATGTCTCTGCATTTGCTGTATCCACTTTTGTTTTATCCCAGTAGATTAGTGTAGACCTGATAAGGCAACATCCACTTACTTCTTAACAATAAAATAACATTCATTTAAATTGTAATTATTTTTTTTTTAAAACTACAGGGATGATAGATAATGCAAAACGGAGACATTTTTCCCTGTTTTTGCAAAAACTGTGTGCGTGTCTAATGCCTACAAATTTAATTAACGTAAAATTTGGACTGTGAAATGTTATTTCAAACAGTGCAGAAATGCTGTTGTGTGTGAGAGTGAGAGGGAGAGAGTGTGTAAATGATTAACTGTGTGTATATTTACGGACTGAAACTCACAGACTGAAATGACAAGCAGATGTTGGGATCTGTTTTTGAGCCATCCTATGCTTGCAGGAGGTGGGTGTGTCAGTGTGTGAGAACTGGAGCACGTAGGGAGAACACACACACACACACACACACACACTGAGGAAAACATGAAATACTGTTGGGGAAAACATGACCTTGTGATACCTGGAGGACCCTCCCTTTGGGACAGTGCCCTGGCTGTTTTATGTGGGAACGCAGGGTTTCCAGGAATTTGTTTACACCCCCTCCACACTGCTAGCATGGGGGTCACAGTCCACTCCCAGAGTAAGAGGTCATGGGGTCCCCCTCCGACCCCCCTCTGACCTGTCCCATTCAGTGTCAACATGTTCCAAAACTATACTATTATTATTATTATTATTATTATTATTATTATTATTATTATTATTATTATTAGTTACAAGTACATTTTTTGGAACGGTTTTTCAGAATTCTAAATCAGTGTTCTAGAACTCTCATTGCTTTCAATTACCAGTAGTGATTGTGACATCAGCATTAGAATGTTCAGTAAAGAGCATTCTAATCACATACTTGTGGTCTCACACTTTAAAAGGTTAAGGGCAGCCTGGGGCAGAGATGCACGGGCCTATTCTCCCCAGTAAAGAAGGGCCGTCCTAACGGGCCTCTCCTGCCCCAGCCTGCGCAGTCTGCCTTTTCCCCAGACGCCACTCATTACGCTTCGCATGGAAATGGAGGGCCGTTCCTCAGCTGCTCTCATGCCCTGAATGGACTCACAAACACACATCAGAGCGGCCCTGATTGGCTGGGGCTGCCCTTCTGAGCCCCCAGCTTCACAAAGACTCCGGAGCTGCGACACTGGGGACCGATCCAGATCCACCCTCCCACCCCCCCCCCACACGTACCGTAAAGTATTACTGTCAATTTTAGCAGCACTTATGCACAGTAAGAAGCTTAAACCTTTTAAGGTGTGAGATCACAATATGTGATTAGAATGTCCTTAACTGAACATTCTAATGCTGATGTCACAATCACTGCTGGTAATTGAAAGCAAGAGCACTGGAAAAAAAAAATCCAAAGGGTTAACCCTCTTAGATATTTGATTTTATGATCAAATGCCCTCTACCATGTCTGTGCTACTTTTACCGAACAGTTAATGAATATGTTGGAAGCACAGATGTAAAATTCCTGCTCTGTCCATAATCGATTCCTGTTTGATCCACTGCCTGCTACTCTGGGGCTAACTGGTGCATGGTATTAAAAAAAAAAAAGGGAAGACAAAGAAATATGGTTTCATTACAGTGGGGTGAAAAAAGGCAGACAGTTTTGTGCTAAATATGTCATTAGTGCTTCCTCTACGAAATTGGCCTAATTAGGGGCCGAGCTCGTTATTGAATTATCTTACTGCCGAGCGCCCGGTCGGCCTCTGCTCAGAATTCACAGAAGAAATGGGATTCTGTGCGCAGAGACCGCATCCTGGTAATGGCCTCTGAATATATCAGAGGAGTCCTGTCCGTGTGTGTGTGTGTGTGCCTCCCACTGTGTCAGGTCTCTGCGGTGAGTGTCAAGGCCGTGTGTGTGTGTGTGCGTGTGTGTGTGTGTGTGTGTGTTGTGTGTACATGTGTGTGTATATGTGTGTGTGTGTGTGTGTACATGTATGTGTTTGTGTGTGTGTGTGCGTGTGTGTATATGGGTGCGTGCGTGTGTGTGTGTGTGCTTGTGTGTGTGTGTGCGTGTGCGTGTGTGTGCATGTGTGTGTGTATGTATGTGCGCGCGCGTGTGTGTGTGCGTGTGCATGGGTGTGCATGTCTGTGTGTGCGTGTGTGCATGGGTGTGCGTGTGTGTGTGGATGTATGTGTGTGTGTGCGTGTGTGCATGGGTGTGCGTGCGCATGCATGTGCGTGTGTGTGTGTGGTGTGTGTGTCTGTGTGGTGGGGTGAAACCAGCCCTCTCTCTCCCCATTGCCCCCCATTGGCCTCCCAAGACTTTATTGTTATTCAAGCCTGAATAGGAAGGAACGGCAGGCCGAGCAGAATTGATAGGAGAGGGAGGAGAGAGGAGAAAAGAGCGGTCTGAATCTTAAACTGCACCATCCATCCCGGGCCTCCGATTCATTTATTCATTCGTTCATTTTCACCGATTCATTTATTCATTCATTCATTCATTCATTTTCACCGGTCTTCAGGGATTTCTCACCTGATGAAAAAGAAGGGAAAATAAATCAATGCAAATGATTAGCAGGGAAACTGCAGGACGTGCTGTACTGTACAGTTCCAGCTGTTGTAGTAATTCCAGGAGCTGGCGGTCTTGGCTTTTTCATTTTGCGTTTGAATTATGAACTTTATTCTGTTAACTACGCGCTTTGGTTCTGTTAACCGGCTGCCATATGGATGCACGGCGTATGGGAGCGCTGAAATTTCTCCACACTGCCTAATTTTATTACCGTGCATTAGTGATCGGGCTTTTTTTATGGAGTGTACGCGTTAAAAAAAAAAAAAAAAATGCAAGCCCCTTTTAATTGTATTTTCCTTCATTATTTAAATTGCGTTTGCGATAGCTAAGCAGTTGTTACGAAGGCAAATTGAATTAGCGGGGGATACTGAGGGGGGAACAGGGGCCCGGCCCGGGGTGTGGCTTTACGGCGTACCAGTTTGGTGCCATTGATCCCTCCCAGCATCATAATGATATCGGAACGGAGGTGAAGGTGCAGAGGGAGGGGGGGAGAGGCGGGGAGAGGGGGGGGCCTCGTTACTGAAGGAATGATATATCGACCGGGCCTGACAGCGGCGGTGCCGTGCCGATCGATTGTGATGTGTGAGAGAAGCCGGTTAGAAGATTCTCCCCGGGGGTCGCCGGGGTCACCCAGACAACGGGGGGGGGGGGGGGAAGGGGGGGGGGGGAGGAAGCGAAATTAACTCATCACCGGCAGGGATGGAGGGAGCGAGAGGAGAGGAAACTGGAGGGAGAGATGGAGAGAGAGGGAGAAGAAGAGGGGTTAGGGAAGAGAGCGCTCGAGGAATGGGGGGCACGAGTGAGTGACAGAGGGAAGTGAAGACGGGGGGTGGGCGGGGAGGACCACAGGAAGTGTGTCCTGTGACGCGTCGTGAAGCCCGTTTTCCCCCTGAGCATTCTGGGAAGGGGCTTGATGCACTCTCTGTGCATCTCACCGCGGCTGGAATGGCACAACGTAGAATAAAAAGAGCTGCATGTTTCCTTCCTTCCCTGTGGGCCGGAGGGCAAGGGAGAGGAAGGAAGAACAAGAAAGAGTGTAAATGAGCCGATCGACCGCAATTAATACAGCGAAGGAAAAACAAGGAAAGAGGAAATAAAAGGGGTGAGGAATAGCATGTTCAGGAAGGGAGAGAGAGAGGGAATGTGGTTTGGGTGATGGTGCCTTGAGAGAGAGAGAGGGGGGGGGGGACTGAGAGAGAGAGAGAGAGAGAGGGAGCAGAGCCGAGCGGTTTCTATGTGAGGCCCCAGGGGAGGAGGGAGGGAGTGAGAGCGAGGGAGAGAGATGGAGGGAGGGAGGGAGTGAGAGCGAGGGAGAGAGATGGAGAGAGGGAGAGAGGGAGTGAGGGAAGAGGTCAGATCTGAGCAGAGTTATGTGCCTGTCATGGCCATTACACAGGCCAGCCTCTCAGCCTTATCCCCGGCGTGTCCCTTATCTCCCTCCCTGTGTGTACACACCGGCCCGCCTGCCCCTTGCTAATTGATTGCCCCCCCCCCCCCCCCCCCCCCCCCCCCCCCCCCCCCTTGTTAATTGAAGCGAGGCTCAAGTGGAGGCTTTTAAGAGGAGGTGAGATGTGTTGGCCCGCCCGTGGAGCACGGGACAGCGCGCCCGCCGCGTGATCTTCCCCAGGCCCGGCGTCCGATTGGTCGGAAGCGTGCCGGGTGGCGATGGCGTGCGGGACGCAGCGGGGGGGGGGGGGGGGGGGGGCGCCTGGACCGTCTCAGCACCCTGTCAGCTGGGCCTGTGCTCCCCATCGGTCCGCTTAGCGCACCGGGCGATGAGAAGAGGAAGATGAGGAAGAGGCGGAGAACGCGTTAGCCGCGCTCCTCTCTTCCCAGAGGCCTCCCTCCACCCCCAAATCGATGGGGTCCCCCCGGCCCGGGCGGCCAAACCGCACCGCGACTCCATTTGCATCCAGCCCGAGTAATTGGGTGCATTGAGAGCGGCACGTTTTTGCGAAGAGTCGTCAGCCGTGAGCTGATTATGGCGATCAGAGGTGTGTCAGACCCAGAAGCAGCTTTTAACTGGCCGACCCGATCGACTGCAATCCCCCGCCCGCCCCCCCTGGGAGGGCGAGGGCCCGGAATTACCCCCCTGTCATTTATTTGGGAGCGTGTCTGTCTGTGTACATGTGGGGAAGGGGTGTTTATTAACCCCCCCCCGTCCCCCATGAAAAAGCCGAAAAAGTAATATTGATGTAAAACACGGGACAATTACCTGCCTTGATGGGCACCCCCACTGAGAATGCTAAGCACATTCTGTCAAACAGGCCTGGCGGGGGTCACAGGTCCCCCCCGTCCCCCCCGTCCCCCCCCCCTTCCTCCTCGTCCCCGCAGTGCCTTCGGATGTCACTGCCGTCCCGGTGCTATTAAACCCCACCCCCACCCCCCCCTTCCCCCTCCGCCTCATGAATTATGCAGAAGCCGTCCGGGGAGTCGGACCCGCACCCCTGCGGGTCACTGCCTCCCAAAGCGGTGCCCGGGAGAGAGGGGAGAAGCCCGGCTTTGGCACGGCGGGCTGCAAATGGAGTCTGAGAATAATGGCGCCGCGCTTTTAGGACTGATTAAATGCGCTCCGGTGCTTCATTAATGTAATGGAAGCCACATAGCGGCCTTAGCGCTCGACTGCCCAGGATTGTCATATTCTGTATGTAATTTTTTTTTTTGAGCGTGGCGGGGGGCAGAATTGGATGGGGGGGGGGGGGGCGGCTAAGGGTCCGTGACTGTGTGAAAACATTCGCTCGTGGATTACGGCGGTCCCAGATTTAAAAAGGCGACGCCCCGAGCGGTGGATTCAGTTTGCTCAGCCGCGACCTAGTGCTTCCGTCCTCACTGAAGTTTGTTCCCTTCTTTTCTTTCAACGGTGATTGTTCTGTGTGATTCTCTCTTACACGGAGCTGCCGCTGTGTGGGACAGCATGCCAGCCAGGTTTCTTTCCCTTTCACTTCCTCTCTCTCTTTCCATGGAGAACAATCATGTAGCCAATAGTAGGTGACACTTTGTGGTGAACCTGCCATGCTGAAGGCATTAACCTTGACTCTGCAGCATTTAGCACTCCCTCTAGCAGTACACCTCAGTCCCCAGAAGGGGGCGATGAGGTCACCACCACTACAGATATAGTCTGGTTTTGTTATTGGCCTAGTGAGGTTGGAGATGGCACCAACAATCCTCAATGGGTTTTTCATCAGTGCTGGTGTGGCCAGGATGTTTGTTCCTTACTCGGCTCCAGGCTAGTACGTTCGGGTACTTGTGTGTGTGGCCACTCGTTTTGGTGAAACTCTGCTGTGGAATCTCCCTCTCCGGTTCTCTCCGGTTCTCTCCGGTTCTCTCTGGTTCTCCTTCCATCAGCCATAAGGGAGGGAGGAATCCAACGGTGCTGTTTTTTTACGTCGCCGCTGAACATCGAAATATCCTAGCGCTTCCCGCTAATGGCTCCCCTTTGGCCTCCTCCGGGGGGTTCCGTGTGGCCAATTTGAAATGTCATTACATCACGGTGACCTCTCCGCGACCTGGAAGTAATCAAACGATCGGAATCGGTTGCTACCCCGTGCCCTCCTCGCAGCTGTGTTTTAGCTGCTTTTCTGCTTTTTCTATTATTTTTTATTATTATAAAAAAAAGAGAGAGAACCGTATCTCTGGGACTCACGGCCACTCATGTAAAAGCTTTATCGTTTTTGCGCAGTCCCAGATTTCTAGATTGTCTTTATTTGTTAGGAGTGTTCGGAGTATAAGGCAGGCCTAATTATTCCTCCGAGCTGTTTTTTGACTGTAACGTGGCTATGACACCTGCTTGTTTTCGAGTGCCCCCCCCCCCCCCATTTCACCCCACACCCCCCTCGACCCTTCCGCATTCTTCCACACCTGGGGGGGGCGTGACAGTAAACCCGCAGTCATTTCAATAATTAATAGAGCAGGGGGGGGGGGAGGAAAGCCATGGCCATTCAGAGTAATAAAAAGGCGGATTCCCATTACAGGACAATGCGATTGCAGAGTGGGAAATGGCCCCTGATGCGCTGTGAGGCGCCCGGGGCCCCGGGCTGGTGGAGCCGGCTCATCTGGAGCTCCGTCTGTATTCATCACTTTCCCCGATAAGAACTCCGCAGCCGAAGCTCATCCAGCGAGCTCCGCGTGGGGGCTGTCTCCGTTTCACCATCTCTCTCTCTCTCTCTCTCTCTCTCTCTCTCTCTCTCTCTCTCTCTCACTGTTCATCTCTCTCTCACACTCTCTCTCTCCTCTCTCTCACTGTTCATCTCTCTCTCTTCTCTCTCTCACTCTCTCACTCTCTCTCTCTCTCTCTCACTGTTTCATCTCTCTCTCTCTCTCTCTCTCAGTCTCTCTCTCTCACTCACTCTTCATCTCTCTCTCTCTCTCTCTCTCTCACTCACCATCTCTCTCTCTCTCAGTCTATCTTTGTATTTCTCCTCCTTCCTTCCTCCCTCTCTCTTTCTACCACTCCCCCTTTCTCCATTGCACCATCTCCCTCTCTCTCTCTCACACACACACACACAATCTCTCTCTCTTTATATTTCTCCTCCTTTCCCCCTCTTTCTTTCTACCACTGCCCCTTTCCCCTTTTTTCCCTCACTTTCTCTCTCTCTACCACTGCCCCTTTCCCCTTTCTCTCTCTCTCTCTCGATCTCTGCCCCTCTTGGTCTTCGGAGGGCTACCCTGGTCTCATTGAATTATTTGCTAATTGTGAGCAGAATTTGTATTGATTTTCTGTTTCTCTGCTCCCTGATGTTAATGGTATTATACAGCGGATCACTAACTGAATTTCACCACTCTTTAATTGTGCTGGGGAGGGTTAAGAGCTTACTGGAGGACCAGATGAGATGAAGATGAATGCAAGTGGCTCTGTTTCCCCCAAAAAACCACAGAATAAGACCAGGAGGTCCAGGGGCTTGGAGCCGTGGGCACTGGGGGTCACTTCAGTTTCCTTATTGCTACTTCACGCTTATACTCTCCTTGCACAGAAACACAGGGAGCAGGAAATTGAGACGGAGCTGCAATGGGACCTAGTAGGCTTTAGTAACCGTGAAATAAAGCAGGGGTCTCAAACTCCGGTCCTGGAGGGGCCTCCATCGTCGGCTGGCCTTTTGTGATTTCCTGTCAATCAGCCGCAAAATTTAGGCCTTGGAAACGAGGTGCGGCCGACTCCTTATCCAATCAGTGGCTTCAATGAGCGCTTAAGTGCAGCAACGCATCAAAAACCAGCAGATACGGCCGCCCCCTCCAGGATCAGTTGGGTTTGAGATTCCTGAGTTAGAGCGGTGTGGGTTGTCAGTCACACTGCTTCCTTGGGCTGCTACTGCTCCTGTCAATCACTGCCACTGGACTCCACCCAGGTTGATATGTGACTGGTTGATTGCCACTAAATAGGGAGGGCCTTATTCAGACATCTTTATGACACAAACATGTTGCTAAAAATAGTGGTTTATTAGGTTTGTTTCCCCACTTAATTTAACCATGCCAGGCATTTGTCTCATATATCTGCATATTTGCTGAATATTCAGAATGTCCTGGCTTCTTGGATACTGATGTTTTTGTGGCATCTCAACATCTACGGTTGTTGAAATGTGCTGAAGTACGTCGAAAATATTCCTCCAGTGACTCAGCGTCTGCTTGCTCCTCACGATGTCTGTAGTGTCTTTGTGATTGGTTCCCACATTCAGGGGCCTTTGTAATGCCATACGTACCGTAAGAGCTGTGGTGCTGCCACGCTGGGCCAGGCAGGAAGTCCACCTGGACATCTTCATCGGATGTAATTGGAGTGAAAAAGCCATCTGCTTTTAATCAAGTCTCGGACCAGGTCCCCCGTTACACTGGCCTTGTCTGATTGGGCCGCTGCTCGATCTCTGCGGTTTGGACTCCAGCACTGATAGGCTTGTCCCGCTCGCAGTCCACAGCCCAGAAAAGTTCAGGGGGACCTCAGATACTGTGGATTAGGGCTTTCCTGATTCATTTTGTCTCCGCTCCAAAAATAATTAATCCAGCCGAACTGAACCGAACCCCCGTGAAATTGAAGTTTATCTGCTCGGATTTGAGTCCGGGGAGATTTTCTTGTCGCACGCGGACGTCGTCGTGTAGCCTCATCCTTCGGCCCGGTAAGTATTTTGAGATTAGGGAAGGGGGAGCAGGGGAAAGAGAGAAGCGACAGTACGACCGTGCGGTGTGATAGCGGCTTTTTAAAATGTCACCGTGCGGTTGAGGTGGAAATGCCAGTGCGTTTTTCCGCTTTTTTCGATTTGCATGCTAATACTAGCACGTGGCGTTGGGGGGGATGGGGGGGGGGGACTGGGGGGGGGGGGGGGCTGCGATCTGCTGCCTGGGACTGGTGGTCCTTATCTGACCGCCAGATCTAGACCACCAAGAGACTCTGAGTCTGGAATACGACTCGGCCCTGCTCTGGTTACACGGTCCTAATGGTCTACCCCAGATATGTGGCTTCATTTCTGCAGTAAGCGGATTACAGCGCGGGACAGGCGAAATTACCCACCGTCACTGTCAGACAGTTCATTTTAATTGTACTGCACAGTGAGTGAGGTAAGCAGACTTGACCACTCTTGCCGGGACTAGTGTAGCTTTGTTCTGTGGCTTCAATGTGACAGTTATTGTTTTTTCCTATTTGTTGGGGGTGCAGTTTTCATCCTTGCATTGAACCTTCCAAGCCCCTCCTGCCCCCCGCCCCAGTCCCCTGTCGCACTACTGGGGCACCCAGGTAGTAACCCTGCAGAATCATTTTCCGCTCTGAATTGTATTGTAGTCCTGTCCTATCTAATTCAGCGGCTCTAGGGCGCTAACACACAAAATGTTCTCACAACATTGCTGGAACGTTTTGTGAATGCTGTTATAAAGTTGTGCAAATGCAGCAACATTTGTGAGAATTTTTTGTGTCTGCTGGGTGGCATATGCCCTCAGAGAAAAAGAGAGAGGGAGAGAGAGATAGAGAGGAGAGGGAGAAAGGGGGAGATGGAGAGAGGAGAGGGAGAATGGGAGAGATGGAGAGTGGGTGAGGAGAGAGAGAGAGGGGGGGAGCGCTCCTTGCACCCCTGCTCTCAGCGTTGTGCTGCAGCGCTGGAATGGAGCAGTCTGTTAGTCATTAGTGCGGCCGGCGCGGCTGGTTCTCGCTGCGCGGCTGCTTTCCATGCGAGCGCAGTACCGCAGGCCACTGGAGCCGACTGCGCAGGGCTTAATGTAGCAGCAGCAGCCGCTGAGCGCACTGCGCCCCGCGCATTTATTCTGAGTATTTATCCCTAATGCGCAGTGGGAATGAACACACACACAGTACACACACACACACACACACACACACACAGACTTACATACATAAAGTACACATACACGCACACAAACAGACTTACATACACACGCACTCACACACAGACTTACATACATACACACGCACGCACACACGCACCCACACACACAAACACACACACACACACAGTACACACACAGTACGCATGCACACAGACAGCGCATTTATTGCACAAACACACATGCGCACATGCACACACACACACACACACACACACAGCACATGCACACACACACACACACACACACACGCACACGCAGAGGTGCACTGGGGGAAACGTCTTCCTGTCCTGCGGGCGAGGCCGCGCAGCGAAAGGTCATCTCCGTATCCAGTTTAATTTTCGCTCTTCCTCAACAGTTAAGATCCATAAAGCGATCAATAAATCTGCTTTAATGCCCGGCGCTCCCGGACCGACTTTGATTTACCACCCCCGCCTGCCCGTCGACAGGGCGGAGCGCGATGGAATCTCCGCCACATCAGGGGCCCCGGGGGCCGGCGGCGGCGGCGGCAGCGGCCCGCAGAGCGGGGTCCCGGTCCGACAGGCGCGGGAACCTGGGAGAACCGGGAGAGCCGCGAGCCGCTCTTACCAGGCGGTTAAACCGTAACCGTGGCAGCTAGCGCCCCCCCCCCCCCCACCGCGTGCGGGGGGCCCTGTCGCCCAGCGGAAGGAGAGAGAGGGGCGAGGATAAGCGAAATGGAGTGTCTGTATCGACCGGCAGGGCGGATCATCTGAGACCGCCATTAGGAAGAGTGAGGAGAGAGTGGGCGGGGCTGAAATGAACACCTCTCTAATCACCACGCGACACGGGGAAAAGGGGGCGAGGTGGAGCGGGGGGGGGGGGGGGGGGGGAGTGGACCCGGGGTGTAGGAGAGGGGGGTTGTTAGGGGGAGATGCATGACGATGCCACAAATGCAAACAAATAATAATAATAATTCTGACCGACGCCAAAACCGATCTCTTTGAGCACCTCACTGTCTGAGGCAGTGAGTAGCAGAACAGGGAATTCTGGGAGCAGCGTTCTGGCCAGAGGTATATGTTCTCCTGTGCTGGACTAACACACAGTGCTGAGCCCTGTACAGAGACGGATTTATCATGACGAGGTGCCTCTGTACTGTCATAACAGCACACCCCTCAGGGGGATCAGGGACCCCCGCTTACCAATACGCCTCACTCCAAAAAAAAAAAAGAAACGCCCCAGGTTTTCATGGCGACTTAACAGACTCCTGCTCCGCCTCCTTCATCTTCTCCTTCTTCCCGTACTATAGACCACGATAATGATCTCAGGAATGATTTTGCCATGGGGGGGGGGGGGGGGGGGGGGGGGGGGGTAGTTAAGTGTGCACTTTTTTGTTGTGTATGTGAAGTGGAGGTTATGGGTGTGGGGGTGTGGGGGGTGTGCACATACAGTAATTTGCACGAAATGAAGCGCTGAGAACTGTCGGCTTCATCTTGCTTCCGTGGGGGAATAGATATGAATAAGGAACGCAAATAAGCAGATGTTGGATGGGTTACAGTGTGCCGGGGGGGGGGGGGGGGGAGGAGGAAATGTGTATTATTGTGCTGGGTGGGGGGTACTGGTTTGGGGGGGGTAAATGTAGGCATTCACGGGGGTCCCCCCCCCCCCCCGTTTTTTTCGGTGCAGCGGTGGGCTCAGCAGAGCGTGCGGATAAAGCCGCGCGCCTCCTGCGGGGAGCTTAATTAAACGGAGGCTGCCGCCGAGCGGAGGCGCCTCCTTTTACCGTCTCCGAAAACGCTCAGAACCCACTCTCACCCCCCGCCGCCGCCGATCCAATTACAGCCCGGCTGTAACTGAGGGATGGGGCTGACTCAAATGGGCTAGCAGAGAAAGAGAGAGGAGGAGAGAGAGGGGGC
Organism: Anguilla japonica; assembly: GCA_025169545.1. NCBI lineage: Eukaryota > Metazoa > Chordata > Actinopteri > Anguilliformes > Anguillidae > Anguilla > Anguilla japonica. Next base: position 37,959,024 of record CM045894.1, read on the forward strand.
AATAAAGAGGGAGAGAGAGAGAGAGAGAGAGAGGCAATAAAGAGAGAGAGAGAGAGAGAGAGAGAGCAAGAAGAGAGGAGAGGGGCAATAAAGAGAGAGAGAGAGAGAGAAAGAGAGAGAGAGGGCAAGAAAGGAAGAGAGAAATTGAGAGGGAAAAGGCTGCTGTTAAAGATTATATGGAGATTTGCATGAAGGACTCTGCGGAACTGTGGGATCTCGCCGCGGGAGGTTTAATTCTTCCGAGGGGTGGGGGGGATGCGTGAAGGTTGGGGGGGGGGGGGGGGGGGTGAACAGCGAGCCACGCTTTGCTGAAGGCAGGAATACTGAGCAGTCCCGGGACACGCCCCGCTTCGGGGCCGCTCGGCTCCCCGAAACGCGGCAGGGGTTATCCCTGGGACCTCCCTGCCGTTAGCGGTGTGCTAACACGGGTGCGCGGGGCGTATGATAGCACCACCGCCGCAGGGCACGGGTGCAGCGCAGTAATTCAGAAAGTGGATGTGTGATTCATACAGTGTGCACATTTGACACTGGGAGTGCAGCAGGGCAGAGTCACTCCCTCCCAGGCACAGGTCTGCCTGCGCAGCTGGAGGGCAGTGGAGCTGCAAATCTACCTCCATAGCTCTAGGACCACACACCTCTCTCTGTCAGTATCTGTCGCTCTCTCCATCTCTCTCTCTTCCCCTCTCCCTTGCTCTCTCTCTCTCTCTCTCTCTCTTCCCCTCTCCTTCTCCATCCTTCTCTCCCTCTCCCTCGCTTTCTTCCTCTCTCTCTTCCCCTCTCCCTCGCTCTCTCTCTCTCTCTCTCTCTCTCTCTCTCTCTCTCTCTCCCTCTCTCTCTCTCTCTCTCTCTCTCCTCTCCCTCCCTCGCTCTGGCTGCAGCTGGTCCTCCTCTGGCCCAGGAGGCTCAGTGTCGGCAAACATCACTTCCACCTGAGCGGCTGCAGGACCGCACGCTGCATGTGGCCAATTAAAAATGTCAGGGCTGTGTGAGGTGTGTGTGTGTGTGTGTGTGTGTGTGTGCGTGCGAGTGCGAGTGCGAGTGCGAGTGTGTGTGTGTGTGTGTGTGTGTGTGTGTTGTGTGTCTGTGAGAGAGGTGCCAGCACAACAGAGAAGGTTTAGGGAGGTGAGAACAGAAGAGAAAGAGAGCAAAAGAGAAAGAGCAAGAGAGTGAGAGAACGAGTGAGAGAGAGAGAGTGAAAGAGAGAGAGCGAGAGCAATGGAGAGAGAAAAGAACCAGACATCAGAGGTTGAAGGGAAGCCTGAGTGAATGTGTGTGTGTGTATGCGCTCTAATGTAAGCTAAGTACAGGGAGCAGCAGAGAGATCCAGCTGGGAGAGGCTGTGGAGGCAGCCGATCCTCTGTCCAACCCCCCCCCCCCCTCAGAGAGCGCTCGGCCCATTTATTCCCTGCATTGGTGAACAGCCTTGTGTTCTGGTGGACTGCACTGCTGGCCAGGGGATGGAGAATGAAGACGGGGGGGGGGGGGGGGGGGGGGGGGGAGTGTGGAAGGGTAGGGGGTAGTCATTACAGCCTCTGCTCCAGACACGCCAGACACAACTGATCCAAACCGACAAGTTTGCATCATTCTCCAAGAGCTGTGCTTACGAGCAGCATCCAGGAGGCAGGGTGAGCTAAATATTCCTGGGCTGGGAGGCCGCCCACAGAAAGGAAAGAATAAATTAATAGGTAAATACATAAATAAATAACACTTTGAGGATGCATTGTGTTTCAACACTGCAAAAACCAAAAAATAAGTATTTAAACAAGTATTTAGACTTGAATTGTTGTATATTCTTTGATAAACAAGAAAAAATATTGGCAAAGTGACACCAGTTTGCCTAGTTTGAAGATTTGGCAGTGAGGAAAGAAATTTCACTTCTCAAGCAAAAAGTAATCAAGTTCATATTTTCTACCTGAGAGAAAACATAAGATTTTAAGTCTCATTCAAGACTAAGACACTTTTTTTTGTTCCAGTGAATGAGTTCCCAGAGGGAGATGTCATGGAAACACAAGAGATTTTGACAAACCAATTAGAAAGGTTTTCACGAAGGGACATGTATCCTAGCGCAAGAACAGGACCCTGGAATCTTCACAGGCAAGAGCGATCAGGGTTCGAAGGCTCCCTCCCACTCAGGGTGAATAAGGTCGGTGAGGGTTAAAGATGGACCTGAATGCTCTTATCTCTCAGATCTCTGTGATGTTGCATCATCCACCCTACACCCCTCGGAAGAACGGGTTCCAAAAGGGTCTCCTCTGTGTGTCCACAGAGGAACCCTGTCAACTTCAAGGGTTCTTTGTCTGGTACAGTAAAATGGTCCAATCTGGGAGCTATCACACTTTCCGCACCTACCATAGGGAGTCCCATAAAGAACTAAACAGGGTTCCCCTATGAAGATGCAACAATGAACCCTTTCATAACCCTGTTTTTTCTATGAGTGTAGCTTCTGTCCCTGCTGATCGTTGCTGCTTTGCCAGCTTAGAGAGCAGCAGGAGAAGAAACCTGCTGGAAAGAAAAGCCCACATAGCCCGTGCATTTCTGCTCACAGGCCTGTTTAAACCATCTCTCAACATGCTCTGCAAACCTACCTTCGCATCTGAAGGTGCTACGTGGTGTTCAATGCAGGCCATAATGACGCATCTCGACTGTGACGACATTTTCAGATTAGAAACAATTACAGAATGACAATAGCTGCTGGTTCTGTGGGTCGCTGTGTTGAAATAAGGTTGGTGTGTTTTTCCAGAGCTGTGCCCGTCATCAACAGTTTGGAGCTCTCTCACCCCTTGTTTACTTTGGAAGCTCTTCAAGGAGGCACTTTAACTCCTTAATGCCTTCAGAGAGGGAAGAGGTGTCTTCAGGGTTTCATAGGTCATTTGCATTGGCATCAGCTACAAAGGCTATAAAAGACAGTGTTCTCTGTGAGGTTTCTAAGGATGTGACATCGCAAAGCATGCAGCCCTCACATGCTGTGAAGCAAAGATTGCACCCGGAGGGAATGCCTACTGATCGAGAGACGTGTCAGTTACTAGGCAACGTGGCTACGCCCCCTTAGCCCAGTGCTATGAATTACACCCTGGAACCATTATTACCCAGTGCTCCACGCTAAGGGGGATGGTACGGGGGGGCGGGATTCACGGCCGGCTTTTCGACAGGTGACGCATCACCCTTCCTGCCTCCCTCCCTCCCTCCCTCTCCCCCTCCCTCCTTCTATCTCTCTTTCTCACTCCCTCCCTCCCTCCTTCCCTCTCTCCCGCACTCTCTCTCCCTCTCTCCCTTCCTCCCTCTCTCCCTCTCTCCCTCCCTCCATCTTCATCCCTCTCTCCCGCTCTCTCTCCCTCTCTCCCTTCCTCCATCTCTCCCTCCCTCCCTCTTCATCCCTCTCTCCCTCCCTCCAACGCCGCACGGGCAGGAAGTCGCTTGCCCCGGTCTCTCTCTCTCTCTCTCTCTCCTGACGCTTGTCGCAGGTGTGAGCTCGGGGGGGCCGCTGGTTCGCGTCGGCGAAACGGGGCTGCGTTTATCACCGTGGAGACAAAGGGCTCGGGGCGCATTGCCCCCCCCCCCCCATCCCATCAGCCGGCCACAGGTTCCAGAGGAGCCCGGCCCCAGTCTGGGTCCTCACATCTGGTGCCTTCTGGAGAGAGAGAGAGAGAGAGAGAGAGAGAGAGAGAGAGAGGTATAAACTAACTGACAAAAAAAAGCCCAAAAAAAGCACAGAGCCGCCACTGAAGTCAAGTGGACACCAGCATCATATTTTTTTTCCTTTCTTTTTTTTTTTTTTTTTTGGAAATGCCTCTTTAATTATAGCTCTTGTTAATTACGGAGCTCTGCAGAAATTGCTGCACATCATTATTATCATGCAAATGTATTCCGTTTTAGTCACAATTAAGCGATTAGAAAGCTGTCTCTCTTTCTCTTTCCCTCTCCCTATCTCCCTCTGTCTCTCTATCACTCTCTCCCTATCTCTCTCTTTCTCTCTATCACCCTCTTTCGCCGGCTCTCTCCCTATCTCTCTCCCTCTCTCTCTCTTTTTGCCTATATTCCCTCGTCTTCTTGTCCTTTGCTTTTCAGCATATTACTGTAATGAAGCCATTTCTTCTTCCAGTGAATCTTAATGAGTTTTTAACTAACATTTTAATGAGCTATACATAACCGTAAAGCATGGATTAGGCCAAATTGAATTTGGGGAAGCGTGCGTGGGGAGGGGTGGGGAGGGGAGGGGAGGGGAGTGAAGGGGAGAGGTTCATTAAGAGTTAATTATATTGTTTCACGATGAGCACACAACACATTTTCCAGGGCACGGCAGCCAGCTTGGTGCTCCCATACGGTATGGGTAACCGCCATCACCACGTTGGCCTGCGGGGGGGGGGGGGGGGGGGGGGGGGCCTTGGGGGCGGCTCGTTAGGCCAAATTATGGCTGCGGTTTGAAAAGGGAGCTTCTGAAGGGAGAGCCGATTTAATGAGTGTTTGTTTAGGCCAGCATCAGGGGGGCCACTGATGGAACCCACTGCCCAGGGACGTTTGACAAGACGAGTGTGAAGGGGTCAGTCAGAGTGTGGCCTTCATTCCTTCATTCCTTCCTTTGTTTCTTTCCTTTTCTTTTGTTGATCCCTCTTCCCCCCATGTATCTACCTTTTAATGCTGTTGCTCCCTCCTCTCGTCTTTTCATCCTTCTGGTCACCACCTCCTCCATTTCTGTTTCTCTGTCTTCTGCCCCGATGTGACCGTTATCTTTCTGAGTAAAGGTCAGGGTCAGGGTTAGAGACAGGGGTAATGTTAGGGTTAGGGTTAGAGATGGGGGAATGTTAGTTAGGGTTGGAGATAGGGTGGAATGTTAGGGTTGGGGTTAGAGATGGGGTAATGTTAGGGTTAGGGTTAGGGATGGGGGAATGTTAGGGTTAGGGTTGGAGATAGGGGAGAATGTTAGGGCTGAGGGTTGGAGATGGGGGATATTAGGGTTGGGGTTAGAGATGGGGTAATGTTAGGGTTAGATACAGAGGGAATGTTAGGGTTGAGGGTTGGAGATGGGGGATGTTAGGGTTCAGATTAATGTTTAGGGTTGAGGGTTGGAGATGGGGGATGTTAGGGTTCAGTTTGATGGATGGGAGTGGCTTAAGCATTACTGATGTTACGGCACGTGCAAATCCTGTGAGATTGAGGTAAGGGCCTCAAGGGTGAGCATGCCTGGCTGTTACAGTGACCTTACTATGACTATCTCCCACGGGTGACCTTTGAACCCAGGAGGTGTGACCTCATCAGCCTGCTCTGTAATTGGATGCTATCGCTGTCTTAGCATTGGTTGTGCAATGCCTCTCTTATATCGCTGACTAAAACAACTGCGACAGCTATGGTTACTCGGGAGCTGGAGCGATCGTGCTGACATCAGTAAAAGCAGTTGGTTGCGTTTTTTTAAAAAGCGCCTGATGTTTTTTTCCCACCATTTCTCAGATGGAAATTTGAAACGGTTGCATGCTAATAGCACTTCGCAGTCAAGCACTTTTGGGAAGCACTCAAATGAAATGCAGTCGTAGCTCGGAGCGATTTCTGGAGAAAAAAAAAAAAGGGAGGAGGGGAAGTAAAAAAAAAAAAAGAAATCTGAGGGTGGTTCTTAATCGGAGCTGGGGAGCGAGGCATCTGGGCTCAAAATGGCGGACGGCTCCAGGCTTCTGCTGCTTCTGTAATCCCTGCTGTCTTCTCAGCCTTGACCTGTGAGCAAAGGCGTGCAGCATCTGTTTGCATCCGCTCGGTGGAAATAAAAATTAAATAATAAACGAAAAACACACAGAAACTTTTGTATAAAGAATCGTAGAAACCTTGGAGCTCTTTCACTTGTGCCTCTTGTGCATGTGTGTGTGTGTGTGTGTGTGTGTGTGTGCGTGTGTGTGTGTGCATAAGCATAGGCATGTATTTGTGTACCTGTGGATGTGTTAACCTGTGTGTGCTCCTATGGATGTCTGTGTGTGCATTTGTATGTTTTTTTGATTGTGCGAGTCTGTGTGTGTGTGCATTTGTGTGTTTGTTTGATCGTACCAGCCTGTGTGTGTGTGTGTGCATTTATATGTTTGTTTGATTGTGCCAGCCTGTGTGTGTGTGCATTTGTGTGTTTGTTTGTTTGTGCCAGCCTGTGTGTGTGTGTGTGTGTGCATTTGTGTGTTTGTCTGATTGTGCCAGTTTGTCTGTGTGTGCATTTGCGTTTGTAGTAAAAGGGCCATTTCTTTAGGAGAGTGTGCGATCGCTACTTATCTCAGTTCTGAGTCCAGGTTCCTCTCTAATCTGGCAGACAGCTCTTGTCATGCGCCAGTGACTAACATCCTGCTTGTGATAGGCCGAAACAGGGGCACACAGGTCCGTTCGTTCATTAGCTCAGCCACGCCACTCTTATGTGTCCTTTGAGTTCAGTAATGAGGGCCCACCACATCCTGGAACCCTTTGGTGAGGTAGAGGCAGTTTTGGCAGAGGAGAGGAAGAGGAGAGGAGGTGAAGACGAAGGCTCCTGACGCAGGCCTCCGCTCTCTGTCTCAGACACCGCGCAGTAGTTCGTGTCCTCTCCCCC
>CM045894.1:37970570-37990570 GCA_025169545.1 Anguilla japonica
GTCAACAGGTTAGCCTGGAGAGGCCCATTGCCAGTGTGGATGTAGCCTTAGCGTTGACGAGTTAGCATGCTGAGGCCCATTGTCAGTGTGGATGTAGCCTTAGCGTTGACGAGTTAGCATGCTGAGGCCCATTGCCAGTGTGGATGTAGCCTTAGCATCCAGAGGTTAGCACACTGAGGCCCACTGCCAGTGTGGATGTAGCCTTAGCATCCAGAGGTTAGCACACTGAGGCCCATTGCCAGTGTGGATGTAGCCTTAGCATCGAGAGGTTAGCACACTGAGGCCCATTGCGAGTGTGGATATAGCCTTAGCATCGAGAGGTTAGCACACTGAGGCCCATTGCCAGTGTGGATGTAGCCTTAGCATCGAGGGGTTAGCACACAGAGGCCCATTGGCAGTGTGTATGTAGCCTTAGCATCCAGAGGTTAGCACACTGAGGACTATTGCCAGTGTGGATGTAGCCTTAGCATCGAGAGGTTAGCACACTGAGGACTATTGCCAGTGTGGATGTAGCCTTAGCATCCAGAGGTTAGCACACTGAGGCCTATTGCCAGTGTGGATGTAGCCTTAGCATCCAGAGGTTAGCACACTGAGGCCCATTGCCAGTGTGGATGTAGCCTTAGCATCCAGAGGTTAGCACACTGAGGCCCACTGCCAGTGTGCAGGTGATCCACGCTCCTCAGCGATCTCCTCTCTCTGGCAGCGGTACTGCGGCCCAGGCTGCCGAGTTTGACCCGTCCCCGCTGCCAGCGGGACTTAAAAAGCAGCGATTAGCCTGTCCACAGCCGCAACCGCGCGTCTCTTTAGCACCCGTCGGAACTCCCCCGCCAGCGCCCGGGCGGGGCGGGACGGGGCGGGGCGGGGCGTGAGGACAGGTGAGTGCCTTCGGCTGACAGGTGAGCCGGCGGGCAGGCAGGGGCTCCTCCAGGTGAGCTCCGGGGGCCAGGCAGGTGAGCTCCGGGGGGGGGGGGCCACGCAGGTGAGCTGTTGGAAGGGGTTGAAAGGCAGGACCGTTAATCTCCAGCCTGATCCGCGAAACAGAGCCCCCCATTGACTCCGCGTGCCCCGGGGGCCAGTCACTCACAGAGAGCGGCGTGCTCCTTCACCTCACACACACACACACACACACACACACACACACACTCCCTCCGGTTCATCCCGCTGAGGTATTGATGTATTTGGAACAGGTGGCGGTGTGGTGGGGAGGTTAAGCTATGACACGCACAAAGCGAGCAGTACAGCTTTATGGCAGGCTGTTTCTCCCGCGCGTGAGATACCGATGTAGATAGCATCTGCTAAGTGGTGTTTGACCCTACGGGACAATGCCTTAGGATAGATATCCCTTCAGGTTGGCCAAGGGCCCCTTTCAAGGCTGATCAGCGTTAATCAGACTGTTTCCCAATATTTACCTTTCTGTTCGCTCAAACATGGTTTTTGTTCATAAATCACGTTCTTGGTTCTTTCTCGCTCTCTATCATTCCCTCATTCCTCTTCCCTTGCGTGCACACACACAAAGAAGCAGACACGCAATGAGTGTGACTGTGTGTAAGGTTGGCGTTTTTTTGTTTAAATTAACTTCACGGCATCCAGTAAAATGGTACTGAAACACTAATCTCTACATTCAGTGCACACACAGCATCACATTCAGTGTTTCTTATACTGTGGTATAAAAAGTTGAGCTGCTTCCATCTGGAAGAGTACTTTGGCACCTGCCAGGGAATGCTGTGCGTGCAGTTTCCATTATAACGAGGATAAAACATTCTTTAGCTTGGGGGTGCGGTGTGGGAAAAGTGCAGTAGACCTGTTTCTCTCTGCTCTCCAGTCTTCTCTTCTTCTCCGGTCTGTGTGTCACTCACTGTCCATCTGAGAGCTTTCAACAGTGTCAGGGATGTCTGTGTATGGGTGTGTGCTGGGTGCATATGGATGTATTTATTTATTGTATATATATATGAGTGTGTGTGTGTGTGTGTGTGTGTGTGTTTGTGCATGCGAGTGTGTGTGTGTGTGCATGCGTGCGTGCCTGTGTGTGCCTGTGTCTGTGTTTGTCTGTGTGCATGTGTGTGTGTGTGTGTGCGCGTGCGTGTGTGTGCGAGTTTGTGTGTGTGTGTGTGTGCACATTTGTGAGTGTGTGTGTACACATTGTGGAGCCTGTGTTGCTAGGATTCTGCTCTAAGTGCAGTACTCCCAGTCTGCTCCCATCATGCTCTCTGGCCGGACCCAGAGCCTCAGTCTGAGTTCAGGCCCTTCCTCACAGCGCTGAGGCCTGTAGCACTGGTCAGAGTCAACGGCACATCAGTTACGGTCAGTACCCTTTCAGGACCGGGCTTCAAAGTGACCGCGTCCGATACGGAGGACCCTGGGGGGGGGGGGGGGGGGGGGGGGGGGGGGGGGGGTCATGCGGTGCTCTGGTGACCTCACAGGTGTCAGAGGACCTCTGCCTTTTTGGAGTGTTTGCACAGCGGCCTGTTGTTTGTCTCTGATAGAGACCCCTGATCAGCCTGTGGGCTTGAGCAACCTGGGGGACCAATAGGGAGCAAAACTTTCCTTTGAGTACGGGCCATCTTATCTCTTTCCAGTGTTTGTCCCACTGAGAGTTTTCCCCATTCTGAGCGATTCCTATCTCTTTGTGGGAATGCCCACCTTCATCCCTCATCGTCATCATCATCATCGCCGGCCGTAGTAGTCACAGGCACATAATGTTTGACATTTTTTGTTCATTAGTTTTGTTTTGGAGATTTGACGTTTGGGGGATTTGCAGAGACAGAACCCTTTGGGAGGGGACCTCTTTAAAAGAAAAATAATTTTTTTCTTGTCATGTAACAAAAGTGATCATTATCATAACTTTAATTATAGAGTCAGAATGACAGGAAGAAAATCCATTTGTTTTTCTTTTTATCATTCTTTGCACCATTAAAGCTGCATAATAAAAGGACCTTTTTAATTTTGACATTCTCTCTGGTCTTTGTTGCGTCTCATAAAAAATCCCTCTTTGCTTTGTTTGATAAGACAGCGCCCCCCCCCCCCCCCCCCCCCACACACAGTCTCTCTCTCAATCTTGCTTTCTCACTTTTTCACTTTCTAACTCTTTCCACAATACGAGCATTAGGCAAGCTGCACATACTTTTGTGCCCAGTATATTTTAATATTCACTCAAAGGGGGGGCACACTGGTACACACAACCCACGCCCCACGGTGTTAATTAAACACATGTGACCCGAACCCCTGCCAGCACTGAACGGCAGGACTGTTGCTAATGCGCAGTGACTCTGAATGCCCAGACTCTGCCCTGCAGATCTCTACCGAAGTGCTCAAACGCCAGGGTCACACCAGTTCACACTGGCACTCTGGTGCTAATGCTGCGCTCTCCATGTCTGTGCACTCACATTTCGGCCTCCTGAATCAGTCTTTCGTGTGAGCACTTTGTTCACGATTCATTCCTAACGCTCTGAATAGTGCAGGCAGTTCGGTTCGATAATAGTGAGTATTATATTTCGCTGAATTTTCTCCAAGTGCGGGTGATTTTACTTGTCTGTCCTTTTTTTAGCCTTCCTTCTCTTTTCCCGTACCTCTCTTCCTTAAACTGCTTTCCTTCTCTTTCTTTTTCTCTTTTGCCTCTGTCCATCACTCCCTCTTTATTTATTTTCTTTTTTTAAATCTCTTTCTGTGCAATTATTACATTGGAAGGGACGCAACACATAGAAGGGACTCATGCTTCCGGTGTGTGTGTGTGTGTCTGTATGTGTGTGTGTCTGTTTGTGTGTGTGTGGCACGTGTGTGTGTGTGTGCGTCTGTGTGTGTGTGTGTGCGGGCGTGTGTGTGTGTGTGTCTGTATGTTGTGTGTGTGTGTGTGTGTGTGGGCGCGTGTGTGTGTGTGTGTGTGTGTGTGTGTGTGTGTGTGTGTGTGTGTGTGTGTGTGTGTGTGTGTGTGTGTGTGTGTGTGTGTCGGCGGTGGGGCTCTCCGTGGGGGGAAGTGAATCCCACCAGAAGATCGACCACTTTTATCCCACCCCCCCCCCCCCCCCCCCCCCCCCGAGGAGGGGGGTGGTGTTTACTCTTCATCTGAAAAGGTTACACTGTCCTTATTAATATGATAAGCTGCTGTTGCTAAAAAAGAAAGGGAGCTAAGCCCCCCTCCCTCTCTCGCTGAATCCGCCTATCTCCCCCTGCTCGGCCCGGACCCCCCGGACCCCCCGGCGCCCCCCTGTGTCAGCTCAAGAGGAGCGGGAGGCTCAGCTGAGCAAACAGGATTTAGTGCAGTCAGTCACATGACCGGGCTCTCACAGAGGGAAGGGGAGCAGGGTGGAGAGAGGATGGGGGGGGGGGGGGTGGCACAGCCCAGAATGGCCAGGGAGATGGGCCTGGCACACGGGCACAGAATGGGCAAGAGGTGATGGTGGTGAGGAGAGGACGGTGGGGCTGGGGCACCGAGGGGAGAAGAGGAGGAGGAGGAGGAGGAGGAGTGGCCCAGACATAGAGAGGGGGCGAGAGGAGGACAGAGCTCGTACAGGAGGGGGGGTGGGAGAAGAGGAGCTGACACACCAATAAGAGAAAGAGATGGAGAGACTGACACATGCACAGACATTCAGACAGAAAGACAGACAGACTGACAGACAGACAGATCTCTTAGAGCGGCGAGGGGTGGAGAGATTCACACACGCACACACACACACGCACACACGCACACACACATACACACGCACACACACACACGCACGCACACACATGCACACACACACACGCACGCACACACACACACACACACACACGCACACACACACACACACACACACACATTATTTCTCCTCTGAGTGAGGGAGAGGTTTTTAGCGGTACCGAAATCCCTCCTTAACCTCAGGGAATGCAGACCCTCAGTCAGCCCGTCCGTATCTCCCTGTGTGGTCCCCTCTGTCTCCCTCCGGGGTCACCCCAATCGGGCTCCGGGGCCCTCCCCGTGCCCCACGACCTCTTCCCTGCCAGCCCGGGGTGAGAGAGAGGGGCGTGCGTTGAGCTCGGTGCCGCACACACACACGCGGGTTCCTGAGTCCTACAGATTCGCCCCGCTCTCTGCAAAAAAGTGCCAAACCCGGCGTGCCGGGTGCTGCCAGGCTTCGCTGACACCTCAGCACTTCAGCAGAACGTGGCCGTCAGCACCCACAGCTCCCCGCAGCTGTTGTGCGCATTCTGTGTGTGTGTGTGTGTGTGTGTGTGTGTGTACAGATGTGCTATACCTGGGGGGGCTTTGAATTGAACTGCTGAGGGGGCTTGACTTGAATATGAGTGAGAATTTTAAGCAAGTGTTACATTTTCTTTTATATATGTTTTTTATATATTTTTTTTTTCTGTGACTTCTCTGTGATTGTGCAGAAAGTGCATCTGTGTGTGCTTTTGTGTGTGTGTGTGTGTGTGTGTGTGTGTGTGTGTGTGTGTGTGTGCTGAGTGGAGTTTGTGTGTGTGTGTTGAGTGGTGTTTGTGTGTGTGTGTGTGTGTGTGCTGAGTGGTGTTTGCGTGCTCGTGTGTGTGTGTGTGTGTGTGTGTGTGTGAGTGTGTGTGTGTGTGTGTGTGAGTGTGTGTGTGTGTGTGTGTGTGCTGTGTGTGTGTGTGTGTGTGCGTGGGTGCTCTTTTTATTCCTCTTGTAAGCCCTGCCAGACGGCTGTCAGCTCATAATTTTCTCTTCTCTTGCTTTTCCGCTGTCTGTCTCCGCAGCCTCTCTCTCTCTCAGAGTTCAGCGACGGCAGCGTTATTCAAAAAACCGTGCGTCAGGATGCCCGTGGAGCGAGACGCCAAGCGTGCCGTGGCGTTCCAGTCTCGCTGTGCTGGCGGGTGGCGGGTGCCAGGGCGAGGGCCGGGGGGGGGGGGGGGGGGCAACTCCCGGCCAGCGTAGAGACAGAGAGAGAGAGAGAGAGGGGGGGGGGATTAGAGCGGGAGAAAGAACAGCGGTCAGGACGAGGGTGCGGCGCCAGGCCTCGGGCCCTGAACGGGGGGGAAGATGACGAACGATAGCGCTAGGCTAATTGATTCCCTCCCGCGGCTGACGGACGCTCGACAGGCCGCGGCGGCTCCTTTGATCGGGGGGAAGTGAAGCGGCGCTCAGGCGGTGTGAAACACGATCGCGCTGTCAGGAGGGAAGCAGCGCTTTGTCTTAGCGCGGCCCGGTCAGAGAGGGGCTGGCCCCGGGCCCGGTCCGCTAGCCCCCGAGCCTCACGCGCACCTCACCTCCCTCTCAACGCGCACCTCACCTCCCTCTCAGTGCGCACCTCACCTCCCTCTCAGTGCGCACCTCACCTCCCTCTCAGTGCGCACCTCACCTCCCTCTCAGTGCGCACCTCACCTCCCTCTCAGTGCGCACCTCACCTCCCTCTCAGTGCGCACCTCACCTCCCTCTCAGTGCGCACCTCACCTCCCTCTCAGTGCGCACCTCACCTCCCTCTCAACGCGCACCTCACATCCCTCTCAATGCGCACCTCACCTCCCTCTCAGTGCGCACCTCACCTCCCTCTCAACGCGCACCTCACCTCCCTCTCAGTGCGCACCTCACCTCCCTCTCAACGCGCACCTCACCTCCCTCTCAACGCGCACCTCACCTCCCTCTCAACGCGCACCTCACCTCCCTCTCAGTGCGCACCTCACCTCCCTCTCAGTGCGCACCTCACCTCCCTCTCAGTGCGCACCTCACCTCCCTCTCAGTGCGCACCTCACCTCCCTCTCAGTGCGCACCTCACCTCCCTCTCAACGCGCACCTCACATCCCTCTCAATGCGCACCTCACCTCCCTCTCAGTGCGCACCTCACCTCCCTCTCAATGCGCACCTCACCTCCCTCTCAGTGCGCACCTCACCTCCCTCTCAGTGCGCACCTCACCTCCCTCTCAGTGCGCACCTCACCTCCCTCTCAGTGCGCACCTCACCTCCCTCTCAGTGCGCACCTCACCTCCCTCTCAGTGCGCACCTCACCTCCCTCTCAGTGCGCACCTCACCTCCCTCTCAGTGCGCACCTCACCTCCCTCTCAACGCGCACCTCACCTCCCTCTCAACGCGCACCTCACCTCCCTCTCAACGCGCACCTCACCTCCCTCTCAATGCGCACCTCACCTCCCTCTCAGTGCGCACCTCACCTCCCTCTCAATGCGCACCTCACCTCCCTCTCAACGCTAAACCCTGATTAAAGTGGCTCACTGCGAACGTCTTCCTGTGTGTGCGTGTGTGAGTGTGAGTGTCTGTCATGAGTGTGAGTGTGTGTGTGAGTGTGAGTGTGAGTGTGTGTGTGTGTGTGAGTCTGAGTGTGAGTGTGTGTGTGAGTGTGAGTGTTTTTGTGTGTGAGTGCGTGAGTGTGAGTGTGTGTGAGTGTGAGTGTGAGTGTGTGAGTGTGAGTGTGCGTGTGTGTGTGTCTGTGAGTGTGAGTGTGTGTGTGTGAGAGTGAGCGTGTGTGAGAGAGTGAGTGTGTGTGTGTGTGTGTGTGTGTCTGTGAGTGTGAGTGTGAGAGAGTGAGTGTGAGAGTGAGCGTGTGTGCGTGTGAGTATATGTGTGTGTCTGTGAGAGTGAGTGTGTGTGAGTGTGAGTGTGTGTGTGTCTGTGAGCGTGTGCTTGAGCGTGAGCGTGAGTGTGTGTGTGAGAGTGAGTGTGAGTGTGTGTGTGCGTGGGGTGGGGGGGGTGTGTGTACGTGCGTGAGAACAGAGAAAGTCTACAATTTATGTTACAACATGTGATTGCTATCGCTCTGTTAACCATGAAAAACGGCTCTGAATTGTCTTAGGCCCTGTGCTTAACAAAGCAGATATCCAGGCGTGTATTTCCATTTGTTTTCATTTCCATTCTCACCCATCTGTGTGAAAGATGGTACTTGCTTGATGAAAGGGTTTGTGTGTACTTGTTTTGGAGAAAAAAAAATGTGCCATGTGTTCTTATTTGCCTGTGTGTGTGTATGGGTGTGTGTGTGTGTGTCAGTATTTCTGTGTGTGTGTGTCTGTGTGTGTCAGTGTTTCTGTGTGTGTGCCAGTGTCTGTGTGTATGTGTGTGTTTGTGTGTGTGCACATTTGTGTCTGTGTGTATGTGTGTGTGTGTCAGTATTTGTGTGTGTGTGTGTGTCTGTGTGTGTGTGTGAGTGTGTATGTCTGTGTGTGTGTCTGTGTCTGTGTGTGTGTGTGTGTGTGTGTGTGTGTGTGTGCACATTTGAGTCTGTGTGTATGTGTGTGTCAGTATTTGTGTGTGTGTGTGTGTGTGTGTGTGTCTCTGTCTCTGTGTTTGTCTCAGAGAGGCCAGCAGGGTGAATTTGGCACTGACCTCCTCTCTACATCCCTTTCTTATTACATGTGTAATTACATTCCTCCTCTAATGGAGAACAGAGCTTTTTCCCCAGAAAGTGGTAAGAATGGGCTACTGTTTCTCCCTCTCAGTGTGTGCATGTACAGTACGTGTCGAGTGTTTTTTTAAAGTGTGTGTGTGTGTGTGCGCGTGTGTGTGTGTGTGTGGGCGTGCACGGATGTGTGTGTGTGTTTCAGGGTTTTAATGCTCATCAGTGCAATGTTGTTTTACCTCTCGTTTCGCTCATTGAACCGCAGCGGATATCGGATCTCCGCCCCAGATCTCCAGAACCTGTCTCCGGCTCTCTCCACCTCTCGCACGGTGTCTGTGTGATCTCACACCGCTTCCGCCGTTGCCCGGGGCGATGGCAGGGCTGGACAGAGTTCATTAGTTTGTTTATTTTGCGTCGCGAGGTCTTGCAGAAAGTTGCTGTGTCACGCCGCCGTCGAGCGTTCGGCTTCGAATCGAAACAATGAGGGCTTTATTCCCCCAAACCGCGCTTCTCCTCGGCGAACAAAGCCCTCACACATGAACCGATCAAATAATCATTATGTTTCTTAAGCCCGTGTGGATAGGTTTAACTGACAGTCATGGCTTAGGAATGCACTTTAATAAACACATTAATTTTTTTATTTTTTTTAACTTTTTCTTTTGAATGGCAGAGCAAAAGGAGACAGAGAGAATGGCATGGATGGGGGTGGATGGAGAGGCTGAGAATAGTAGGTCAACAGCTTCGAGCGTTGGCAATGGATCCATGCTGTTGGCGGTTAAGTCGAGCGAATTCAGCCGTAAGCCACCGGGGAATATAAGCTTTCTGATTATATAATGCTTTCTCTGTGCATTGAGCTGCACAAATGTTCTCAAGTTTTCTCAAGTCCTGAACTCCCTGAGCAGTTGGGAGGTGGTGCAGGTTCACCACTGAGCCCGAGATCAATGTGTGATCTTTACGATCTCTCAATATTCCCGATCAATAATATCCGTTATATGCTCATATGACTCACCCTCCTTCACTCTTCTGTCTTGTCTCTGACTCCCCCTTCTCTCTCTCTCTCTCTCTCTCTCTCTCTCTCGTCTTGCTCTCACTTTCTTTCTTTAGACAAGCTGGTATCTGAAATAACAGACAAGCCAGGGTCTCATAACGCTGGTGTCTCCCCTCCTCCCAATTACCAGCCAACACAACACACAACCCCCCCCCCCCCCCCACATCTAATGACACATTGACCCCCATCCCCAAGCTTGTCGGATCTACCGGAACAAGGTTCTAGCAGGAGATCAGAATCCCCCACTTGATAATAATTGGGAAAATTAATCTAACTTTAACTGTTGATGCCGCTTGTGTTTGGTATTCAGAGTGCCAAACATTTAAATGAGGATCTTCGCTGTTAAAACCGCTGGATTTGGAAATTAACATTTTAAACAGATTCTCACTTCCTCAACACACTTGTCTGGTTCGCTTCTCTTTGCTCTGCTTGCTCACAGTAACTGACTCCAGTGTGACCTCAGCGATTGGTGGTTATCCGTGTGCGGTACAGGTTCTGCTGGGAACGGTGCTAATGTTTGTTTTGATAATTGTGTGGACGTGTCCTGGATTATTCACATGAGACGATTGGTAATCTCCCCTCTCCCCCACAGACAAAGACCCCGCCCCACCACCACCACCACCACCACCATCACACATAAGAGAACGCCTCATAAATGTTAAAGCAGTCTGTGGTTCGTCCTGAAAGCACGCTCTCCCCCCTTGCAGTGTGAGCTATCGCTGAATAATTGATCCGGAACTTCCATCTTCCCGCTTCTCCCTCATCGTTTTAAAGAGGCGGCGACCCTGTGCTCGGTGCCAGTTCTGTCCGCCCGTGATCTCATCACGGTGAACTGATGAAGTGGAAGTCCGGCAGGACTCTCTCTCTCATGTGCTTGGCTGTTTAGAAGGCTTTTCCGACAGTATGCGCAGTAAGCCCGTTCGTGCATGCAGTGTGATTCGGTTTAACCTTCCTTGGGTCTTTCTGTGTGCTCCTTCAGGTACGAGATTAAATACGACAAGGAGGACTACCTGCTGCGGATCAAGAAGGCGGCGGGTGGAGACGAGGGCACCTACACCTGCGTCGCCGAGAACCGCGTGGGCAAGGTGGAGGCCTCTGCCACCCTCACCGTCCGGGGTGAGTTTGGGGGTCCCCCCTCCCCTTCCCCTCCCCAGAGCCAGCATCCTCGCAGTATGGGACAATATGAGAGACACAGTGAACCCCTTTAATTTCCCTTTCACTCAGGGACTGACAAACATTTTTTTATTTTCCTTCAAATACCAATCAAACCGCAAAAACAAGAAATAAGTCTGAAAATATCATGCACACACACACACACACACACACACACACACACACACTGTTGGAAAGCTGCATTATCTAGTCTACCAGGAAGCATTAGACAATTTAATATTTAAAGAAACTTTAATACTTTATTGCTCATCGCCTGTCCTGCCCAGGCAGAAGTGGGCAGATGCTGTTCTTAGAGGAACTATAAAACATGAAATCACAAAATCCATTAAGCTATAAAAAAAAAGGCATTAAATGAGTTAATGGTTAATGTCTTTCATTTAAAGGATCTAAAGCATGAGTCACTTTTTTTACAGTAAAGCTTTCAGTTAAAAAGAAAAAAAAGCGTTATGTCCTAACAGGTTCGAGCCCGCAAACATTTGTCACAGTACAGAGACGTGTCTTCGGGCCAGTTGGTGAAATATCAAAGTGCTCCAAATATTTCTCACTTCACAGTACAAGTTCCGCCGAGGTGTGAGTGCCATTTTAATTATTCAACACCCCCCCCCCCCCCCACCGCCAGTCATCGGCCCACCTGGAGGCGCACATTCAGAAGCCCGCGCACGTAAAAAATTTTGCCTCGGCCAGCTGCGGAGTTTTGATTTAAGAGGAATGTAAAGGCCCGAGCCTGGTATGAAATGGACTCCTATATGGACTCCTTACCCTCAACAGAGCAATTCCACACTGCGGCACATCGGCCTACCTCAGCCAATAGGGAGGCGCGGGGGGGGGGGGTAGGCTGTCTATCAACCCATTTAATTATTCATTCTCCGAGCTAGCTGGGGTCCTGTTGAAATGTGTGGCCCGTTCCGCCCCCCCCCCCCCCCCCCCCACCTGCCCGCCTGTTCTGCGGTGGCCGCTCTGAGCGCGACGTAGCCTAGCCGCCCCCCCCATCCCCCCCCCCCCCCCCCCCCCGCCTGTAGCCTAGCCGCACGCTCGCTGGAGCCATTTCACAGCTTAGTGATGCAGACCGTGGGCAAGCTCGGCAGAGGTGGGAAAGGTTAATCAAAACATTTTTACTGTAATACCCCCCTCCCCCCCCCCCCTCACCCCCTCCTCTCCACACCCAACACCCAACACTCCGCGCATTAAATCAAACTGTTCAAGGTCTCTGCGGAGTACTTTAATGATACGCAGGGAGGGGAGTTTGAGGTGGGTGTGTGGGGGGGGGGGTGGGGGGTGGGTTGGTTGGTGGGTAGGAGGGGTGGGTAGAACAACCTGTGGGGTCAGCTTCAATTTTCTGGCTTTTTAAGTTGTGGATTTATACGAACGCGGGCGTTCAGACAGAGAGACTGCGTGTGCAGTCGCAGCGACGGGTCGGTTTGTGAGGTAAAGTCGTTTTTTCGCAGACGCACTGAGAGACAGCGAGCGTCTCAGTCTCCCAGCAGCCCCCTCTGCTCCCAGAGTCAACACTGTGGCGGGCCCCAACAGATGCACCGCTGAATTAAATATGAACTGTACTGTGCATCTCTCTCTCTCTCTCTCTCTCTCTCTCTCTCTCTCTCTCTCTCTCTCTCTCTCTCTCTCTCTCTCTCTCTCTCTCTCTCTCTCTCTCTCTCTCTCTCTCTCACACCCTCCCTCTCTCTCTCTCCCACTCAGTGTTAAACACACCCTGCCCCCCCCCCCCCCCCCCCCAACACCTGAAATTGAGAAATATCATTAAATGTCATACTGGGGGGGGGGGGGGGGGCGAGGGTGGGTGAGGGGGGGGGGGGAAGATCCAATAGCGGGGATGGATTTGATGTCACGGTTACCAGAATTAAGTCAATATCCTCTGGACAGATTTGCATTCATTAGAGCTGAATTTTGAAAGAAACTGCCTATGGGGAGATTAAATGGCCCCCTAGCTTAAGAAGACTTTTTCAACCTGATGCTGGTTGTAGTTGCATGGCTCATCCACCAGGTGGTGCTACCCTGGACATGACCCCATTGATACTGTAGGAGGGGGTTGTGTGCAGTGGTGCAGAGATGGATGGCTACAGAGGAGGGCTGAAAAGACCCCCCTCATAGTGTCTTAAATTCCCTCCCCGTTTTTGGATCTGTCTCGCCTACGACCCTCTACTGGAGATGTGTGCCCAGCACAACATGCCATTCATTCTGACTATGATTTTTTTTTTTTTCCTTATTTTTTCCCCCTATTCTCTCTCTCTCTCTGATCTCCACCCTCCCCCTCCTCCCCCCCTCCTCTGTGTTTCCCTCCTCCTTTTTTCGTTTGTTAAACTTCACCACTCCATTGTTCTGTCTACAGCCCGTCCTGTGGGTAAGTAACCCATCCCTGACGAGCATCCTCCATCGTGCATGGGCCCGAAACTCGAACGCAGACACACACACACACACGTTGTACACACACACACGCACACACGCCGTGGACACACACGCTCAAACACGGCTGCCTGATCGCGACTCACCGGTTTAACGTCATAACTAACACGGGTTCCGCGTCGCCGCGGCGACAAGCCACGGCTCACCGGCCCCTTCTTCCTGCTTAACCTTCGCCTCTTTAGCACCAGCGACTCGACTAACTGAATACCGGTTGTTACGGTTACGGTTGCTATGGCTTTTTACCCCTTGCTTACTAACCAGTTAATCAACTAAACCCTAGTTCTCCATCTTAGCCCCTTTGGTACTGTAGTTGTCACGGAGTTCCGGGAGTGGACACCTGTGTCGTGAAACTCCCAGAAGCCCTTGCCTCGCCAGCCCCACCGTTGCGGTTCTCGTATCTGTAAACACCCTTTTGGTTTCTTTGCTTAAACAGTAATGAGTAATTGTTGCCATGTGTGTAGATTGGTGCCTTATCAGGAGTAATGTTATTTGAGCCTGTTTAATGGAATAGCTTCCCTCTGTTTGGCTGCATAATGGCCACACTTCATTCTGCGGGTCTGTTTGTACAGATCGAAATCACAATTCTGCTCATGAGAAAATAATGAATTTCTAATTTCTTAAGTGTTCACAGTTACATCACAGCAACATCTCGCTTTGATTTTGTTTTCCCCTACCAAAATATGAATATTTGAATATGAAAATACTTTTGTTTAAAACAAAAACAAAAAAAAAACAGATGGGGATCGCCCATTTCAAACTGCCCGAATGTTTACTACCAACTGCATTTAAAAGTTACTCATTCTTAATCACAATTAATGAACTCATTCTGCACTGCATAAGCAGGCCTTTAAGTGAAAGTGTGACCTTTTGTGCAGTTTTTGGAGGAACGCGTGTTGGGGGGGTGGGGGGGGGGGGTGTAGGTCTGATACCTCCCACAGGCGTTAAGACCCCAGGTGAACGTTCTTCGTGGGAAACGTCAATTACCGCCTCAGTGATGGTGACGGGCGGGAAGACGCGGCGGGTAGCCGGACGGGATAGGGGTGCAGGGGTGCAGGGGTGCGTGGCCGGGTGATCTTGACTGACAGACGTGGGGGGGGGGGGGGGGGGGGGGGGGGGGGGGGGGGGGGGGGGGGGGGATATCGGGGAAATGACGGAGGCGGAAAGCTGCCGGAACCGCGATGGCCGTCGCCCGGTTGTCACGGCCCATCAGCCCCGGAGAAGATTTGGGAAATTAAATATTCAGAGCGCCTGTAGCTCGGGGAAGAGTAATTGCTCCAGCTCTCTGAATAAAATATTATCCGAGCGCACGGGGTTTTAGGAGGTAGGAGAATGTGTGTGTGTGCGTGCGTGCGGGCGCATGCGAGTGCATGCGCGTGGTGTACGTGCGCTTGTGTGTGTGTGTGTGTGTGTGTGTGCATATCTGTGTGTGTGTTGGGTGCAGGAAGGGCACTTTCAGAAACCATTATGGCCCCCGAATCCAAATCTGTCACACATTACCCACCAATCCCGCTCAACTGTCACACATTACCCAAATCCCACTGAACTGTCCCACATTACCCACCAATCCCGCTCACCTGTCACACATTACCCACCAATCCCACTGAACTGTCCCACATTACCTACCAATCCCGCTCACCTGTCACACATTACCCACCAATCCCACTGAACTTGTCACCTTTTCCCACCAATCCCGCTCACTGTCCAGAAACCATTACCCACCCCCGCTCAACTGTCACACATCCCACCAATCCCACTCAACTGTCAGCACATTACCCACCAATCCCAGCCAGCTGTCACACATGAGTCAACTGTCACACATTACCCACCAATCCCGCTCAACTGTCACACATTACCCACCAATCCCGCTCAACTGTCACACATTACCCACCAATCCCGCTCAGCTGTCACACATTACCCACCAATCCCAACTGTCACACTTACCCACCACCCGCTCACCTTCACACATTACCCACCAATCCCGCTCACCTGTCACACATTACCCACCAATCCCGCTCACCTGTCACACATTACCCACCAATCCCGCTGAACTGTCACACATTACCTACCAATCCCGCACAACTGTCACACATTACCCACCAATCCCCGCTCAACTGTCACACTTTACCCACCAATCCCGCACAACTGTTACACATTACCCACCAATCCTCGCTCACCTGTCACACATTACCCACCAATCCCGCACAACTGTTACACATTACCCACCAATCACGTTCACTGTTGTTTATGTGTGCGCTGATTTAGTGCCTCCGCTATCTGACACCCTGCCCACGGCTGCTCTTAGTCATAGGAAGCTTACACAGTATATTATCAGCTTTGAGTGTGGAGCATGTGTGCATGTGTGTGTGAGCTTGTGTGTTTGTTTGTGTGTGCGTGTGTGTGTGTGTGTGTGTGTGCGTGTGTCTGTTTTTGCATTGTACATGTGTGTGTGGGAGGGTGGGTGTGAGTGAGAGATAGAGAGTGCGAGAGAGAGAGAGAACGTGAGAGAGAGAGAGCAAACGTGAGAGAGAGAGAGAGAGAGAGTCAGAGTGGTGCTGGCATCTCAGGCTCATACTGATTAAACAAACCCTCGGAGTGAGTGACACTGGGTAATGCACTGCCTGTGAGACTGTCAGGACAGAGCGGGGAGGGGAGGGGGGATGGGGGGGGGCACGGGGGGAGCAAGGAGAGAAATGGAATCTTGGCCAGGAGGTGATTTAAGGCTTTTTGTGTTCGACCCAGCTTCAGAGAGCACAGAACCGCCTGTGCACAGAGCCGGGACCGAACACAGTGGGGATCAGATCTGCTGCCGCCTGCAAACTCGTCAAACCGCGCGCGTCTGACAAACACGAACCAGCGGAAAAAAAAAATAAATCTTATCGGCCGATAAATAAGTAATAAATAAATGTCGTAGATGAGTCCCACCAAAAATGGTGGAGGTTCCCTTTGACCGAGGCCAGCTGTGTTGTCACTGGGGCAGCCCGGCTGTGGAAATGGAGATCTAAACGGTCTCTTTGCCAAACGGACGCAGTGCAGACGAGCATGTCACTGAGCACTGAGCTAATTAGCAACAAACAAACCATAACTGAAGGGGAAGATAATTTTGTCTGTGTGCTGTCGATTTATGCAAAGAAAGGAAATATATTTCTCTCCGTAGGGTCCAGTCTTCTGGCTGCCTGTTACTACACTAATGCTACTGCAGTAGGTCAGCTTCTCCTGTGGCTGCTATGATTGAGCTGCCGTTAGTGCTTTAACTTAAACAGCTCTCTGAAGAAGATGATGAGGACTTTCTTTATGAAGTTAAGTGTGGGCAGTATAAAACGTATTGCAGAAATATTAAACCGCCCTCTGGCAAATCAGACATCAGTTCACAGCAAGGAATGAATTAAGAGATCCAGCAGGAACCAGTCGCATATGCAGAGCAGGGGGTAGATCCGTTATCTCTCGCATTGACCTCCACTTCAATTCCATTTCCGTACAAACACACAGGGCAGTTTGACCTTCTTTTTTTCTTCTTTAAAATAAAGTCGCTTCTCAGAGCTCACACACGCGCACTCGCACGCGGCTGCAGAAGGGGAAAAGCAAATGGAAGAAAAGGGGAAAAGCAGGTCTTTTTTTCTCTTTCCCTTTCCCTTTTCTTTTTCTTT
Source organism: Anguilla japonica (assembly GCA_025169545.1). NCBI lineage: Eukaryota > Metazoa > Chordata > Actinopteri > Anguilliformes > Anguillidae > Anguilla > Anguilla japonica. The sequence goes on from CM045894.1 coordinate 37,987,142, forward strand.
TTTTAATAGAGTGCGGCGAAGTTTGGCCCGTTCCGCGGGTTTCAGTATCTGATCCCCGGGTCACAGCTGACGGAGAGCGGAATCGGTGGATGTAATTGGTCTATTTGAATTTCCTCTGTGGGGCTGCTGGGGCGGTCGCCGATTAGGGAAGAATGTGTGGGGGGGGAGCAGGGGGGAGAGTCAGGGGGGCTGGCGGGGTGGGGGGGGGGGGCAGTGTGGGGCGGGGGGGGGGGGGGGGGGGGGCACAGTGTGGGGCATGTGGCCGGGGATCGTAGGAGCAGCCATAGTGTGTGTGTGTGTAGTGTGTGTGAGTTGGTGGGGTGGGTGTGTGTGTGTGAGTGTGTGTGTGTGTGTGGGTTGGTGGGTGTGTGTGTGTGTGAGTTGGTGGGGTGGGTGGATGTGTGTGAGTGTGTGTGTAGTGTGTGAGTGTGTGTGTGTGTGGTGGGTTGGGTGGGTGGGTGGTGTGTGTGTGTGTGGGTGGGTGTGTGTGTGCAGTGTGTGTGTGTGGGTTGGTGGGTGTGTGTGTGTGCATGTGTGTCTATATGTGAGTGTATGTGTATGAATGTGTGTGTGTGCATGTGTGTATTGAGTGTTGCTTGCATTGGTTGAGGTGAAACACAAGCAGGATGTCAGATCCGTCAGTTGTGATCCACACCGCCCTTATCAGGTCACCAGCATTTTACCTGGGGATGAGGGCGTGGCCTGCCTGCCTGATGTGTTTGTGTGTTCCAGAAGTGAGGGGTGGGCCAGATGTTTTCCAGGGGTGTGTGTGTGTGTGTGTGTGCGCCACCTGGGTTGGTAAGATCAGGGTTCTATCAGGTGTCTGTGTCACAGTGAGCAGTTTCGGCTGATGGTTGGGGATGTTTTTTTTCTAATGACGGTGTTTCCAGGGTGGCCAAGCACACCTCACACACATCGCCGCGGTGTTTCACCGTTTCGGTCCGAGCTCTCGGCAGTTTTTTGGACCAAGCCGTGAGGCCTGTTCTGCTTTATTTCTTTAATTGGCCCCTAATGACTTCCAGAAGACAAAGCGAGCGTTCCAATAGGCCAGCTCGACACTTAATCCCCCCCCCCCCCCCCCCCCCCCCCCCCCCCCCCTGTACTGTGTGAGAAACGCTGTGTACCGTCGTGGCGTGAGTCACTGCTCTGGCTGTTTATGTGTGAACTGGGGGAACGGCGTGTTTATTGGGATTTAATTTAACCGCACCTGGTCTGCCGCTGCTTCACCGGTGCATCATCGCAGGTCCAGCTCATTCCCGATCCGGTAAACGGCGAGCCAATCCGCACAGACCGCGCAGAGAAAAAAAATAATAATCCAGAGGACTCTCGCTCCTGACTCGATCATCTGAGGATGCTCTTCCCGCCTCGATCCGTAATTATTTAATTGACTTCAGTCGGGTGCTTGTGAATAATTACGTCTGTGTTAATGACAGCGAGGTATAATGAACATAGGGGGGGTGGGGGGGGGGGGGGGGGGGTGTGTTCCCCTTGAGGCAAGGACAGGTGAAGGTCGAAGCGCCCCCCCCCCCCTTTCAGGTTGTGATTCGGGGGGGTGCAGCTCCCTCACTTTTTTTCATCATCCTCTTTTCTCTTCACGCTGTTTATGCAGAAGTCAGGAAGCGTAGCCGGGAATGCTAAAGTGAAGGCCAGCCAGTGTAGCCGTGAATTTTTTGGGGCAGTGGAGAGCCCTCATTAGGGAGTTAGGGGATGCCCTGCACCCGTGGAGATGAGCTCATTGCCTTCATCTTTGATTTTTACATGGAGGGAGAGAGACGGGGAGCTTCGTCCGGAGAAGCGTTTTCATTTCGTGCCGATCTCGGCCCGGGCTTTGATCTGTAGCGTAGCGGCTAATTCCTGACCGCGAGGTTCTGTCGGACGGCGTCGGCGAGCTCAGAACGGGCGTGAGGTCGGAAGAACCGCGCCGTCGTACCCCACGATCACCGAGCCAGCGACGGCACCGCGTAACGGCCGCCATTCCGATGACACGGCAGAGTGCGCCCCGTTGAGTGGCGCCCCCTGGTGGCGGAGTGCCGAACGTGCCGCAGCGACCGCAGGCTGACCGTCATTCATCCGGCTCCGGCTCGCCTCGGCCGTCTGGATGAATGGCCCGCGTGGTTGCCGTGCCGACGTCACAGTCCCTTTTACTGATGTGTGTCCTTGATTTGATTTTTTTTTTTTTAAAACAGTGCCCGGAAAGGAAATCAAACCCGTTGCATGGGAGCTGCCTAATATGTGTTGACTTGGACTGATCGTGAAATACAGTGCCTGTTAATGCCTGAGATCGCCTAACCCTAACCCCCCCCCCCCCCCCCATGCCCCCACCCCCCCCCCTCCCCCATCACCCCTGTCCTGTTAACCCCTTAATCCCTACTCTTCCCGGTTACGAGTGAACTGAGTGAACTAACAGTGATTGCTGTTTGACCTTTGACCCCAGCTGCGCCCCAGTTCGTGATCCGGCCCCGGGACCAGATCGTGGCGCAGGGGCGCACGGCCACCTTCCCCTGCGAGACCAAGGGGAACCCCCAGCCCGCCGTGTTCTGGCAGAAAGAGGGCAGCCAGGTAAGCCCAGCAGCCCCCACAGCGCACCTCAGACTGACCGGGTCTCCTACTGGGACTGTCTCTCTTTTCCTCTCTACTCCTTTGCCTTTTAGTCTTTCTCTCTCTTTTTGTCCCTCCTCTCTCTCTCTCCCCTCTCTCTGTCTCTCTCTCTCTTTCCCCCCTCCCCCCTCACTCTCTTTCACTCCGTATATCTCTCACCCCCTCCCCCCTCACCCCTCACTCTCTTTCACTCTTTTTATCTCTCACCCCCTCTCTCATTCTCTCTCTCTCTTTCTCTATCTCTGTCTCTGTCTCTCCCCCATCTCTCTCTCTCTTCTGAAATTAACTATACAGATCTCAGTAATGCATCTCAAACTTGCACAGAAATGAGATTCACTGTTGAAAATGGGTAACGGTGAAGATCCATTCACAATATTTATGAGACGTCAAAATCTGAAGGAGCAACAGCAATTAGGAGCCAGCCTCTGTGTAAAAAAACATGCCTGAGAGGGCCCAGCTCTGGAGAGCTGTCATGACATTGCGATAGAACCGAGAGTGTGTGTGGGGGGTGAGGGGGGTTTGTGTGTGTGTGTGTGTGTGTGTGTGTGTGTGTGTGTATGTGTGTACTTGCATGATTATACAGCAAAATGGCCTGAAAAATAAAAAAAAACCAAAAAAAGTTGCAGAAAATGCAAGGAAGAAAGTCAAACAGATTTGCAACTGTGTTCACGTGCTAAACCTATGGTTGTGCATCCAATAATGTGTTAATAAGTGTTCGTAGAAATTATCACATTACCCACAAAACACATTCATTTTTCTCTCTCACACACATACGCCCTTTTCTTCTTCCCTCTCTCTCATTGTCTCAAATGAGATATGAAGTTATTTGTT
>CM045894.1:38000570-38020570 GCA_025169545.1 Anguilla japonica
TTGGACAGTTCAGACAGCCACCGATGTGCTGTTGTACGCTAGTCGCAGGTGTGAAGCACCGGCGTATTAAGTAATAACATAGGTATTGTGTTTAGACAGGACCCAAATTCATTTTGGGATATGTTTTAGGTGCCTGTAAAGTATCAACATGTACGCCAATCCCCTGAGAATTTCTGTTGAATACATGGTACCAGCCTGTATTGGGGAAAGTGGAAATATGTTGTTTAAAAATATAACTGCCAGTAATCTGTTGGAATATTATTGATGTCTAAAGCGTTAAAGTATTTCAATGAAAGTGCATAAGACAGAGGTATGAATGTGTTAGATGCTGACACTGTTCCAGCCACCTCCAGAGGGCAGTACTGTCCCTTGCTGTGGTTGAAGTGATCTTTTTCTGCCCCAACCATTCCCCCCCCCCCCCCCCCCCCCCCAAACCCACACCTCCCCCATTTTCCCCTCACCAGCCAATCAGTGAGCAACAGCTGGCAGACGGTGGCAGACCACGTGAAGACCACGCAGTTCACCGTCAGGGGCCTGCGACCCAACACCATCTACCTGTTCATGGTGCGGGCCGTCAACTCGCAGGGCCTGAGTGACCCCAGCCCCATGTCCGAGCCCGTCCGCACGCAAGGTAACGGCGCCCGACGCTCGCCGTCCGAGTCCGGGCCCTTTCCAGGCCTCAGGGGCTCGGACAAACTGTGACGCCTCTGCCTCTGGTGCCAAAAACAGGCGGGCGCCTGTTAAAGAAAGCTCACTTCCTCTGGGGTCACCTGACTCACTTCCTGTCTGAGTCACCTGACCGCACGGTCTGGCGAATCGCAACAGCCAGCGCTGCGTTTCCGGCAGGTAGACGGTACGCGAGAATGCCCCGTAGGGAGGTACCTTCTGAGGAACCTGAATTCGTGCCCAGCCGAGATTAAATTCAGCAGAAAATTATGTTATTTACTCCTCGGTTCCTGTCAGCTGTCTGTACTGTCTGCTGGGGACCAGAGCTCACGTCTGTTCCATTTGCGCTCCGCAGTCGAAATCCATGAAATCCGTTCCACTGATTGAGAAGCTGTTCTCTGTTTTGGACACCATTTTGGACACCATTTCCAGATGGGACGCCCTGAGCAACGTTGAAAAAGAAAGGCAGCGATGTTTTGAGGAGCTCATTGCTAACCAATCGGCTTTGTCCGACGTGTGCTTGCTCTGTGCATTGGAGACATAACACGCACCGTTGAGTGGTGTTGAGAAGGTATTGGTGTTCTTGGTGGTTGTCTTTAGGAGATCAGTCCATTTGAGCAGCCATTAGGGTAAATGTGCAGTCATATACAGTCATAGGCAGATCTATCCAAGGCTGGAACCCTCGATAGCGACTCAGTTCATAAGAGCTACAGCCAGACAGTTGTATAAAATAAGTACCCCTGCACTGGGCAGCATAACCCAGTTAGACCCTTGCATGCTATGTTAATTGATCATAACTAGAAAAATGGTCTTGGAAGCAAGGAAGATTTGATTATGGTAGCACGTAGACCACAGTATCCTAATTAGTTTATTTGATAAGTATAGTAGTGTTTTTCTTGTCCTTTTCTTTTTTTTCTTTGGTTAAACTCTATTGACATGCAAACCGCAAGCACATACTGCACACAGAGAGGGAGAGAGAGAGAATGAGAAAAAAGAGAGAAAGAGTGAGAGTCAATTCAGATTACAGAACATCTCTCTCCATTTGTGAAGGGCCTTGTGTTGACATACAGAAATGGTTATTGACATTGGCAGCCTCAGAAGATGGATTGATTTTTAGTGTCTCATAAGCTGCATTTGGCCTGGCCCCTGCTCCTTTAGTAGAGTCTGTGATTCGCCAGTTATTCTTCTTCTTCAATGTTGGGTTTTCTTGTTTAGTTTTTTTTTTTTTTTTTTTTTTTGGAAAACACTAATTTTCTTTCTCAAATCATTCAGTAATTCGTCCGGCCTTTTTTTTTCCCCCTCCGTCAGCAAACAGACAAGCCAAACAAGACCCCGAGCGGTTCCGTGCCGAAGCCAGAAACGGAGTCTAGCGCATTTAGATTTTAACGGCGGGAGCTTAAATAAAATCGCGTGAGAGCGAGGGACAGGAAACGGGCGTGGACGTGGTGTCGCTCGTTCATTGACCCTCTTCCTTGTTCCCAAGGCGGTGTTTCCTGAATCATGCAAAATGGCGTAGGCCGTTCTGTTCGCTTCTGTTAATGTGCCACTACAGGAGACGAGGGCAGCATTCTCCATAAGTTTCACTGTCAGGGTCGAGATAGGCCATTCCCTATAAAATGCTCTGTTTGGCTTATTAAATGTAAATGTGTATTAGTATCCTTTAATAGTTTTTTTTTGGAAGTAATTACATTTATTACTCAAGAATCCTAATCTGCATGGTGTATTTGCTCATAACATAACATAACATAACGTAAGACGAGAACAGGCCATTCAGCCCAGCACTGCTCGTCTATTCCTACCACAAAACAGTACTTAATGCTTAGTTTACCTAAATGCTAGATAGTATCTTACACTGTATCAAGCCGAGCCTTGAATACCCCCAGTGTTTCTGCCTCCACTACATGTCCAGGCAAGTTATTCCACACATTGACCACTCTCTGTGTGAAAAAATATTTCCTAATGTCTGTGTGAAATTTACCCTTTGCCAGTTTCCATTTATGCCCCCTCGTTCTGCTAACCAAACTCAACTTGAATAATTTCCTGTAGTCCTCTGGAAATTATTCAAGTTGCTCATCTCTTTCATTTTGACCAACAGGGGACTTAATGTTCTTGTTCACAAACTTTATAACTATAATAAGAAGTGTGAATGCCTTGAAGAACAAGCTGTCTCTCTCTCCCTCTTTCTCTCTCTCCCTATCCCTCTCCCTCTCTCTCTCTTTCTCTCTCTCACTCTCCCCCCCCCAGATATCAGCCCCCCAGCACAAGGTGTGGACCACAGACATGTGCAGAAGGAGCTGGGTGAGGTCATCGTGCGCCTGCACAACCCTGTAGTCCTCAGCCCCACCACCATCCAGGTCACATGGACGGTGAGTTGAACAGTGATTGGTCAATCCATCTCCCAATAGTAAACATTCCCAAATCATAAGGGCAGAAACACTTCATCATTTGAAACACAGTCTGGGTTCTGTCTTGGTAAGAGATTCACTTCAGTCGCTATTAACATCATTGACCCTAAGGGGGTGTTGTCACCAGTTTAGTTTAGATCCAAAATGGCCGTGACTTCACTCTCCGTGCAAACTGAGTGAACAGTTACCGCTCGCGTGATGTCTTTGGTCTGGGTGCTCAGATCAAACGTGCGTTCCGCTGGTCTTTCATTAAGGCTAAACTGATGCATCGTGGGTAGGAGGAAAAAAAGCACACAAAAGCAATATTTTGAGCATTGATTACAGAGCCTCTGCCTGGCTCACGGCTTAGACGCTCGCCTTTGATGCGGCCACCTTGAGGATCTGAACGAGCCGAGCCAAAATGGAAGGTAGACGCCGCCCCTTTGAAGCCGGCTAGGTGTTCCTCAGGGCTTACGTTTATGTTTTTTTCCTTGAGAGAAAAAAAAAAACAACAACTTAACGCTTAAGTCCGTAGCCTTTTTTGATAAGTAGTAACTGCTGACGCTCGACGACTGCACATCAAACGGCGAGGGAGAGGCAAGGCGGCTCATGAAAGCGTTCCCCGCTAACAGCTGGGGAAGAGCACAGAAGCAGAATCCAGGGACATCTGCTGGCTCGTTAATCTTAGATCATTTTTCGGGGCGACGCTGGAAATTAAGACTAATGTTTTGCGCGGAAACAAATAAATCGTAATTGATCGTACATTTTTGTGTACTCTTCATCTCTCCGCCTCTCTCTGTTCCAGCCAACTTTCTCACCCCCCCCCCTCATCCCCCCTCCCTCCTTCTCTCTCTCATTTTTGGCACAGTTTCTCGCCCTTCATGTTAAGAGAGTTGCTTAATCGTGCCGAAGCCCTCAGCCCCCCCCCCCCCCCCCGCACCCCGCCCCTCCCAAACGCACACCACGCACCACGCAACGCGCACTCCAAAACCAGTGCGTCTGCCTCACCATACGGGCTGCCAGGTGCCGGAGTGACACTGTTTTTATTCAGTTAGAAACAGAAGCTGGACAGTTCTGGCACGAGTGGTGAAGATTTTATTGGAGCATATTGCCATAGTAACTCTTTATATCGTGGAAGATTGTGGCAGAAAACCTTATACTGCAACCCCCCCCACAACCGTACACCCCTGCCAGAATTTGTAACATGTTGTCATCATCTGTTCAGCTCCAACACTCCATTTTGTTTTTTCTTGAATGGTTTAAAATCCTGTTGGCGATCGTATAATTGCTATCGGGTCCATTATGATGCATTCTGGGTATGATTATTTTAAATATTCATACTTGTGCTGTGCCCTCGTGAGTGTGAAATAAACTGATTTCGCTGCAGATGTATATGTGCAGCACATGTCTGACCATATTTTATGTGAAGTATTTCAGAAGCTACTGTAAAAAAAAAAAAAAAAAAAATTAACTAAACATTAACATTGACCTCCTGGGCGTTTCCTGTTCCCTCAAACATATTTTCCATGATTGTCTTTTTTATTAACACTAAGTGTGACCGCATAATCAATCACTGGCTTTTTTTTCAGTAAACAGGAGCAGTTCGCGGGGAGATCCATAAAGCTTTTATATTCCCCAGAATCGTTCAATTAATGAAAGTTAAACATGAAGCAGAGAAAGCATCTGGCTGATTTACTCCGACTCCTCAGACGAAAAACAGCTGCTTAATATCCTCCTTAAAAGCCCGTCTCCTTCCCCCACTGTTAACAAGCCATTATTCTGAGTTATTCCCCTCCTCCTCTGCATAAATTCAACTTTTTTTCCCCTCTCCCGCGAGCGAGCGGGATAAGTTTAGAGAAACGGGTAACCCCCCACCCCAACCCCCCACCCCCCCCCCCCCCCCTCGCACCGAGCAGCACAGCGCTGCTCTTCGCCTATGCTATGGGACAGGGCGGCAGTGCAGCATACTGGGTAAGGAACTGGGCTTGTAACCGAAAGGTCATAGGTTCGATTCCCGGGTAGGACACTGCCGTTGTACCCTTGAGCAAGGCGCTTAACCTGCCTTGCTTCAGTATACATCCAGCTGTACAAATGGATGCAATGTAAATGCTATGTAAAAGTTGTAAGTTGCCCTGGATAAGAGCGTCTGCTGAATGCCTGTGATGTGATGTAGATTTGCGTTTATCGCTCCGCACGTTGTGCTCCACGCCCACTGTTCCCCGGACTCCGGCGAGCGTCACGGCAGACGGGTGCCGTACCGAGGTGCCCGGCGCTCGGAGCCGCTTTTCGGCGGGCGTTGGGGGGACTCCGCCGGGGGCCACGCCATCATTGGGGGCTACGCCATCGCCACGGCGAAGGAGCCGTTATTTTACAGGGCGTGCACACGCGTGCACACCTCACACAGCCCTGCTCCTGAAAGCCTTTTTGTGGGAAGACTCGGCGGAGTGAGGGAGAGCGTGGGGTGGGGGGGTGGGGTGGGGTGGGGGGGGGGGGTGGGGGGGGTGGGGGGTAACGGCACGCCGCGCTCGGCTGACGCTAATTGAGCTAACCGTGTCGGTGATGAAGGGGCCGCTGAAGTGGTGAAGCCCCATAAAGTGTGAACGGTTCTGTCCCAGGCAAACAGCATTTTAAAAATTTAAAAACACGCACGCATCCGTTGAACAAGAGCATCTTTATGGGGCTCTGTGGGCCAGCCCTGTCCCGCCTGCTCATCTTCTCTCTTTTTCTTTCAACCTCCCTTACCCCCTCCCACTTTCCCTTCCTCTTCCACCTCTTCTTCTTCGACGTTCCCCTCCTCTCCTTCATGTGAATTAGCATTATGCTGAGATATTCCTTCCAAGTACATCACTGCTCATCCAGTGTTCTAGTTTCATGCATTATCCCCCCTCCTCTCCCACAACACCTCTCCCTTTGTGTGTGTACCTCCCCCCCCCCTCCTCCTCCTCCCCATTCTCAGCCTCTTGTCTGGAGCTCATCAGTAGCTGCCATTTTGTAGACTTGGAGTCCCCCCCCCCCCATTCCCACCCTCCACTCTCTCCAGCCAAATGAGGTTTGAGGGATTTGGTGGAAGCGTTTGAATTTTTCAGAGGAGTTAATAAGGTGCACTGTGACGCCTATTTCACGCCATGTTCAGTGAGCAGGACCAGGGGGTTCAGGTGGGGATGAGTTAAAGGCACATTGCATGCTGCCTCTGAGAAGCCCTGCTCATCACACACACACACACACACACACACACACACACACACACACACACACACACACACACTAAGTTAGAAATGCATGGAATAACTGGCTGGGATTTGCCACTCGGTTGCCGTGGCATCCTTCAAAACCAGCTGCGAGATCGGCTCGAGATTATAGCTAAACACCATGCTGAGATGAAATGGCTTCTCCTCCTCTTTCTACTGTGTGTATTTTTTTATTTATAATGGCGGAAAATGAAGGTTTTTATGCGTTTCCTTTGTGTTCTATAGTTACATTTTATGTGTTGTCATTTTTACAACTATGGTGTGTCGTCTAAACTAACTCCCCCTTTATCGTCTGCACGATCATCTCTTCTCACTCAGCCGTGTTAATGGTCTTTTCTGCCCGCGCTCTGATTGGTGGTGTCGTCCGGTGTCGAGTTGCAGGTGGACCGCCAGTCGCAGTTCATCCAGGGTTACCGGGTGCTGTACAGGCAGACGTCCGGGCTGCCCGCCGCCGGGCCCTGGCAGAGCCAGGACGTCAAGGTGCCCTCCGAGCGCGGCATCCTGCTGGCCGGCCTCAAGAAGGGCATCGTCTACGAGATCAAGGTCCGGCCCTACTTCAACGAGTTCCAGGGCATGGACAGCGAGTCCCGGACCGCGCGCACCACCGAGGAAGGTGAGGAGGCGGGGTCTGTCATGGGGGGAAGAGGCGGGGTCTGTCAGGGTGAAGAGGCTGGGTCTGTTGGTGTAAAGAGGTGGGGTCTGTCAGGGTGAAGAGGTGGGGTCTGTTGGTGTAAAGAGGAAGAGTCTTTTGGGGTGAAGAGGGGGGTCTGTTGGTGTAAAGAGGAGGAGTTTGTCGGGGTGAACAGGTGAGGTCTGTTGGTGTAAAGAGGAGGAGTTCGTCGGGGTGAAGAGGTGGGGTCTGTTGGTGTAAAGAGGAGGAGTTTGTCGGGGTGAACAGGTGAGGTCTGTTGGTGTAAAGAGGAGGGGTCTGCCAGGGTGAAGAGGTGTGGTCTGTTGTTTTAAAGAGGTGGGGTCTGCCAGGGGGAAGAGGCGGGGTCTGTTGGTGTAAAGAGGAGGGGTCTGCCAGAGTGAAGATGCAGGGTCTGTTGGGGTTAACAAGTGGGTCCTTTTTAGAAAGAATGGGGTGGGGCCTGTCATAGTAAAAAGGGGAAGTCTGTTGGGGTAAAGAGGCATTGTCTGTTGGGATAATTGGGTGGGGTCTGTTAGAATAAAGGGGCGGGGTCTATCAGGGTAAAGTGGCAGGGCCTGTCACATTATAGAGGCAGAGTCTATTAGGGCAAAGAGGCCTCGTCTGTCAGGTTAAAGAGGAGGGATCTGTTAGGGCGCTCTTTCAAGTCAGGGTTGCAGGCTGCAGTTAAATGCCACAGTGTAGGGTGTCAGCTGAAACAGCCATAATTGCCTGTCTGTAATAATTGGGCTCTGGGTTTCGTATTGAACTGAGATAAGCCAGAGATAAGAAAAGCATCGCTCCTCACCCTTCGTCCCAGTGCTGCACGCCCCACATACATCACCCCAAAAATGCACACCCCACATACATCACCCCAAAAATGCAAGCCCCACACCCGTCTTCTCAGTGGTGCACACCCTACATACATCACCCCAAAAATGCGCACCCCAAATACATCACCCCAAAAGTGCACGCCCCACTTATGTCACCCAAAAGGTGTGTGCCCCTCACCCCAAACGTGCACACCCCGTACCTCATCACCCCAAAGCCATGTGGGCTGGAGCTGAACACCCAGGCCCTGATGTTGCGTGGCCGGCCTGCGTGCCCCCTCGCGTGCCCCCTGAGGAACCCCAATAAACCCTCGGCCGGCGCTCGGACACGCCGCAGCGCGCTGATACCCCACCGGCGCTCGGACACGCTGCAGCGCTCTGATACCCCACCGGCGCTCGGACACGCCGCAGCGCGCTGATACCCCACCGGCGCTCGGACGCGCTCAGAGCCGCCTGCCTGGCGCTGTCTGCTCCGCTACCCATCCGCAGGACGGATGCGCCCTTTCGTCCGGAGGAGATAAGAGCGAGGCGCTGTGCTGCCCCGTCCTGGACTGCGGTATCTCACCTGAGCCAGAACCGGGCGATAGCGAATGTGTTTAAATGCACTGTGTGTGGACACTGTCGTCACTGTCATTCTGTGAAAAGTGAGTTTAAAGATTAAGAGCAGAATAACGTAAATAGAAATGGATTCAACTGAGATAAAAACTTGCCCGGTACCTTTTGCTAAATCAAAAAGTGAGGTTTGGTTAGATCACGTGACGCAGTATTCCCAGTATTCCCAGTATTCCCAGTATTCCCAACAAAAAGAAAATAGGAAATGCCTGTCATGGACCAAGCCTGTCATGTTTTTTTGTAGCACTCCGAGGTAGATTCTCTTGGAAATGGTAATGAAAACGTAGTTACAGTATGGCAGCTCTTTAAAATGACCCCCCCTGTCGGTGACCCCCCCCCCCCCCCCAGCAGGATGGAGAGGGTTAAAATGCAGCGGGGTGCGACAGGCCCATTTATTTCCCATGTCTCTGCGGGGCGTCCTATCTGCCGTGACCAGCGCTGCCTCTGTCCCCCGCTGCTGACACTTCCCCCCATTCCTGTGCTCACATCCCAACCAATCACAGCCGCATATAAAAACTCTGCGTTCCTCCATTACAGTGAATGCATTCTGCCTCTGTCTTTCTCTCTCCATCGTCCATTCTCTCTCTCTCTCTCTCTCTCTCTCTCTCTCTCTCTCTCTCTCTCGTCCATTCTCTCTCTCTCTCTCCATTGTCCATTCTCTCTTCTCCATCTTCCATTCTTCCCTCTCTCCCTCCCTGTCTCTCTCTCTCTCCATCTTCCATTCTTTCTCTCTCTCTATCACCCTCTCTCTCAATCGTTTATTCCCTCTCTCTCGTTCTCTCTCTGTCTCCCTCCCTCTCCCTGTCTCTCTCTCTGTCCACCTCTGTCACGGGTCAGTTCTCCCAGGCAAATGCACACTCGCACTCGATCAACCACAAAATTGTCCGGCTGCATAGTTATAAAAATAATACGCATCAGTCATGAATGGGCAATAGTTTGCCACGCTGCCCAGCTCAGTGGTCATAATAAACAAACATAAACTTAATGAGGCCATAAAAAGGAAAGGGTATTAAAAATAGCGAAAATTTGATTTCATAACCATGTGTGTCTTAGTGCATTAGTGCCTCCAGTGGCATTCCCTTTTGCAGTGTCCAATCGAGCAGCCATCTCGCACATCTCACAAAGGTTCTCACAGAGCTTGTGTGTGGGTGCTGTATGGTTTGTGGTGTTGAGTTCTGACTGAAGTGTTCAGAAGCATCCTAGCGGCGGGTTCTGAGCCTGTGTTTGGGCCTGTGTTCTGAGCCTGTGTTCTGGACCTGTGTTTGGGCCTGTGTCTGGGCCTGTATTTGGACCTGAGTTCTGGGCCTGTGTTTGGGCCTGTGCTCTGGTCTTTGCGTTTGGGCCTGTGTTTTGTGCCTGTGTCTTGGGCCTGTGTTCTGCGCCTGTGTTTGGGGGCCTGTGTTTGGGCCTGTGTTTGGGCCTGTGTTCTGCGCCTGTGTTTGTGGGCCTGTGTTTGGGCCTGTGTTCTGGGCCTGTGTTTGTGGGCCTGTGTTCTGGGCCTGTGTTCTGGGCCTGTGTTTGAGCCTGTGTTCGGGCCTGTGTTTTGCCCTTATTTCTGGGCCTTGTGTGAGGGGGAAGAAACGGAGCCTCTCAGCAGAAGATGAACGGCCGGTGTCAGGGATGCCGAGGCCTCTGGGAGAGGGGGATGCAGGAAGTGGGGAGATTTATTGGGGATTGCGCCGCGCGAAGTGATTAAAATTCCTGTTGTCCATTAACCCAATTAGAGCCTCTGAAGGGGTGATCCAAGAGGGTTGCTGTGAGCATGCTCAGTCCTTCATCATCCCCCTCTTCTGGGACGAGTGGGTGATGCATGCATGTTTGAATGCGTTCCAGTGGCTTGAGTCTTGCTGAGATATTAGATGAACTATAACCAGAAGGTCCCATCAGTTATGTAAAATACACTGCACCCTGCCCCCACCCCCCTTTACCTTGAGGAGCTAAGTGCAGTAGCAACAGGGAGAGGTGCTGAGCTTTGTCCCCAATGAACTGACCTTTGACCTTTGACCTGTGGGCAGAACCTCAGCCAGCGTAGCAAGTCAAATACGGAGACTGCACCATTAACAATGGGTCCTCGGGAATTGGTGTGAAATTGAGATGGGTTCACCCCCCCCCCCTCCACCTGCCAGGCGTTGCAGCCTGGATGGCTTTATTAGCACCGTCTCTATCGCCCGACATGAAAAATGTTTTGTTTGGCTCTAATACGCACGACTAATCGCAAAACGGCTCCTGTCATTAACATTGAACGACATTGCGCGCGAGGGCAGACATCGAGCAGCGTAGCCTGGCTAGCAGCCCTTAGCCCCGCGCTCAGTGCCTGCTGAGGGGAAGACATCGAGCAGCGTAGCCTGGGTAGCAGCCCTTAGCCCCGCGCTCAGTGCCTGCTGAGGGGAAAACATCGAGCAGCGTAGCCTGGCTGGCAGCCCTTAGCCCCGCGCTCAGTGCCTGCTGAGGGGAAAACATCGAGCAGCGTAGCCTGGCTAGCAGCCCTTAGCCCCGCGCTCAGTGCCTGCTGAGGGGAAAACATCGAGCAGCGTAGCCTGGCTAGCAGCCCTTAGCCCCGCGCTCAGTGCCTGCTGAGGGGAAAACATCGAGCAGCGTAGCCTGGCTAGCAGTCCTTAGCCCCGCGCTCAGTGCCTGCTGAGGGGAAAACGTCGAGCAGCGTAGCCTGGCTAGCAGTCCTTAGCCCCGCACTCAGTGCCTGCTGAGGGAAAAACATCGAGCAGCGTAGCCTGGCTAACAGTCCTTAGCCCCGCGCTCAGTGCCTGCTGAGGGGAAAACATCGAGCAGCGTAGCCTGGCTAGCAGTCCTTAGCCCCGCGCTCAGTGCCTGCTGAGGGGAAAACATCGAGCAGCGTAGCCTGGCTAACAGTCCTTAGCCCCGCGCTCAGTGCCTGCTGAGGGGAAAACATCGAGCAGCGTAGCCTTGCTAACAGTCCTTAGCCCCGCGCTCAGTGCCTGCTGAGGGGAAAACATCGAGCAGCGTAGCCTGGCTAACAGTCCTTAGCCCCGCGCTCAGTGCCTGCTGAGGGGAAAACATCGAGCAGCGTAGCCTGGCTAACAGTCCTTAGCCCGGTGCTCAGTGCCTGCTGAGGCTCCTGGAGATTACAAACGAGCGCAGCAGGAAATTAAACGCTCTTTTCCTGTGTGAATATAATACTGGTGTTTGCTGAAGAAGCTCGGTAGCCATTTGCCTATCATTTCGTTGCCTTTGTTTTTGTTTTTTTTGTTTTCGGGGGGCTGGGAGGGGGGGAGCAGTGTCTGTATTATTGCCTCCTGAAAGAGATAAGCAGAGATTCTGAGCGGTAGATGTATCTCTTTTAGAATGGGGAGGGTTGTGTAGAGCTGGAGTAATTGACCTGTCAGTGCTTTTGGGTGCGTACGGTCTCCCCAGTCAGAGGGGAGAAACGGTTTTTTAAAGGCGTTTTTCCACATGACCTGCCTGCTGACCCCGATCTCACCCCCATTCCTCCTGGCTGCATATCTGCCCCATCCGCCGAGGGGTAATCAATTTCGGAGACTCCAGCTTTTGGGGCTCAACCCAGTCAACAGAAACAGTCCCTGTGGCTGACCCAGACTTGATTGAGATTCGCAGATAATTCTGTCTGTCTTTGCTTTTCTGGTCTTGAGCCGTTGATTCATTTTGGGTCATTTTCACACCTCTCATAATGGCCTTAACATCACTGCTGCTTGACTATTAGATGGAGGATAATTATGAGAACTGGGCCGGTGTCAAACATCTCCAATAGAGCCAATGCCTGCCTTCAGTCCCTCTGAATCCTCCCCCGTTTGATACAAAGGATATTAAATCGTTAAGCTGCCTTCACCGTAGCAGTGTCAGGCCTGCCCTTTTCTAATATAAATCCTCATCTAATTAACTGCTCTACCTGCAGCTAAACGTCTAATCAGCGAGGCAGCGCCATGCCCTGGCATCCTCCAAGTGAGGACGGCTCATCTATATGCACGTAAAGAAACATCCGCTCTGTGTCGTCTGAGGGGCTTGTAGGTCTGCTGGTCTGACTTCACCTCCCTCTCCCTCTCTTTCTCTCTCTCTTTCTCTCTCCCTCCACCAGCTCCCAGCGCCCCTCCCCAGCAGGTGACCGTTCTGACGGTGGGGAACCAGAACAGCACCTCCATCAGCATCTCCTGGGACCCCCCACCCCCGGACCACCAGAACGGGATCATACAGGAGTACAAGGTAGGGCCAGGGCGTGGTGTCTGGGGCAAGTGCGCACTCTTGCCTACACTGGCAGCCATGGAAAAAGAAAGGGAGAGTCGCTCAATCCTTCAGTTAAACCATGATTTTAATTTAACAAAAGTTTTTAGGCATTTTTTTTTACATTACATGCCTTCATTGGGAATAACTGTTCAAAATGAGTACCTATCAGACCTGTGTTTTGTAGTTGTTCCAGTGTTCTTTGGTATGCACTTATTGTATGTCACTTTGGATAAAAGCGTCTGCCAAATAAATGTAATTTCAATGTTTGGGGTATCACTGACAAAAAGGCTATAGTTACACATCCTGACACACACACACACACGGGCAAACACATACATGCACATATGCGCACTCCTTCTCATGTGTACCTGTCTCTCCCTTCCCTCTCTCTTTTTCCCCTCCCTCCCTCCTTTCGATCTTGCTCCGTCCTCTCTCCTCCTCAGATCTGGTGCCTGGGGAACGAGACTCGTTTCCACGTGAACAAGACGGTGGACGCGGCCATCCGCTCGGTGGTGGTGGGGGGGCTGCAGGCGGGGGTGCTCTACCGCATAGAGGTGGCGGCCAGCACCAGCGCCGGGGTGGGGGTCAAGAGCGAGCCCCAGCCAATCGTCATAGGTGAGGGGAGAGGGGCGGGGCTGAGCGGAGAGGGGGCGGGGTTACACAAGGAAGAGAAGTAGGTGGAGGAGGAGGGGGAGTCGCCAGACAGAGTGGGTGGAGCTGAATGGAGAGGGGGCGGGGTTACACAAGGGAGAGAAGTGGCCAGACTCCAGGAGGGGGAGTGGTCAGACAGAGTGGGAGGAGCTGAACAGAGAGAGTGGGCGGGATAACATTAGGAGGAGAACGCTGTGAGGTGGAGTGGGGTGGGGTGAGGTACTAGAGTGCAGCTGAGAGTAGAGGGGTAGGATTATATTGGGGGGCATGGGGGGTGTGCTCAGGGGGGGAGACTGCACAGAATGAAAATAAATGGATATTAATTTTTTATATGTGCCTTGGAAAGGTAGATTTTAATTAGATTCGCAGGTGGAGAAGATCAAGCCACTCTAGGTTCCGAGTTAGAGACAATCAGAGAGAGAATATTTAACAAGAAAAATGGTTTGACCTTGAACGGGAGAATGAATAATTAATCGAGGAATTTAATTTCACATTCAGCGTCAGCGTGCTGCCATGAAGTCAAATGATATTAAATAAACTGACTTGGGTAAGCTTTTACAGGAATAACTATAATGTGGTTGAACTGTGTGTGTGTGTGTGTGTGTGTGTGTGTTTTAAATGGCTTGGATGTTTGGCGGGTCTGGTCTGCTCGGTGGATCAGCGGAACGGGCTCTGACTGCACCCAGCTGTTCTGGTCCATGAGCAGCCTTTGTCTCCCCCCCAGTGTCATAACGCTAATCCACCCTAGCGTCCCTGCCGCGCCCGGTTAACTAGCCGGGCTGCGCTGCAGTGCGTGTGCTCCGCAGACAGGCCCGGTCTCCCGTAGGTGTGAAGGAGAGCGTTCGAGCCGGCGGGCAGCGGCAGGCCTCTGTGTTTCGGCTCGGCGTCGGCGGCGGGGCGTGCCAGGGCGCCGCCGACTCCGTGTGCCCAGTCCCCGGTTATTTCGCCCCCCGCTACAGGAAGCACGTCAGGAAGTGATGCGATAAAACTTGGCCGGCTCCACCCGGGGTTTAATTAGGAGGCGTTTGGCTGGGGCGACACTGCGGAGACCCCAAATCTAATTTCACAGCGCGATGGCTGAACCATAAAATCAGAAACCCGCCTGCCCGAATCTCTCTCTGTCAGTCTCCTCTTTACGAGCTGAAATTGACACATGGAATATACAGGGTCGATTAATTCTCTCCCTGTCTGAATCGTTTCGTTTCTGCTGAGTTTGAGAAGTCAAATACAGCTTTTGGTGATTAGCTTTCTTTTATTTCCAGCCTGAATCAGCGTACGAACTCCGAAGAATGAGATTACAAACAAGGCAAACCCTTTATTTCTTGTAGAAAAGCCCAACCCTCGTGTTTTTTTTCTGTTGTAATATAGCGCTGGTTTAGTCCTGACACAAAGCGCTCGTCGAGTTTCGTGCCCGCCCCCTGCCTCAGCCGTGTTCTGGCCCACCCGTGTTCCACCTCACCTGTGTCCTGCCCCACGCGTCTCCTGCCCCACCTGTATCCTGCCCCACGCGTCTCCTGCCCCACCTGTGTCCTGCCCCACGCGTGTTTTGCCTGACCCATGTTCTGCCCCCCACGCGTGTCCCTCCCCAGGTAAGGACTTCAAGGACGTGATCATGAGCGGGAATCGGAACAACAGCATCACGGAGCAGATCACGGACGTGGTGAAGCAGCCAGCCTTCATCGCCGGCATCGGGGGGGCCTGCTGGGTCATCCTCATGGGCTTCAGCATCTGGCTCTACTGGAGGAGGAAGAAGAGGAAGGGCCTGAGCAACTACGCAGGTGAGCCATGTACCTGCAGGAACACACTCACCTGGTGTACCTGCAGAAACACACACACCTGGTGTACCTGCATAAACACACACCTGCTGTACCTGCAGAAACACACCTGGTGTATACAGGTGAGACTGGCTGTACCTGCAGAAACACACCTGGTGTATACAGGTGAGACTGGCTGTACCTGCAGAAACACACCCGGTGTATACAGGTGAGACAGACTGTACCTGCAGAAACACACACCTGGTGTACCTGCAGAAACACACCTGGTGTATACAGGTGAGACACGATTGTTTGCTCTGATAGGTTCAGCATTAGCTCCTTTCACCACTTTCACCACTGCCCAATGACATGGAGCCAGAATGGGCTTCTCTTTTATATCCGGACTTCTCCTGAGATTTCTCCCCATTGGGACTGTTTTCATGCTGTTGATTGAGTGCCGTTTCTGTCTTTTTAACTTGCTGGTTTTTTGGGGCTTCGGGTTTGGTCTTGTTCAGTTTTCCTATTTCTCTGTAAAGTCTTTGTGATAGTGTCTCTGTAAAAAGCACTAAGAATGAATGAATAAAAATTAAATTGAATATGTAGGTGAGACAAGCCTTACCTGCAGAAACGCATTTCTAGTGTATACAGGTGGTACAGTCCGTACCTGCTGAAGCCCACACACCTAGCGTACACAAGCGAGACACACCTTACTTCCAGAGGCGCGCAAATCTGCTGTACACAGATGAGGCAAATCGTACCTGTTTATACACGTGTATACACAGGTGAGAGAGATATGCTTAATCGTACATAACGGTCATGCAAATGAGAAAGCTACACAATGTGACCGCTGCCCTACCTCCTGTACCACAAGGAGATATTTCCTGAAACACACACACTTCTCCGACAACTGTACACAAAATCTGTGAGGACCTGTATATCATCATTTTGCATTTGATCCGGTAAGCCGTTGTGAATGAAGAAAAGATTCTATTAAGCCAGCGCCCTTTCCTACTTAGCATTATTGAATAAACTTATGCAGTACGTGAGTCAGAGTCGTGCTACCGACACAGTTGTTTTGTTATTGTAAAGAAAGGTATGAACAGCAGGTATGAGCATAAACGTAAAAGACTGAATGCAACAAGATCGCTTGATGTGAATGTGAATTTTCCCCCCTGACTGTGGTGTATGGTCCTCATTTCCTTTGTTCTTTGTATGTGACATAACTCTGCACATCGTGAGCAGGATTCCTGTCGTGTTTCTGCTACTCTCTTATGGACATGGTGACCCCCGCAAGTCCTCTGATTTCGGGTTTTAAATTTCCCAAGTCATCTCTTGCATCCCATTCCCTGGACCACCCCAGCCACCTGTTTCCTCTCCCAACAAGGGTGTAGAGTGAGCAAATTGGGGGGACTTCTTCGCTCATATTTTTAAGTGATTACTATTTCACAGTTTTGTTTCCTTGAAATCATGTTTTTTTTTTCCTATCCTTTATTTGCCGCCCTGCTATTTCAGCCCCACCGCCTGCCTTCTCTTCAACACCACGGTGTCTTTCACACTCTCTCTCGCTCCCCCTCACATCCCCCTTTACTTCCTCCCACTCTGTCGTTCACTCCTTCAACTCTCACTTTTTCAGTTCGTTTGAGCATCATTTGAGGAACTGAAAGCTGAAATTGAAATCTGATATGGACGGGTGAAGTCTGCTTTCTTGTATGTGTCTGCATTTGTTTTCGTGTCTGTGCCTTTATGATCCTATTCGTGCGCAGCCGCCTGCCTCAGCTGCGGCTGCGTCTGCGCATACTGTTTCTCTTTCCCCCTGAACTGCCTGCTTTCCCCCCCCCCCCCCCCCCCCCCCCCCCCCCCCCCCCCCCCCCCTTGAGCCCTGCACACTGTGGGCGTGGCTCACAATTGGCCACTCCCACCACTGACCGAGCCTTCCTCTGGCTCCCCCCCCCCCCCCCACAGTGTGCTGCGGCCCCCCCACAAGCAGACCTCTGCAGGCTTTTAACCCCCGACTTCTCTGTCTTCTTGTTTTGCAGTTCAATCCTTCACCTTCACCCCTGCAGGTACTGTTCATTTGTCCCGTCTCCTCACCCTCCCAAAATGCCCGCCCCCCCCCCCCCCCCCCCCCCCCCCCCCCGAGTACGCGTAGAGTTTGCAAGTCCCAATGACACAGCCAGCCCTTTCCTATAAAACGTGTGTTTATTTTGTTCTGTGCGGTGAAAGAAAATTTATGAAGAGCTCTTGGACCTTGAAGTGACAGATTAATGCCGGATACCGTATCTGTTCATCTCCAAAAGATCGTTTTGTAAATTGAAAGAAATCTGACCTTGGTAAAAAAAAAAAAAAAAAAAAACCCAATTTGATGTTTATCAAATTCACTAAATTCACAGAAAATCGGAATCTGAAGTGCTTTGAAATGGTCCAAAGTCTTGCCGACTGCAAACTCTCCCTCTCTGTGTCTGCCTCCCCTGTGGCCTTCTCAGCACTGCGTCCGTGTGTCCCTGTTTCTGTGTGTCCACCTGTCGTAACCCTGCACACCTCATTTTCACCTGTGCTTCTGTGGCTCTTCATCCTGTGTGATGTTCCTCTCTCCGCTCTTCTTCTTCACTGTGGTGATTCTGTTGGGTTAGCTCTGCACCCCCCCCCCCCTTATAAAAGAGGTGTACCCCTCTCTTTCTCCCTCTTTCTGTGATGAGCATACCTGCCTGGGACCCTTCCTCTGTCCCACTGGGGGTCTCTCTGGGTCCCATCCCAAACCAGGTCCCCAAAGTGCAGTTTTATATTGTCCCGTCTGTATTTGTAACAGTGAGATATTTGGGTTTTGGGCCTTGCATCCTGATATATTCTCATCTTCAAAACTTACCAAAGGTGTGTTTTTTAAATTATTTTTCTTCACCGGGAAGTTCTGTACCTTTCTTTCCTGTGCTGGAAATTAAAGCCAGTCTTGCGTTGCTTGCAGTGTTATCGCACCTACCCTGCGGAACACTGCGGAACATTGCGGAACATTGCGCACTGAGTCTTAAAGGTGCGAGCGCAGTATGTGCTATGCAACGCCGCGTGGCTCCAGAGTCCTCTCGTGTGAAAGCGTCTCTCATCGCCGTGCGATTCCATCCCGCTGCGCTCCGTCTGTCCAATCAGAAGCCAGGCCTCGGCCGTTCACTCCAGAAGCCCTCTGATGTTGCTTGTGTCACAGGTTCTGCCCCTGACAGATAAACCGGGGGGGGGTGGTAAGGAAGCGGAGGTGAACAGAAGGCGAGGTGCTGGATCATTTTAAAGGTTGACCTCCTGTCAGGGTATTTTTATTTTTTTTTGGCGTATCACAGCCCCCTGACCGATAGCGTGTGAGAGAGAGACGAGCGTGCAGCCGGGCTCAGAGATCCGATCGCGCCCCCCCGGCCCGTGTCTGCAGTCACCCTCCAGCGCTCTCTCTCTCTCTCTCTCGCCGGCCCGTGGAGATAAGGGTCCCGCGGCCACGGCGGACGAGCGACGAGGCGATCCGTGAAATCCGAGCCAGCCGCCGCTTCCCGTGCGCTGTTCGTCCGCCAGGCCTGTTCTACCGGGGTCTCACCCCCCCCCCCCCTCCCCCCGGCCCCCCCGCCCATCCCGCACGGCTCCGCCCCCCACGCGCCGTGTGCACGCCAGCCCCCTGCAGGACCGCCTCTCGCCTCCCGCCTTCCTGTCGCACGCGCTCAGAGCCGATGAACGTCACGCGTTCGCCACACCTGAGGAGACAAGGGAGGGCGTGCGAGGCTCACTCTCAGCAGCAGAGAGAGAGAGAGAGAGAGAGAGAGAGAGTGAGAGGGGAAGATAGAGAGGCAGAGAGAGGGGATGATAGAGAGAGGGTGAGACAGAGTGGAAGATAAAGAGAGAGAGAGAGTGACCAAGGGTGAGAGAGAGGAAGATTGATAGAAAAAGCGACAGACAGAGAGAGCGAGCTAGAAGCCACAGAGTTGGAGTGCCACGCCCTTGTCCCGGCTAAGGATGACACCGCTGTCACGGAGTTCGACCAACCTGCATGCGCACCGGAGGCCCAGCTACTGCCCGGCTGCCTGCGTTTCCATGGAAATGTGCATGGCATGTAGGCGGGGATTTGTGTTCACGCACGCGCTCAGTGACAGCTTGAGTCCTTGGAATTGAAGCAAACATTATGATGTAGAAGAGTGGTAGTGTGTGTGCGTTTGTGTGTGTGTGGGGGGGGGGGTGGGATGGGTGTTTAAGGTTGTAGAGGAGAGGAAACTTGGCGGAGTGAGGTGGGGGGGGGGGGGGGGGGGGGGGGGGGGGCGGGGTGCGGCGCCAGTGGGTAAGATTATGGGATGCGGAGAAATATTTCCCATTCCGAGCTCCTAAAGCTGTCAGGGCTAAATCACCACCTCGCCGCGGCAACGCGGGCGGGCGAGCGAGCGAGCGGGCAAAGGGGAGAGAGAGAGATTTGATGGAATTTTTACACGCTGATTATTCCCCCCCCCCGTCAGTGCTTATTAAAGGGGATTAATCTGCGGCGCTGCCTGAGAAAGTGCTTATCTGGGGGGGGGGGGGGGGGGGCGGGTGAGGCGTGCCGGTCTTGGGCGACATTAAAGTTCCCATCAGCGCCGGAGGAAATGTGGCGGCGCGCAGATAGGGACATCAGAGGCCTTCCCCCGGCCCCGTCCCGGTCCTCCGCTCCCCCCTTCCCTGCTCCTCCCCAACCCGCTCCTCCACACCCTGCTCCTCCCCAACCCGCTCCTCTGCTCCCCCCTTCCCTGCTCCTCCCCAACCCGCTCCTCCACACCCCCCTTCCCTGCTCCTCCCCACCCTGCTCCTCCACTCCCCCCTTCCCTGCTCCTCCCCAACCCGCTCCTCCACACCCCCCTTCCCTGCTCCTCCCCAACCCGCTCCTCCACTCCCCCCTTCCCTGCTCCTCCCCAACCCGCTCCTCTGCACCCCCCTTCACTGCTCCTCCACTCCCCGCTCCCCACTCCCCACCGCACCCCACTCCTCCACCCCCCCCCCCACTCCACCACCCACCCCCCCCC
>CM045894.1:38028070-38035570 GCA_025169545.1 Anguilla japonica
GGCAAGAGGAAAAGATCGAAATGACTTTAAAAGAGGGTTCATTATTGGGGCACGGATGGCAGGAGCTTCGGTCACAAAGACTGCTCAACTGGCTAGTGTTTCAACAGGATCTGCATTTAGATCAATGGGAAAGACATCAGTAAATAGAGTCAGAAATTGTGGCTAACTCATGTGTGGCATACACCATGATAATGGTACAGGCCTGAATGCTCGACCCCTACAGTGAGTGGGTCCGGTGGCTCTGTTATGCTATGGGGGGCATTTTCCTAGCATGGTTTGGGTCCACATGTCCCCTTCAAGGGAAGGGTCACTGCAAATCAGTACAAAGTTATTCTGAGTGATCACCTTCATCCTATGATGAAACATCTCTCCCCTGATAGGAGTAGTCTCTTCCAGGATGACAATGCCCCCGTCCACAGGGCACGAGGGGTCACTGAATGGTTTGATGAGTATATAAATTATGTGAATCATATGCTATGGCCTACGCAGTCACTAGATCTGAACTCAGTTGAACACCTATTGGAGAATTTGTACCAATGTGTCAGACAGTGCTCTCCACCACCATCATCATCACAACAAGGGAAAATCGTTTGAAAGTGTTCCATCCCTTCAGTAGAGTTCCAAAGACTTGATGAGCTTGAAAATGATGTGAATCTTATGCTATGGCTTTCACAGTCACCAGATCTCAACCCGAATTGAGCACCTGTGGGAGATTTTGGACAGGCATGTTAGACAGCGCTGTCTACCACCATCATCAAAACACCAAATGAGGGAATATCTCTTGGAAGAATGGTGATTCAGAGACTTGTAGAATCTATGCCAAGGCGCATTGAAGCTGTTCTGGTGGCTCATGCTTGCCGAACACTTATTAAGACACTTGTTGGTTTTTCCTTTATTTTGTCAACCGTCTATATCACACACACACACACGGTATGTAGTGCTATTTATTATATATTCCACAATATTGTGACACTTCCCTCTGATGTTTGAAACCCTTCCATTATAAGTGGGAGGGAAAAAATCCTCACATATTTCCTACAGCTAGCAGCTTTATATTAGAATGTCAAAGAAATACAGATGGAGAGAAATAAGCAGCAAATGAGAGAGAGGGAGAGAAAGAGAGAGAGAGAGAGAAAGCTCTGTAATGAATTCAGATCCGGGGGGAAGCTCACACATCAGGAAAGGAAACACTGAAAATGTCTCATTAGTGACAGAAGCTCACCGTGTGCTTATCTGTCACACACTCAAACACACACACGCACACACACACGCACACACAAATACTAGCACACACATGCACACAAATACACACATACACACACATTTCATTTTATGTATCTATACAGAGTCCCTGCTGGCTCCTATCATGTTTTTATTCATTATTCAATCCAGTCGAATTACTGTCACTGCCAAAAAAGAGGCACATTTACACCATTTTCAAATGCAGAAATAACCATGATTATTTTATGAAAGCATGCCATCTCTGCTTGGGATGTTGCAGCCCCTCCTGTTGCAGACCCTAGACTATGGAACTGCATCCCCCTCTCCATTAGATCTGCCCTCTCCATCGATTCCTTCAGGTCCAGGCTCAAAACATGCTTTTAGTCTTTAGTGTTTGCATCTTCCTGATGTGGTTTGATTTATGCCTATGCCTATGGTTTGTAGATTTGTGCCTGCGCTGTGTGTATTGATGCTTATGTGGGTGTTTTGTTTTTACTCTCTTTTTTTGTGATTTTACCTGCCTGTTCTGGTTTGGGCAGCACTTTGGTCAACGTAGGTTGTATTTGAACGTGCTTCATAAATAAATTTGACTTGACTTGATTCGACTTGATAACCTGTCAGTCTCTCCATGCCCCACCCACTTTTACCCCTGTGACTGCCTCCACCTCCCTGTGGCTATCTCCACCCCCCCCCCCCCTCGTGACTGACTCCACCCCCCTGCGACTGACTCCACCCCCCCCCCCCCATGACTGACTCCACCCCCCCCCCCCGTGGCTGATTCCCCCCCATGTGACTGACTCCACCCCCCTGTGGCTATCTCCACCCCCCCCTTCGTGACTGACTCCACCCCCCTGTGACTGACTCCGCCCCCCCTGTGGCTGACTCCACCCCCGCCATGTCTGACTCCCCCCTCCATGACTGATTCCACCCCCCGTGACTGACTCCACCCCCCTGTGACTGACTCCACCCCCGTGACTGACTCCACCCCTCTGTAACTGACTCCACCCACCGTGACTGACTCCGCCCCCATTTGTGACTCCATCCCCTGTGACTGACTCCATCCCCTGTGACTAACTCCACCCCTCTGTATCTGACTCCGCCCCCCTGTGTCTTCCCCGCAGTCGGCCCGGCCTGCTGAATGCCAGTGACCCCGGCTACCCCTGGCTGGCCGACTCCTGGCCTGCCACCAGCCTGCCAGTCAACAGCGGCTCCGCGGTCCCGGCGACCTGGGCAACTTCGGACGCGGAGGTAAGAGGGGCGCCCGAAGCCCCGCCCACTTCTTGTTGTGCTGTTGCCAGGAGACCAGCTCTCGGCAGAAAGCCTGTTGTACTCTCTCCCCCTCCTCCCCCCTTCCCCTCGCTGTTCGTCAGCGCCACACCCTCGCTCTCAGCATTAATCATGTGCTTCCCTGGTTCCTGTAGCCCGTCAGAGGTGCATATACCTGTGTGCATACTGCACGGGCGCGAGCGGATACGCATTTATGCACCGCAGCCTCCCGTACCGCGTCCAGAATAACGGAACTCTCCACTGTCACGTCCCGCCCCTTAGAGGGGAGGGGGGGTGGATGGCAGAGGAGGAGAGGAATACGGGGAGGGGGGCGTGTGGAGGAGAGGAAATGCAGTGGGGGGGGGGGGGGGGGGGGGGGGGTGTGGGAAGGATGGTCCGGAGCAGCGAGTCGTGAAGGACAGGCGCGTCTCCGCTGGCACAGATGCGGACGCCTCCGCCACGGCCCTACATCATCTCCCCTCCACTGCGCTCACACGCGCCGCACGTGCTGCACACACACCGCACACCGGCACACACACGCCTCACACACCACACACACGCCACACACACCAACATGCTCACGCGCCGCACACACGCACCTCACACACCACACACGCCACACGCACCACACACACGCCACACGCCACACACACACCGGCACACACACCAGCATGCTCACACGCGCCACACATGCCACACACACGCCACACCGGCACACACACCGCACACGCCACACACACGCACCTCACACACACACACACTGCCACACACCACGCACACGCACACACGGCCGCACACCACATACACCGCACACCGGCACACACACACGCCACACACCACACACACACACCCACACACACACACACCGCACACACACACACGCCACACACACCAACATGCTCACGCGCCGCACACACACGCACCTCACACACCACACACACACCACAAACCGGCACACACGCCACACACACACCACACACCGGCACACACACCGCACACACACCGCACACACCACACACACGCCGCACACACCACACACACGCCGCACACCGGCACATACACCGCACACCGCACACACACCACACACACGCCACACACACGCCACACACACCGCACACCGGCACACACGCCACACACACCAACATGCTCACGCGCCGCACACACGCACCTCACACACCACACACCGCACACCGGCACACACACCAGCATGCTCACACGCCACATGCGCCGCACACACCAGCATGTTCACACACTGGCGGGATTACCGCTCATCTACAGCTACAGGGAGGGAGGGGGAGACAGCGGGAGGGAGCGAGAGAGGGAGTGAGAGAAGGGGGGAGAGAGAGAGAGAGAGGGAGAGAGTGAGGGGAGAGAGAGAGTAGATAACGGAATAAGAAGGTGGTTTAGAGTAAACTTGTTTCAGTCATTTGAAAGGTACTGTACATGCTGTAATATTTCACGTAATGGAAATATAAATGTATTGTTATAAATGTAACACTCATAAATGTAT
This sequence comes from Anguilla japonica, assembly GCA_025169545.1. Taxonomy (NCBI): domain Eukaryota; kingdom Metazoa; phylum Chordata; class Actinopteri; order Anguilliformes; family Anguillidae; genus Anguilla; species Anguilla japonica. The sequence continues at coordinate 38,032,068 of CM045894.1, forward strand.
TGTTACTCAAAACGGAGCCCTCTTTTTGAAAGTTGAAATTGTGGCAACTGGAATGGATGGTCATTCTCAGCCTGTTTGCAATGGTGAGCAAATGGTTAGCTTGTTGACAGGTCTCTCTCTCTCCCTCCCTCCCTCTCCATCCCCTCTCACCCTCACCCTCTCTCTCTATAATCCACAGCATCGATCACCCTTTACAGTTTTTTTTCCCCTCTTTTTGTCTGTGCCAGACGTGCTTCCCCCCGGGCAGGGGGACAAGACGGGCACCATGCTTTCGGACGGGGCCATCTACAGCAGCATCGACTTCACCACCAAGGCCAGCTACAACAGCCCCAGCCTGGCCTCGCAGGCCACGCCCTACGCCACCACGCAGATCCTGCACTCCAGCAGCATCCACGAGCTGGCCGTGGACCTGCCCGACTCCCAGTGGAAGAGCACCGCCCAGGCCAAGCAGGAGATGGCCAGCCTGGGCTACTCCCTACCCGACAAGAACTCCTGCAATAACAGTAAGTCATGGAGAGGGGTGTGGGGGGGGGGGGGGTGTGGGAGCAGGAGGGGGATGGGGGGGTGGGGGGGCTCGCCAGGGGTGTGTGCGTGCGAGTGTGAGTGTGTGCGCGCATGTGTGTGTGCGCGTGCCTGCGTGAGTGTGTGCACGTGTGTGCGTGTGTGTGCGTGTGTGTGCGTGCGTGTGTGTGTGTGTGTGTGTGCGTGCGTGCGGGTGTGTGTGTGTGTGCACGTGTGCGTGCATGTGTGCGTGTGTGTGTGTGCATGTATGCGTGTGTGTGTGCATCACATTTGTGTCAGGTCGGTTGCCTAGTGCACAACTTGCCTCCCCAGCCTCTTGCTGCACCTCCAGGTGAAACCATGCTCAGCCTGCCCCTATGATTTCACCTCCCTGCCATCACCTTTCCCCTGTTTGTTCACCCCCTCTGGCAGTGTGTGTGCGTGTTTGTGTGCGTGTGTGTGTTGTGTTTGTGTGCGTGCGTGTGTGCATGTGTGCGAGCGCTTGTGCGTATGCATGTGTGTGTGGGCATGTGCGTCTGTTCTGTGTTCAGAAGTGCAGTGTTTCTTTTGAAAGTGGGATGTTTTCGAACATTCAGCCAATTCCAGCAGATTTAACAACTGAGGTCCTTTTATCACCTTTTTCAAATAAGAAAAACAAATTAAACGCATTTTCCTGAATCCAAACATTTTCAAATTATCAAATTATATTAGTTTCAAAGTAATAGCCTTTCCTGTTTTGCTAAAATATTCCGTGGAAAGAAAAACATTAACTTGATTATGTTTGATTTTACATAAAAAATTTTCTTAAAAGCCTTTTGAAAATATTGGCCAGTTCATGACTAATAAGCATGGCTATGTGGCGTATATATATATATATATTTATGTTTTTGTCCCCAAACACCCTTCTAAAATAATTACTGATAATGTAATGACTGTCTGTTTTAATCCCAGTGGATCCAATCTTCACTCATCTCCCACCTACATCTTTATTAACTTAATTAATAGTTCAAATAAATGAAAAAATGTGTCATTAAATAATGTGAATGCTGGATATATTGCATTTCTAATTTGTAACATTCCAGTCCTCACAAATTAAGGTGCTTAAATTTATGTCAAGGCACTGTGTGACCAGTTTGTACAGCAAGAGCCGGTAGTGAGTTTGTGTGTGTGTGTGTGTTTGTGTGTGTGTGAGTGAGAGAGAAGGATAAGAGAGAGATGAGAGAGTAAGAGAGCAAGCAAGAGAGAGAGAGAGAGAGAGATGTGAGAGCTCCCCCTGAGAGAGAGAGAGAGGATAGAGAGAGAGAGAGATGAGAGAGTAAGAGAGCGAGAGAGAGAGAGAGAGAGAGAGAGATGTCTGTCCACGGCTTGCCTGTCGCTCTAACTGCATGCTCCCGCACGTGCTTGTGCTGCCAGCCAATCACCTTATGCCACTGTGATCTTTGCCCTTTAACCCCCCCCAGCACTACTTTTCATTCCTGACTACCGATTGGCCGACGGATTGTCTAATAGAATGCCACACAACCAATCACAAGATTTCAGCACCACCAGCTCTCACAACAGCTCAGAGCGGAGCGGCAGCCTATCAGGTTGGTTTATGCACGACTGAGGGAGTCTGTGTCTGTCTTTCTGCTCTCTGCTGCACAGCCCTGGGGCAATGAAGAGCTCGACTGACTGACTGACTGACTGACCGACTGACTGACTGACTGACTGACTGACTGACTGACTGACTGACCGACTGACTGACTGACTGACTGACTGACTGACTGACTGACTGACTGACTGATGATTGATTGGTTTGTTGGTTGAGTGACTGATTAAGTGATTGATTGATTGATAGATTGATTGGTTGGTTGGTTGAATGATTGATCAAGTGATTGGTTGATAGATTGATGGATTGGTTGATTGATCGGTTGGTTGGTTGATTGTGTGACTCATTAAATAGTTGATTGAGTGATTGATCAATTGGTTGATTGAAGACTGGTCGAATTTTGTCTTTTCATTTGCATGTAACTCATACTAATCAGGAGAACATTAAAGAGGTTTTGTATTAACACTGCCTAACACCTCCCTACCCCACCCCCAAACTACTCACTGCTCAAGGCTATGCTGCTCACATTTCATGATATGTTATGGAATGAATCGTACGGAACGCAAATCAGCTCACAGCATGTTTCTCCTCTCCAGCTCTCAACACTTTGAAACGATGACAGGAAAAGGCACACACTGCAAACTGCTATCCTCAGTATTTTACTGGAGTAGACGTTTCGCGGTGCACTTTCTTTTGCATCGTCATCACATTTGCCGTGGTGCTCTAGGCCTACTCAAGCTGTGTTTACTGGGCTTGAAAATTCACGGAGGGACAGGTTGATTTGCAACACGAGAATAATGCAGGCATTTGCACAAAATCTGAACCAGAAGAATAGCGTCAGATGGTAAATTCATGATTTTTTTTTTCTAGCAGAAGACAGAAAACAATTGTTATTAAACTGCTACCGACCGTTTGAATCTGCTTGAAAGCGTCAATATATCAAATAGGCCACAAAAAGTCAATGTATTAAATTGCTTTATACGGTAATATGCATGCATATATGCAGTATGGCGCTATTATTCAGCATGGCTATATGCATTATTGTTTTCCCCAGTGCAATTCCAAAAGCCTATATACACATTTACAGAAACTGATGAACTGGCTGAGGTATCTGATCTGATGTTTTTAGAGCGATAAGCACAGCAGTAGTGTTAGCAGCAGATTTCATTTTTATATTCATACTGTAGTAAGAGGAGCAGCGTTACTAGAATGAGTAGTCATAGAGGTAACAGAAGTAATACCTGGAGTAAATATAATAGTCATCATTTGAGCCCTATGCTATTTAAAATTTCTTTACAGTGTGGTGGTACCACTGTATGTTCAGACTATTTGTGTATTAGCCTGGGTGTGTGTGTATGTGTGCTTGTGTGCATGCGTATGTGTGTCCATTTGAATTAGAGCACCATTTTAATAG
>CM045894.1:38040570-38050570 GCA_025169545.1 Anguilla japonica
TTCTACTCTTCTCATCATGTTCTCATCATGTTATCCTCAACATCAGTGCTCAGCACACGTTTCCAACGCCAAACGCTGTCTTTGATCAGTGATAAGGACACATGGGCTATATAATGTGCTTATATTAATTTAACAACATCAGTGTTGAAGCTCTGCGAATGCACTTTTATTCTTTTTTTTTTTGCTTTTACTTCATTTGAAGATTGTAATTACAAAGTACTGGTTTGGAGATAACAACACTGCCCACCGTATGCCACTGGTTAAACCAAAAACGGGGACAGGCCTAACAACGTGTAGGTGTTGTAGCTTCTGCCATAAGCAGACTGCAAAATGAGGAGGCGTGGGGTGGGGGGTGGAGGTGGGGGGGGGGGGTCCCTCCACCCCACTCCACTCCACCTCACTCATCAATCCCCTCCCTCCTGGCCTGAGACAAGCACCACCAATTTGCATGAGAGGAACAGGACTCCATTACCCAGATGCACTGCTGCAGTCTCACGGGGCAGAGAGAGAGGGGACGGGCGAGAGACGACAATGCTGACAGGAGTGTTCCTCCTCTTCTGACCCGCGCGAGGTGTTAGCCTCTACACGCTGGAGATGGAGATAAGGGAGGGGGAAGGAGTGGGGGGGGGGGGGTCAAAGGTCACCTGGCAATACTGAGCCAAATGCGTGGGCCAATAGGAAGCCGTCCCCGGGCTGACAGCTCCACAGTGATGGATGATTCTGGGAAGAATCCTGAGTTAAAAAAAACCCCCCAAACAAACAGATCGGAGGGGAAATGGCGTGGCGGGTCCCAGTCGTCTTAAGAAAGGAAATTATATGGAGTCTGACTGAATCCTATTAGGGCCTCATGGGCTCCAGAGCCAGGGAGATGTTTCTTTGCGTACCCCGAAGGGCAGCGTGATCAAGGTGCAAGAAGCTCAAATTAATTTTTTTTTTTTTTTTTTTTTCATTTTGCTTGACCATAGCGCTCTTAATTGAGGCGTTCAAAAGCCTTTTGATTGGTTCAGCTTGCGGCTGAATAGATCCGGCCCACAGTCCCCCTTGTTGTGTGTAAACGGCCTTGATACCGTGTCAGTGGCTTTTTGTACAAGAAGAAGAAGGAAGGCCGCAGCGGAGGCCGTTTGCGATCTGTAAATCAGACGTGGAATGCGTTCTGTGAACAGGGCCAATGCACACATTCTGTGACACACTGTGACTCATGACAGGGTCGCTGGCAGCTGCTTACAGCTTTAATAAGCTCTCTGAAAGGTCTTTAGATTTCAAGCTAGCGCAGATACTGTGTGTATACGTGTGTACGTGCATGTGTACGTGTGTGTGTGTGTGTGTGTGTGCATGTGTGCGCGTGCATGTGTGTGTGTGTATGTGTGTGTGTACACGTGCGTGTGTGCTTGTGTCTGTGTGTGCACACGTGCATGCGTGCTTGTATGTGTGTGTGTGTGCGTACACGTGCGTGCATGCATGTGTACGTGAATGTGTTTGTGTGTGTCTGTAAATTACGCTTGTTTTTTAACATTTTGAACCGAAACGCCGAACCGTCTCTGTGTTCCAGTCTTTTAGATCCCACCTGTAACCTCTTCCTCTCCCCCCCCCCCACCCTCCCCCTGTCTCTGCTGCCTGCAGGTGGGAAGGGGGGCAAGAAGAAGAAGACAAAGGGCGGAGTCAAACCCCCAAAGACCAACGGGTCCAACTGGGCCAACGTGCCCCTGCCCCCTCCCCCCATCCACCCCCTCCCCGGCACAGAGGTGGACCACTACCCCAACGAGCACCACGAAGGAGGAGGGTACGACTTTCCTCTTCCCTTTCACTGACATACAGACGGAAAGACAGACTGGCTGACTCACAGACAGACAGACAGACTCACTGAGAGAGGGAGACGTGGCTGCAGGCAGGCCTTGCCTTGGCATGGCTTTATGCAGTCCACACCCGGGTCAAACACGTATTTTTTGTTTTGGATTCAAATACTTCTTCTACGCTTTGCTGATCTTGGTCTGGTGTGTTGGAACCAATGAGATCCTCCCAAAAAAGTGCAAACCCCGCCTTTTGGTCATACTGGCAGGCTCAGTTACACCAGGCAAGATCAACAGAGCGCCGAAACAAAAGTATTTGAATCCGAAACATATACGTGTTTGACCCAGGTCTGATGCAGTCTAACAGCCCAGCCAGGCCTGTAATGCGAGGTGATGAATGAACTGCTGAGTGAGGTTGTGTAGGGTTTCAGGGTGCCGCTCAAATCCAGCCCCTCGACATCATTATTCCAGTGTTTGTCCGAAAGAGAGGCTAGCTTTAGCTGTGGAAGGAGCGCGTGCTCTTTTTTCTCGGCTGGAGAGCGTCTCATCTGATGCACCGCTGCTGTGTTCACTGTGGGTAATGAGTTGGACTGCGTGTGGAAGGAAGCACAGACAGAACGTCAGTGTGTCCTTTCCCCTTTCAGCTGGATCAACGGATAGATTGTTTGGGTGCATTTTCTTTGGAGTGTTTTTTTTTTTTTTTTGTAATGCTTTCATTACTGTTCCTTAAGTACGAGGTATTTCCCAGGTAAACATGTGGTAGAAATGGCACATAATTGGGTAATTACTTCTGGTGAAGAATAGGAAAATACTAAGAACCTAAAACTGAAATACCTAGAAACCCTTTCTCTATTGCCTATCGATTCAAGTGTCTACCTTGTAGTTATCAAAGGTTTCGGCTGGCCATAGCCTGAGGAATTTCGATAATACTTTCTTGGAAACACCTCTATTAGCCACTAAGTATTGTCTAATTTTCTAGGAAGTACACAATTACACTCAAGCTATACCTTTGATAACTACAAGATTGTTTGCTTTGAGGGAAAAGGGCTCAGCTGAATGCAGGCGGTCTGTGTTTCCTCGGGGGGGGGGGGGGGGGGGGGGGGGCCTCAGGGTGAAAAAAGAAAGTAAAGAAAGAAAGCAAGGCTCAAAACCTAAACCTTATTCAGTCCACCCCCCCAACCCCCACCCCCTTCCAAATCTGCTCTCACAATCGGTGCATTCATGCTAATTGGGAGCAGATTGCCTGCAGAGCCTGCAGAAGTGAGGAAACACTGAGACGGCCGGCCCCTGGTCTGGGGAGGTGTTAAAATGTGGCGGAGTCAGCTCCCGCTGTACCCCCCCATTTTGAAACAGGCTGACTTATAGGCACACACACATGTACACACATACATACACACGTGCATACACACTTACTTACTCAGATATGACTGCATACACACACACACACACACACACACACATGTGCAGACACACACTTGCACACACACACTCATACACTCATGTGCATAAACAAATGTTTATACACACCTTACAACACATATGTGCATATACATATATACATGTGCATATGCACACACACACACACACATGCACATGCACTTGCACACATGCACACACACACACACACAGATGCTCACGCACATACACACACACACACACGCAAACACACACACATACACACACGCATACACACACAAACACACACACACGCATACACTCACGCACTCACACACACACACCCTGGAAAGAGAGAGTCCCGTGTTGAATGCGGTCCAGTTCTCTGGGGTGTGAGCCATGCTTTCTTTCCCCGCCACTCATTTTTATCTGGCAAAGTCATCTGGCTTAATAGGCCGTCTGGCAGAGGAGGATTCCTTGGCCCCGTAAGTCCCTTCCTAATGGCGGCAGATTAGGACTGTTATGTCCCACGGAGCGCGCGCTGACAAATTCTTTTAATGAACATCTCCTTTACGACCGCCATTAATTCTGCCCGTACAAGCACACTTCTGAGAAATGAAAACCTTGCTCCTCATCCCCCCCCCCCCCCCCCCCCCCCCAAAAAAAACCCCTAACCGCCAAGGATTTTTAAACATGAAATCCTCATAAACAGCGTCTGACAAGGACGAAATTTCCCACCAGGCGGTTTTTTAAACGCTGGATTAGTGTTCCGCATTACGGGCGGGATTATTACGAGACCCCGGATCCGCGCTTTCGGGTTAATGGACCCCGCCCCTCTAACCCGCCCCCCCCCCCCCCCCTCCCCCCCCCCCCCCCCCAGGTACGAGAGTGACGGCTGGGGCCCCCCGATGCCGGTGCAGACCTACCTGCACCAGGGCCTGGAGGACGAGCTGGAGGAGGAGGAGGAGCGCGTGCCCACCCCGCCCATAAGGGGCGTGGCCTCGTCCCCGGCCGCCGCCTCCTTCGGCCAGCAGTCCACGGCGACCCTGACCCCCTCCCCCCGCGAGGAGATGCAGCCCATGCTGCAGGCCCACCTGGACGAGCTCACGCGCGCCTACCAGCTGGACATGGCCAAGCAGACCTGGTGAGCGGGGGGGGCTGGGGACGGGGGGTGGGGCCAGGGGGGGGCGGGGTGGGGCCAGGGGTGAGGCAGCAGGTGGGCGTGGCTAAGCAGACCTGGTGAGCGGGGGGGGCGGGGGGGGGGCCAAAGGGTGGGCGTGGGACCTGGTGGCGGGGCGGGGCCCGGGGGGGGGGGGGGGGGTACTGAAAAGGGGCTGCTCTTTAGGGGGGGGTTCACCGTCAAAGTATGGACGCATAGTCCTTGTGTAATGCTTTTTATGGCTGTCTGTCTGTCTTTGTTTTTTTGCTGTGTCAAGCTGTGTGAACAATGCAGTGCAGATCTATATATGTGAAATATAATGCGTATATACAGTTTGCGTATTTGCACAGTATGTGTATAATTCCTACAAGGATCACCGGATATGGATGTAAATGTCCTTAAAATTCAATCTCACAATTTTCCCATTAACCTCACATTCATTGTTCAATTTTCAAATCCAATGTTCTGGAGTACAGAGCCAAAACAAAAATCGTGTCACTGTCCCAATACTTTTGCATTTAACCGCCTACATTTTAAATGTAAAGCTGTGCACCCACTTGTGCTGGAAGTGCTGTCTATTACGTGCTGTTGTATCCCTGCAAAGGCGAATGAGCGCCACGTTTCATCCTGTCCTTTTGAGCGAGCGACTGGCATCCCCTTCATTACAGTACAAACAGGACTGGGGGGGTGGGATGGGGGACGGGGGGGGGGGTGTCAGGCGGGAGATGCCGTGTTCCCCGATAATGACTGGGTTGGTGTGAGCTCGGGGCTTTTTGACAACAGGAAAGAGCCTGTAATTACGCCCCAATCCCACCGCAGTCCCACGTCAAGGCGCTACGCCACTCAGACTCGCGGGGGGGGGGGGGGGGGGGGGGGGGGGGGGGGGGGGGGGGGGGGGGAGGGGGGAAGGAGTGGGAGGGAGTGTCGAGGCCCGTGACGGACGCGTTTGCAGACGGCCGTGTTCATAGACCGCACCATTGTGCCCCGTTTCGGCTGCAATTACTTGGGTGGTGGTGGGGGGGGGGGGGGGGGGGTCATTGTTGCCGGCATCGCCCGGAGAAGCGCTGTGGAATTAGTGGAAGCGTTCCAGTTTGTGCCTGGGGAAAAGGGGCGGAATTTTTGCATGAAATTCTTCATTCGGTGTCGCGAGCTCTGTCTCTACACGTGTCTCTCAGCTCTCTTCCTTTGTCCCGGTTTGTTTCTCATTGTTTGGTCGTTGAGGTGAATTTCCCCCCGTCAGGTGCTATAATGGTGAATTTCCCCCCGTCAGGTCACCGTCAAGTGCTATAATGGACAGTCTGCGATGGACAGACTATTTAAATGCAGTCCATTATCATGGATTATTCATTATCGTTGCTGTTATTATCATTGCTCCCTCTGTTTTCCCTCTTATCTCTCCCTCTGTTTGTGCCTTCTGTTAATGCCCCCTCCCTTGCCCCCCTCTGCTGCAGGCACATGCAGGGCGGGCCCCACCCTCCCCAGGCCCCCGCCCCGCCGGTGGGGTACGTGTCCAGCACGCTGGTGTCCGACCTGGAGACCGACATCCCGGACGAGGACGAGGAGGACGAGGAAGACGAGGAGGACGACGAAGGATACGAGATCGCGCGCCCTCTCCGGGGCATCGAGCACACCCCGGGTTCCAGCATGGACAACCTGGACAGCTCCGTCACAGGTGAGCACCACGCGCCCCCTCACTGGCTTACCTGACATGATTTACCTGTATTTAAACAGGACCGGGTCAAAACCTAGTGTACGGCTGGACCGGCCGACCAATGGTGTGACTTCATAACTCGGCCGACCAATGGTGTAACTTCATCACTCACTCAGTCACTCAGTCACAGACATTCGGGTTTGTAGGGCTGGCCCCGCTGTTGCGCTGCTTATATTTACCTGATATACCTGTACTCTACAAACTACACTGCTTACATTTACCGGATATACCTGTATTCTACATACTACACTCCTTAATTTACCTGATATACCTGTATTCGACAAACTACACTTCTTTAATTCACCTGATATACCTGTATTCTACAAACTACACTGCTTACATTTACCTGATATACCTGTATTCGACAAACTATACTGCTTAAATTTACCTGATATACCTGTATTCTACAAACTACACTGCTTAATTTACCTGATATACCTGTATTCGACAAACTACACTTCTTTAATTCACCTGATATACCTGTATTCTACAAACTTCAGTGCTTACATTTCCCTGGACATTCCTATATACTGAAATTTTCCCCAGTTAATTATACCTTATACAACAGTATAGTCAAACCTTTAGTGGATTACTATAGCTTAGCTGATATTTCTGTATAGTGACTGGCACTGCCATTACAGAGACTCTAAGGTAAAATAGTTTATTGAAGTTAAAGAGCATTTTATATTTGAATTCAGAATAAATGTCAAACCAGTCATAATTGTGGTACAGCCAGTATTCTGTTATGATGTGAAAATCCAAAGTATTTTTTATGATACCATTGTTTGGGAGATTCTGTATTCAGTACTGCGAGTCACTGTTGTTCAGCCATTCTGGCTCTTGTGGATTCTTTGTTTTCCTTTTTACGGGTAGAGTATAGCTTCTTCACTGACGGTTTGTTTTACAAATGACCTGCTCTCATATCTTAATGTCTGAAATATACATGCCCATATGTTTCTCACCTGAAGATGAATGTCAGTGAATCATTTCATTTTTTGTTCCATGGCAGTTTGGAAAGTTGAGTTATTATAATACTCCTACCGAAAAGAGATAAGAAAGTTCATGCATTTTAAAAAGGGCCCTGAGACAGACTGAAAGATGGAGAGGGAGAGAGAGAGAGAGAGAGAGAGAGAGAGAGAGAGAGAAGCTGTGATTTACCTCACACATAACACCCCCACCACCCACATCCTCTGAGAGGAGAACTGAAGCATTTTTTTTTTCTTGTTGAATGTATTCAATTCCAAATCGGAGGCACTTTTTTTCAGTTTTTTTCTTCTATCCATTGAAACATAACATGCACAGCCATCAGTCAGGGATGTGTGGGAGCGTATGCCACTGAAGGAAGACGTGACATCTCCATTCCCCCTGCCTCAGTGTCAGTCTGCTTTATGAGAGCACAGGCATGCCCTGTTTCCAGAACGTACATATATCTCTGCGGTCTTATATAACCCTCTCTCACTCTCGCCCTCGCTCTCTTCTCCCCCTCTCTCTCTCTCCCTCCATCTCCATTTCCTTTTTTTTGTTGACAGGAATAAATAGTCCTTCCTGCAGTATCTTCCCCCCCCCCCAGTGTTGATTATCAGTTTGTGTCGCTCCCTGTAAGCAGCCCATGTAAATCCGCTCTTCGGTGCTACGAGGCCAACGCCGCCGCCCTTGTGTTCGGACGCGTGCGAAACGTGACCCCGCCTCCCGGTTCCGGTCATCTGCAGTGCATCTGTTGTTTTTAAACAACCTTTAAAAACCTGCAGCGCGGTGCGGTAGGTGGTGGAGGAAGGGGTGGGGGGGGGGGGGGGGGGGCTATGCCTGGCTGTCGGGCGGCGCTGTACGATGCAGTTTTTCTGCGGGATGATGGAGCAGTAGCCGCGGCGGCTCTGGCGTTCTGGCTGCGCTGATGTATTTGGGGGAAGGCGGAGCGGTGGCTGTGTCATAATCTGCCGCATCTCTCCCGCGGTGTGTTACTCTGGAGACGGCGCTATTTCCTCTTATCCCCCCCCCTTCCGCGGCGTTTGACAACCCCTGCCCTCGGCTCCAGCTCCCAGGTTAGGGAGAAGGCAGTGGGGGGGGGGGGACAAGGGGGGGGGGGGGGGGGACAAGTAGCAAGGGGGGGGAGGAAAAAAAAATATGTGTGGATTTATAACGGCCACCATTTTGAATGCTGCCTCAGGGGAAACCCCCCCTCACGGACATTCATCCAGATGACAGATCTGTTCTGCTTTTAATATCATGGAAATGAGCCAGTCTACACAAAAAAAAGAAACATTTGGACAATCATGAGCTGGACTGTGGCCCTCAGAAAAATAGAGGAGCCATTATTTGCTCTCAGTATTCAGTCCACCTGTAGTTGCGGCAACGAGAAACCTGTGCTCCCCATTGGCCTGTTTCCGCATGCTGCGCGGTGGTATGGAGCGCGTACGTTTAGAATGAAACGAATCTGAAGATCAAACCAGTAAATATGCGATCAGCAACTCACGGTCCTCGAGGGCCAAGAACTGCTGGTTTTCCACCCTCCCTTTGCCTGGGAGTCAGGTGTGAAGACAGTCTGGCCAATCAGTAGCACTGATTACCCGGGAGAAAAGAAAACCAGGGCTGGATTTGGATTCGAGGGCCAGAGTTGATGATCCCTGCAGTAAATCGTCCCACACAACCCAGATTACTGGAGAAGGCATACTAATGCACTGATCTAGGTCCTGATGCATGGGTATTGTCGGTGCTGGCTAGCCTGCGCTGATCTAGGTCCTGATGCATGGGTATTGTCGGTAATGGCTAGCCTGCGCTCTAGGTCCTGATGCGTGGGTATTGTCGGTGCTGGCTAGCCTGCGCTCTAGGTCCTGATGCATGGGTATTGTCGGTGTTGGCTAGCCTGCGCTCTAGGTCCTGATGCATGGGTATTGTCGGTGTTGGCTAGCCTGCGCTCTAGGTCCTGACGCATGGGTATTGTCGGCGCTGGCTAGCCTGCGCTCTAGGTCCTGATGCATGGGCATTGTCGGTGCTGGCTAGCCTGCGCTCTAGGTCCTGATGCATGGGTATTGTCGGTGCTGGCTAGCCTGCGCTCTAGGTCCTGATGCATGGGCATTGTCAGTGCTGGCTAGCCTGCACTCTAGGTCCTGATGCGTGGGTGTTGTCGGTGTTGGCTAGCCTGCGCTCTAGGTCCTGATGCATGGGTATTGTCGGTGCTGGCTAGCCTGCGCTCTAGATCCTGATGCATGGGTATTGTCGGTGTTGGCTAGCCTGTGCTCTAGGTCCTGATGCATGGGTATTGTCGGTGCTGGCTAGCCTGCGCTCTAGGTCCTGTTGCATGGGTATTGTCGGTGCTGGCTAGCCTGCGCTCTAGGTCCTGATGCATGGGCATTGTCGGTGCTGGCTAGCCTGCGCTCTAGGTCCTGATGCATGGGTATTGTCGGTGTTGGCTAGCCTGCGCTCTAGGTCCTGATGCATGGGTATTGTCGGTGCTGGCTAGCCTGCGCTCTAGGTCCTGATGCATTGGGTATTGTCGGTGCTGGCTAGCCTGCGCTCTAGGTCCTGATGCGTGGGTATTGTCGGTGCTGGCTAGCCTGCGCTCTAGGTCCTGATGCATGGGTATTGTCGGTGCTGGCTAGCCTGCGCTCTAGGTCCTGATGCATTGGGTATTGTCGGTGCTGGCTAGCCTGCGCTCTAGATCCTGATGCGTGGGTATTGTCGGTGCTGGCTAGCCTGCGCTCTAGGTCCTGATGCATGGGTATTGTCGGTGCTGGCTAACGGGAACAGATGTGGTCCCTCAGTGCATTGGGACCCTAACGGCCTGATTGAGTTCCGTTCCCCTGCTGCCGGCGGATGATTACGCGCCCATAAACGGCAGCAAGGGCAGCTGGGAGTGAGGTCACACCTCCTGGCGGAGACGTTGTGAGACGCCGCACTCGTCAGGGGGAATGATTTCAGCGCTTAACGATATGCAGATGAGAGACGCCCGTC
>CM045894.1:38055570-38065570 GCA_025169545.1 Anguilla japonica
CTCTCTCTCTCTCTCTCTCTCTCTCTCCCTCTCTCTCTCTCTCTCTCTCTCTCTCTCTTCTCAGTCTCTCCTCTCTCCTCTGAGCAGACCCCTTCTCGCTCTCCTCTCTCTCTCTCTCTCTCTCTCTCTCTCTCTCTCTCCTCCCCGTTCTCAGTCAGATGTTAACGGACCCCTCTGCTCTTCTCTCTCTCTCTCTCTCTCTCTCTCTCCCCCGCGTTCCTGAAGGAAAAGGCCACGCCCACCGGGCCGGTCGTCCCAGCAGCCCCTTCTCCACCGACGGGAGCACGATGGGGACGCACAGCCTGGGACACCAGAGAGCGGCGCGCCCCGCCCGAAAACACAGGGCGGGGCGTCTGGAGCAGGGCGCCACGCCACACCGCCGGGACGCCAGCGCAGATGGTAAAGGGGGGGGGGGGGGGGGGGGAGGGGGGTGGGAGAGCCGGGGGGGGGGGGAATGGCTCATCGTTACCCCAGCTACTGATAGATCCCACATGGCATGAGCCTGCGTTAAACGTTATGAAAGATGTGCCCAACCTAGAACAGCATGGTGTCTAAAACTGTGCTGTGCTTGGGGATTATATTGTATCGGTGGTGATTTTATGGGCCCAATGACTGTGCTATTGTCATGGATTATATTGTATGAGTGGGCATATTATAGGCCCAATGACTGTGCTATTTTCATGGATTATACTGTATGAGTGGTCATATTATAGGCCCAAAGACTGCTGTTCTCATGGATAAGATTGTATGAGTGGTCATATTATAGGCCCAAAGACTGCTATTCTCATGGATTATATTGTATGGGTGGTGATTTTAGGGGCCCAGACTCTTAAGTGCTGTGGTTTATATTGTGTGAGTATAAATTGTGTGTGGTGTTAACCCCGCTACGCCTCATGCTGACCAGCCTCGTCCTTCCTCCTCCCCCTCAGACCTACCTCCGCCCCCCGACCCCCCGCCCTGCCAGGGGGGGCGCATGCCCGGGCGCGGGGCGTGGGGGGCCTGGGGGGCCTGGGCGGCGGCGCCCCCGGCGAGCGCAAGGCGTCCTCCCTGGAGCGGCAGCACATGGGCGGGCTGGAGGAGATGAGGAGCTCGCTGGAGCGCCACCGCCAGGCCCAGGAGCGGCTGGGACCCGGGGAGCGCGGGGACGAGGGCCGGCGGGGCCACAGGACCGGCCCCGGCTCGGGTAACGCTCCCCTCCCCTCCCCCCCCCCCCCCCCCTTTAAGGCTCTGTCTCCCCCCCCCCTCCCTCAACCCCCACCCCCCCCCCCCCTGTCATAACATCTGACTGCGCCCTTATCTCTCGCGTCTTATCTGAGAGAATCCGATGCCCTGATCGTTCGCTCCGCCTGCTGTAAATAAACTCCTTCCTTTCGCTTGCAGTGACTTCCTGACTTCCTGCGTATCGGTATCTCCCTCCCCGGGCCTCCGTCTGTAGCTTATAACTCACAGACCGTTAAAAAGAAATAAAAATATAAAATCGCAAGCCTCGGGGATACCGTAGCCCAGCGGAAGTGTTATCAGTGCTGACTGAACGCTGGTGTTCAGTCACCTGCTGCCACTGACTGGGGGACCGGGCTCAGACTGGGGCATTTCACATTTTAGGAGAACATGTTCAGAAATCTAGCAGCACGTAATGTATCGCAATCAGTAGATGTGATTCTACATCATTTTTTTCAGTCGGCACACATCAATTTTCAGAAGCAAATGCTCCTTGAACGGAAGCACTGTAGACCACCATTTTTATGGTACAGTGTGCTTGTGTCCCACAATGCACCTCTCAGCCTTCCCAAAAAAAAAGAAAACTTGGCCAACATTCCCCCCCCAAGTCTCCACCAGCAGAGGGACACAGGAGGCAGGAGCCCCACAGATGATCCCCTAATCGTCCCAGCTTTCCCCCCTCCCCACCCCAGACAGGCAGCGACCCCACAGTCCCCCCCCCATCTGTGACTGTCCGATCCCCACAGCTCCCCCCCTCCCCCCCCCCCCCCACCACAGGGGCAGGGAGGGGGGGCGCCAGGGAGCACGAGCACTCTTTAAGCCCCTCCTGTTTTTTTTATTTCATTGTTTATTTCCGCCAGATTGAGCCGTTGATATGAATAGCCGTAGCTGAGCCGTCCAGCGGATCGCTCTCCAAAGCCAACTGTGAATGCTGGGGGGTAAAAAAAAAGGCCCACACACAACCAGGAGCGCTGACCCTGGGTGATTAGCAGGAACAGCGGCGGGCTGCTCTCGGGGTGCCCTCCAGCCGGGCGGGGTCGCGGGGGCGGGGTCACCGTTTCGGCGACCTGCGGCGGGAGCGTCCTCGTCAGCCAGGAGCCGCGCTGTAGCTCCTCTTTGTTTTTTCGGCGTGCCCGCCTGCCCCCCCCCCCCCCCCCCCCCCCCCCGCCTGGCAGTCTGTCCGCAGCGCATCCCTGGGTGGCGCGCGTGGGCACTGGGCACGCTCTGTCTCTCGCGCTCTGGCTCGGCTTGTTGGCCCTGCCGTGCCGCAGATGTCGTTAGTAGAGGGCGTCTGCCAGCGCAGTGTTCTCTCCCCCCCCCCCCCGTCCCCCTCCGTTCCGCACATACCCCCTCCTCTCTAGCGTACCCGTGCGGTCTGCAGTGTGTCCTGTCCTGGGACATCTCCCTCATCCCCACTCTGCACCCATTACTAAGTGCCCCTGACCTTTGACCCCGTGTCTGTGTCGGTTTACAGAGGAGGGCCTGTTGCCCTACAGCAAACCGCATGCCCCGTCCTCTCTAGCCTACCCGTCCTGTCTGCAGTGCATCCTGTCCTGGGACATCACCTTCATCCCCACCCTGTACCTGTTGCTGGTCAAGTGCCCCCTGACCTTTGACCCCGTGTCTGTGTCGGTCACAGAGGAGGGCCTGTTGCCCTACAGCAAACCCTGCTTCCCCTCCCCTGGGGGCCACAGTTCCTCCGGCACTGCCTCCTCCAAGGGCTCCACGGGGCCCCGCAAGGGGGGCGAGGGGTCTCGAGGGCCCCACCAACGGACCATCACAGACCACGCTGACGTGGGCTACCTGGGGACCAACGGGCAGGGGCAGTACTCCGGAGAGTTATGTACGTGCCCCAGAATAACTTCACGCGATGATTTGGTGTTACAAAAAATATAATAAAATATTTTAAGGAATGTAACATTTTAGTAGAATACTACTGCCACGTGCTATAACAATAGCATGAACCTGTGATTGCAATAACCAAACTGTTACTAGTAATCGGAACATCAATAGCAGCTATAGTAGTAGAAGTGGTATTAGTCCTCTTAGTAGTAGTAGTAGTAGTGGTTGCAGTATGACAAACAGTACTGTTAGTAGCAGTCATAGTCGCAGCAGTAGTAGCATTAGTAGTAGTAATCGTTGTGGTGGTGGTAGCATTTTTTTATTGGTGCTTGTGCCATCCAGCAGTGTCCTCACCTTGCTCTTTGTGCCTGTGTCTCTGCTGCAGAGTGACCTGTTCAGGAGATCAGAAGCATCGTGCTCAGACCGGCCCCTCATGCAAGCTATTCCCTCACCCCGGTGTGTGGTGCCATGAACTCTTTTCCTCGTTTGTGTTCTGTTAGAAGGAAGAAGAAGAAGAAAAAAAAAAAAAACAAAACAAGAAGATGACGATAAAAGAAACGAAAACTGTAAATGTGATGTAAAAAAAAACGAAAAACACGCAGTCACAGACCCACATCCCACAATGTTGATTTGACGTTTTTTTTGTCCTTGCGAGAAAGTCTCTCCCACCTGCCACCTTAACTATTTCTTGTCAGGAAACGTTAACCGAGTTAATTACTAAACGTAAAGTATGGATAGGATGAAAGGGAAAGGAAGCTTACCCAGTTGCTGCCCCTTTGAATGGGGGTGAAAAGGGATTTTGTTCCTGTAAATAATTGGATTTGTCGTTGCATTGCTATGCAAGCCTAATTCCATTTCTGCTTTTTCATATCTTGTCCTTTTCTCCTGGTCATTTGTACTATATGTGAATTGATCGGCTGTGGTGCCATAAAATAATTGTTTTAATATTCAGCATTTTGTTAATAATTATTATTATTATTATTATTGATTAATTATTATGGTTAATTATTGTTTTTTTGCACTGCAATTCTTTGGTGATAAGCACAAATACATAGCTCCTGCTGACATGAAGTACCGGAAGGATATGTGAAAAGGAGTTTCTGTACTGTAAACTAGAAATAAAGAAATATATTCAGATGTATAGAGAGATATTAAAAGTGGAGGGGTTGCAAACAGAGTACAAGTAGAGACTGATGCCCGGCTTCAAGTGGGCCAAAGGACGTTCAGCCAGACCTCACCTTTCTGCAGTAGACCATCGTACGAAGGGGGGGAGTCTTTAGTGTTTCTTTACGGCAGTAATGGGGTTCTCTTGAAGCTATGGCCGACTAGTGAGTCCGTTGCAGTGTGAGATTAGGCATAAGGATGGGGGGGGGGGAAAGTGAGATGTCTGCTGGTCCAGTGGCTGAAAGAGAGAAAGGAAGAGAGGAAAAGTGAAAGAGAGGAATGGGGACTCACCTCTTTCTGAACTAGTTTCTGGAGGTTGAAGGCCTGTGTACGTCTCTAGAGGCCTCGAATCTCCAGCCGACGCCGCTGTGAAAGATTCGGCTTCCACGGCTTGGCATTAGCACATATCGCGGCCAGGGATGCAGAGCGCCAAGCTCCTCGCCTTCATCGCCCAGCCCTCATCTTCATCACTCAGTCAAACGCCCGTCTTTTCCAAACTGTCGTCCCTTCTCCTGATCCGCCATTTTGTTCAGATTTTTTTTTTTTTCATTCCACGTGGA
This sequence comes from Anguilla japonica, assembly GCA_025169545.1. Classification (NCBI taxonomy): domain Eukaryota; kingdom Metazoa; phylum Chordata; class Actinopteri; order Anguilliformes; family Anguillidae; genus Anguilla; species Anguilla japonica. The sequence goes on from CM045894.1 coordinate 38,060,355, forward strand.
ATTTTCGAAAAGCTTTTGGGTTTTCTTGTTTTTTGTTTTTTTATTTTTATTTTTTGCTAAGATTATGGACTGTGCATCCTGGTGTCTAAGAAAGTGCAAAGTGACCACAGCAATCGCTGCAGCTCAGACAGGTGCATCTTACCAGTAAAAGACGGAGTTGGTTTTGGCAGGTTACTGTGACTCTGTCGGTCCTGTTTGTGATATGATTTGTTCTTCAGCACTTGTGTTTGCCTTTCAACACTAAGGGAGACCAACTGACAGTCTGACTAATGCTGTTTTTTTCACCATTTGGCACTTAATCGTATGAACACTTGCAGGCCTAAAGTGACAATAAAATATTTGTAATCCAGCATGGACGTTTCAGTTTTGATTTTTCATTCAAAGACCCCCCCCCCCCCCCACAGCTTCTTAATGACATGAACTGCGTAGCTATAGATTTTAACTTAATTGTCTTTGATGAGTGTTACTGTAATGTAATGTAACGTAATGGTATCGCATTTCACAAACAGCACAAAACAAACTCAAATAACTCTACCGAGAAATGATATTCATTAAAGTAAGGCAGTCCTCATTTTCCCCTAACCTGATTAATTTGCCTGGACCTTCCTGGTTCCCTGATCAGCAGAGGTATTGGCACTGCCTACAGTCCTGTTACTGCTTGCTGTGGAATGTCCGAACAACCATCGTTGCCATCTTGTGCATTTTAATATAAGGCAGTTTATCCAGCAATCTTAGCAACACACACATTTCCTCAGTGTCACCTGTGAAGACAGAAGTATTTATTTTTTCTGTGTTATTCATCCTACAGGTGTTGTCTGTACCTGCTTTGGGAGCTCATTTTCACCTCATTTACATGTTGATCATCGGTGTCAGGTGTGTGAAAGGTCCCCCGTGTTCAGCCTTGCGCTCTCAAACTTGGGGCATCTTGGAGCTACGTCTCCCTACACATCCTTAAATAGGTTTAGCGTTTTACCTTTTAACTAGGGGTTCATACATAAATAGATAAGATGGGTTAAAATATCTTCCGGTTAAACTCTGGTTTAATAACAATTCTAATTACTGTTAGTAGTAGCCCCAGAAACTCCTAGGAACTGCAGCTGAAGCAGCAGCTGAATTTCTGTCACTCAACGTGATGTGATCCCTCCCTCAGAACCTATGAGCCAATAGCGACGCAGGACAGACCATGATCAGGGCCACAACAGGAGGAGGAAGTGAGATTTGATTGGGTCGGGTCGGGATGTACAAGAGCCGTGTTCCGATAGCAGTCTGCTCCTTATTCAGCGACGCACACGGCTGATCGGCACTGACCTCCGTTCACTGTCAGACAGCAACTATGTCTTCTGGCATCTCCTTTATTTCAATCACAGATGTCCTTTATCTGTTTATTTAGTCTTTGTTGCTGTTTGTTTTATTTTATTTTATTTTATTTTATTTTATTTTATTTTATTTTATTTTTTTAAATCACAGTGTTTTTGTAGCTACGTTTTGGTCCGGTGTTTTTAAAATTATTTTGTATAAGTAAGGACACGAAAACTTAAAAAAAAAAAAAAAAAAAAAAAAAAAAAAAAATAAAGGCTGCTTAAAAAAAGAAAAAAAAAGAAATTAAAAAAGGTTTCAAAACATTCTTGTTCAGGATATTACTGGTTTAATGACTGTTGCTGTTCTCCTCTTTTATATGATGATGATGATGCAGATGGGAGGGGTGGAGTTCCGAGCTTCTGTCAGACTTCCTGTTCTACCGTTCTCTTCACGTCACAGTCATTTCTTATTGTTGACCTAGTGGCCAGTCTTCTGGAAATGAGGTGCATAAGGTATCTCAGGTTATTTTACATTCTGTTTGTGTTGGAAGGCGTGTACATACATGTATATACCCATATACATTTCCACAACAAACGTGGTGGCTTTTATTGCTGTAAGACCCCCTGCCCCGCCCCTTGTACGTCCATTTTGTTTTTTTAAAAAGCCTTTTTTTTTAAACCTATGGTTTGGATGTACCCGTTCACATGCCAGTTTCTATCTAAAGAGACGCTATGTCAGGAACAGAGCATACCAAAACTAACATCAACATTTCAAGTCATGTATTTTTAGTGTCTTTTTTAATACTCATGATTTTCCTTAAAAAAAATCACAGTGTTGTTGTTTTGTATTTATTAAAATAATAATAAAAAATAAAAGGTATATTGTGATATATGCATAAAGATTTGTGGAATATAAACTTTTTTTTTTTTTTTTTTACTCTAATTGTCGTAAAACTTAGCTATCAGAGATGAGAAGCTATGCCATAAGGATTTATTGAATCTTAAGATTCATACTTCAGGTGAAATACTGAATTGTCCAGTCTCAGTTGTACCAAAACTTTGAGGAAGTGTCACTTTGTGTCCTGCATGTTTGCCACTCGACTTCCTCTAGTTTAAAAAAAAAAAAGACAAGAAAAAAATACCTTTGTAAACACAAAAGACGATAAAAAATAATCAATATTTGCCTGATAAGACAAAAAAGTGTTTTGCTTGGAAGGACGGAAGTTCAACTGGCTTTCTCTCTCTCCATTATTTTTCCCCCTTTTCTCAATATTGTCGGATCTTTGTAGCCTTTCTGTGTGTTGCCTTTTTTTGCTAAAAAAAAAATATTTAAAAAGACAAAAAGAGCAAGTTGTTGGGTGATGTCTGTCTGTACAGTTCAGTGAGGTGAAGTCGCCTCACCCATGTGGTCATTTTTTACATTCTTTTTCTTTTTCTGTAAACAAGCCTCTGTACACACTTGCATGTCCTTGTCTGAGAAAAAGAAAAAAATACATAGGAAGAAATAAAACTTTTACAAAAATCTTGTTCTCATGTTCTGTAAAATAAATAAAAAAATCTGTTTTTTTCTTTTCTTTCCTTGTACCTGGATCACTAGCAACAAATAAAATATTTTTGAAAAACTGAAATATGCTGTTGGTGTTTTTAATTAAATTTAATTAAATTAAATTTATTTTTATGCCAAGTATTTGTAGCACAGGTTCAGAAGAGAGGGTCCAGCCAGAAGAGATTCCTGCAGACCTGTGTTATTTGCACTGTGCCGTTGGGGAGCTGTGGGGGCGGCTGCTTTTGTTTTCACTTTAAAATCAGCGACCTATTCAGCCCGCAAGAAACCAGCTGAGGTGAGTTAACTTCGCAATCAGCTGCTTTAATTGATCAATTAAGTGCTGAGCAACAATGAAACAACCTCCGCACCCTGCAGCTACTCCAGAGCCAAAAGTAAATAGTACTGGTGTAGACCTTTGTTCCAGTACAAGGAGTAGAACTATAATTTATAACTAAAAACTTAAAACTATAAATTTATGGCAAAAAAATGTGGGCAAACTGAAGATTAATTGGGATCCCAGTCTGTTTCCTTTGGAGGATATGTGTTTGTGAATCTATCGAAATGTGTATTATGTCGTTATTTACAAGAACATGTTCAATCGGCATGATAAAATATTATTTTATGGCTATTTTGCATACACAGGTTGCTTGTGAAACATGAATCGGAACCAGAGACCTAGAATGTTTGAGGTTTGCTGCCTGCTACCTTGTATCTACTCTTCTTCTCTCATATAACTGAAATCTGTAGGTGGAGTTCTCCTGATGGTAACCGACAGCTACTGCCCCCTGCTGCTCAGGATGACCTCCATAGGTGTGTATACAGTACATGCGCCAAGTCTAACAGCAAAGTTATGCTTATTGTTAAAACAAATAAAAAAAATTATGTGTGTTATAAAATAGTAGTATAATGGTGGTCAGTCATAGGCCAAGCCTGTTGGAGATAAATGTCGTCAGTTATTCTAGATCATAGAAATTCTCGACATAATCTGGCACGCTTTTCCCCTTGCAGTGCCTTTACAGTTTATTTGTGCTCGTTCTTTTGAGTCCAGCATGCATCGTTGATCTCGTTTAAAGATCAGTGTTTTAACCATTTCTATAATAGCCAAGCTTGTCACAGCAAGTTGTCATAAAAAATAGAGATGTAAAATCACATTTGAATAATTCTGCATAATCCCAACTGCCATTTTTATGGAGATTATATCTTAACGGAACGTGTCCCTCTGCTTCAGTAATTTTATATTACGAAGATGAGATTCTGAAACACGTTTAAAGAATGAAGGATTACGTTGCCTTACGTCTCCGTTAATAACAGAAACCACAAGGGTGAAAATATATTTAATAGACACATTTGCCTCGAAATCAAGTGCTATCTATATTGGAAAGGATAGATATCGTTGTACAGGTTATTTCATGCATTAGCAAAACCATGTTAGTGTGTCCACTTCTCAGAAAGTGCTTGCTCTCTCTAATTAGCTTAAACACACATAAGAGGGGCTTTATGAGATAGCTCCATCTAATTTTAAACATAACAAGCGAGCGAATTTGGTGGCATTAGCGAATGATAGCTCTTATAATGAAGGCCTATGAAATTATGTTCTAGTTCATTAAATTATTTCATTATCTCATTTCGCCCTTCCATTCTTTCCAACGAGAATGACAGCGATTATTAATGTAGCTCGCTTCTCTCTTTTTTCTCTCTTTCTCTCTCTCTCTCTCTCTCTGTCTCTTTCTCTCTCGCTCTCTCTCTCTCTCTCTCCTTCTCTGTCGCTCTCTCTTCTCTCTCTCTCTCTCTCTCTCACTCAAACATCATTTATGATGTGAAAAATGATAGAGGAACTACAACATGAAATATCACCTGCGATTGTCTCGGTCTGGAGCAGTTGACGACCGAGAACCCAGCAATACCAACCACCCTCCCCCACTCAACCTACAAAATGGTCGCCACGAAACAAATCTCAGTGTATGCAGTCTGGATATTGAGAGTTTTCTCCGAAAATGAGGTTATTATGGAATACTAAAGCACTCTAACTGGGGCCAGTCTTTCCTGATAAGGTGCATCATTTTATTTTATTAACCGCGAAAAAGGGCCTGAAATAAGAACACAGATAACGCTGCTCGTTAACACTTTGTAGGAATCGTAAACCGAACGGGCACTGAAATGAGGCGTGTGCTGAATGCTAATTGGCGGATTGCCTCCGCGATCCGAGACACTCCTAATTTGTTTCCTTCGAGGGGTTTTCTCGCTGTCGAGCATGGGCTGTATCGATTACCCTCGGTGTGGCTCAGCGTCCCAGCCTGAAAATGAGACCTATAATTTTACACCACAATAAACCGCCACTCTAGGTGTTGCTCTTGCACATTTTCAATTATGGG